>JANAVB010015199.1:14079898-14513160 GCA_029216955.1 Iris pallida
TTTCGGATTTTTATTAATTATTCACTAAGAATTAATTAAGGAGCTTTATACAAACTGTAAATAATAAGTATGTCTATTTACTGTGAAATTTCAGAATAAAATAATTATGTTGTTATTTATTTTATATTAAATCGGTGTTAAAATTTTGATTATGTAATTAGTTCATTACTAGTTTTAATTTATATTAAATATAAATTATTATGGTAATGTTCATAAAAGTATAGTCACTGTTGGAAAAATGTTATTTTCTGTGAAATATGAATTTTCACAATTTATTAGTGAATTTTTAATATTTAATTCTAATTTTAATAGCTAAATAGTAATTTTATATGTAGTAGTTAAATATTTTTAATTACTTATAATTAGGTAAATAATATTAAAAATATATTTACGTAGGTTTTATGGAAAGTATTTTATAACCCAATTTAGATCTTTTACTATTTATTAACTAGTAATTATAATTATTAGCACTAATCTAGTTATTAGATAGATTTTATATTAATAAAGAAAATCCTATTTATGGTTTCTTTGCAAATAATATATATATCTATTATTTCTGTCATTATTTAGCTTATTAGAATAAAAATGATTTCCTGATTCTTACAAATTTTTATTGGTATATTAGGAAATTGTGAACGCTTGTGTTATTTAAATGATTAATTAATTATTTATAAGTAATTAATTAATTATTAGAATATATTTTTATTAATAATTTCAGAAATAAAATTATAGTAATAAGTATTTCATACTTATTATTGTCTATTATTATTATTCATAATTATTGGTATTGATTAGCTAGTAATGATGGTTTGATATTAATTATTGATTAATTAGCAATTCAATATATGGTTTAATTTGGTTAATTAGTAATAATTAGAGATAATTTTGTTTAGGATTATTTGCTTCTCGGACTCGGACTCTACTTTGGACCCAGATACTCAGTTGCTGGACACAGGCAAGTACACCTTGCTTAGTGTATATTTTTGCAGTTAGTTTATGTTACCTAGTTACTTCTCAGTTGTGTGCACGCGTCTATTAGTGGGACTTATCCCGTGTATTGTGAAGGTATGTGGTACCTTCTAGCCGTCACAGTATCATACATGATCACTACATGAGTGAGTTGAGAGCATGGATTTGTGTGTCGACTGATCATTGGCACGTGAGTTCGCGTCTGGTCTAGTGGTTGGTACAGGTCTACTTATATACTATGACGTCTTGCATATTATTTGTACCGCGTATACGGTACGGATATACATTGGTGGGGAGAGTCTACTAGTGGTGTATGAGAATTTCTGTTTCCAATGGACGCTGGATGCTCGTAGCCCCTCGTTTCTCAAACCGTAGAACGCTTGGTGGCCGTTTCTTCTTCTTCTCCCCCCCTCTCATGTGCCACTAGAGATGTCTCGAGTGCATTTACACATAGATGGTTAGTTTACCTGTCGTATGTTGCATGATATATCCTGTCCTTGTTTGGTGGGAGATGTTGTTACATTTTGTTCTAGTTATTTATATACTGCCCTGTACTATCATGCATGTCGATTTCTTGTGTACTTGTTACGTCCCTCTGAGGACCTGGCACCTTTTCCAGATTGGGACGAGCACAGGTACCGACGACGACGGAGATTGGAGACTTTTGCTGACGAGGACTTCAATGTTGAGCCTCGTGAGTTTCTTGAGTTCTTAGGTGATTTCTGCTAGTGGCTATCTATTTCTTTTCTGGTTCAGTTGTACTCTTTTAGTAGTTCATTCATACATTTATTGGTGGATTATTTTCCACTAGTCATGACTTGTAGTTTGATTCAGAGTTATTTTTATTCCTTCCAGCTTTATTCTGTGATTTTTTCTGTGGATGAGATTAGTATTTGCCTGCCTTATTGTTATTTAGTTGTTACTTCAGCGTACTACAATCGAATCATAGTCCATTAAATTGGGTTTAGCTATGCTAGATTGTACAGCTGGCATGCCACGTGTTCCCAATCTGATTATTTGGAACTGGGGCGTGACAAATGACGAGATGATGTCAATCGCTATTTGGTGATAAGGGATCATGTCTTCGTGGCGGACCTCGTACGAGCCCCGGATCTGATTGACGATTAGTTGGGAATCGCCGTATCCTTCAGGTATTCTACCCCCAGCTCTCTTGCAAGTTGGAGGCCAATGACCAGAGCGTTGTACTCGGCCACATTGTTAGAGCAGGGCTCTGTGAGGAAATAAGCGCGGTTAATCACCAATCCAGAAGGGAAGACCAGCACTACCCCGACTCCGACGACTATATTGCCTTTAGGTCCGGTCCTCGAAGCACCGTCGAAGAACATTCGCCATATATTATCGTGAGAGGTTGCATGCGAGTCGGCGACCTCATATGGGATCTCTTCATATATTTTGGAGGACTCCGAGCCTGGGTGGGCTGCTAAGAAGTCTGCCAGGGCTTGACCTTTGACTGCCTTTTATGGGACGAAGATCATATGATAAGGGGATAGCAATATTGCCCATGTAGCGAGACGAGAGCTGAGTGCCCCTGGTTTAGTCATGAGGACCCTGAGAGGGTTGACTCGTGAGATCACATGTATCGTTTGGCCGGTGACATAGTGCCACATTTTCTGAATGGCGAATACCAGGGCAAGGCATTCCTTCTCCACAGCGGTGTATCGGTGCTCCGGCCCAATCATTCGGCTGAGGTAATATATGGCTTGCTCATGGCCTGCGTCATTGTTTTGTGCGAGCAGAGCCCCGAGGGAATGTTCCATTGCTCGTACATAGAGCAAGAATTGTTTTCTAGAAATCGGGGCCACCAGGACTGGAGGGTTAGACAAATTTCTTTGATGCTGTCGAAGGCGCGCTGGCATTCCTCATCCCATACGAATGAGACGCCTTTTTCATGAGATGGTGAATGGTCGACATCGCCCGGAGAGGTTGGAAATGAACCTCCTGATGTAAGCTAGCCTCCCTTGAAGGCCTCTGAGTTCGCAAAGATTTCTCGGGGGACCCATCTCCATGATTGCTTTGGTCTTCTCAGGGTCTACATGGATATCCTGTGCAGTGATGATGAAGCCCAAGAACTTTTCGTTGGATATGCCTAGAAAGGACTTCGTAGGGTTCATTTTCAAATTGTGCGCTCACATTAGGTCGAATACCGTCCTTAGATCCTGCAGATGGTCTCCCTTGCAGCGACTCTTAACGGCTATATCGTCAACATAGCACTCCACTGTCTTACGTAAGTGGTCTCTGAAGATGATGCTCATGGCTCTTTGATAGGTGGCGCCGACATTCTTCAAACCGAAAGGTATGACTGTGTAGCAGTACGTGCCAATTGGTGTTCAGAATGATGTATGCTTTTCGTCGTCAGGAGACATTTTGATTTGGTTGTACCTCGAGAAGCCATCCATGAATGACATACGTTCGAAGCCGCAGGTATGTCGATCATCATGTCTATGATAGGAAGGAATTCATCTTTGGGGCACGCCTCGTTCAGATTGCGGAAGTCGATGCAGATTCAAATCTTTCCATTCTTCTTGAGGACGGGTACTATATTGGCGACCCAATCGGGATGTTGCTCCTCACGAATGAAGCTGCTGGCTATCAGTTTGTTGACTTCGGCTTCGATCGCGTCCATGATGCCTGGGCGGAAGCGTCGTTGTTGTTGCTTGACTGGCTTCGCATCCGGCCGAAGTTGAGTTTGTGAAGTGCAATGTCGGGATTTAACCCTGGCATGTCTTCATAGCTCCAGGCGAACACATCAATGTATTCTCTGACAAGTTCTAGCAATGACTCCCGCTCTTCGTCTGCTAGGCTTTTACTGACGAAAATTGGTTTTGGAGAAGATTCGCTGCCGAGGTCAACCTGTATGACTTCATCTTTAGTAGGATGTTCTCTTAGTTCGAACCGTTTTTCCCATTGTGCATCCAATTGTTGGGCCCACGGCTCTAGCTCGAGGATCTCGGGGATGTCTTCGTCTTCTTCGTAACGTCGGCGAATGCCATGTTGACTGACAAGACTGTCTGAACACGTCTCCGATGCTAGTATCCGAGTCAGAAGTTGGTGACCCGGTTGAATGTGACTGCCAGTCGCATTCTTCATCTAAACTCTCAGGGGTCGTAGTAGGCGTTACATACCCTAACCTGCATCGAGTTTTGCTATAGTAGTCTCGTGGTTTGCCCGTCGGGATCGACGACTTCAAAGGTAATCGTCGCCTAGTGCCGTAGTTCAAACCTAGCGTCGTCTCCAGATCATACCTCGTTTCTGCATGAGATATTTGGATTGGAGGCTATAGAGATACAGAGGCCGTCTTCCGGCATCTGACTCGAGGTCGGCTTCCTCTATGGTGAAGGGATGCGGGTCATCCTTCCGGCCGAAGATGATTGGATGGTCCTCTCCCTCAATTATTCAGTAAGTGTCTTCTACTGGAGTAAGCTGGATCGCGGTGTACACATTGTCACCTGTGTGCGTAGGTGAGTGCCTATACCGTGTTCCATAGCATACATTGTACATAGCTTATTGAGCTCGGTGTAGTTCAAAGATAACCCTTTATTGATGAAGCAAGGTATCTTTTCTAGGCGGATTACATCATCAGCGGAGGGAACATCAGTGTGGGCAGCCACATACTTGGCTAGCTCCGGTTTTCTTCGGCAACCCCCTGTGTAAATGAAGACTGAGAGGATGCCCTAGCAGCTTGATTGTCAGAGGTTCAGCTGATGGAGCAGAGCGTGGAGTTGTTGGCAGACTAGCAACCCCCAGTTTGGCACTTGATGTGGAGCGACTGGCTGGTTTACAAGAGGTGTCAGACCTTGTATCGGGGTGACGACCCTTCTTCGGAAGGCGTATCGTCAGCGGCCTATCGGGGATTGAGCCTCTCCGTTGGGGTTGACCGACTCTCGACAGTCTGATTGTTAGTGGCCCTGTTGTGGGTCTCGACACTTGGCCGGACCTTGGCAGCCGGATTATCATCTGCTCCTCCTGCGCCGAGAGGCTGATCGCGTCCTTCCGCAGAGTGGCAGTAAGGGGTGCGGACCTGCCTGGTTTGCGAGCTTGGAGGTGGATCCTCAGAGGTTCTTCTGATCCTGTAGCTGTCTCGGTATGAGCTTGTATTTCCTTCATCAAGGTGCCTCTTCGACTTTTCATACAGGCAGGAGTCTGAGTAGTAAGATTCGACCCCTTTGAAGGGATCGATATCAGCAAATTCCGTCCTCACGAAGCCATGTTTGTCGACATATTTGAAGCACTGGTATAGCGTGGAAGGCACGATCATATAATCGTGTATCCATGGGCGTCCCAAGAGGATGTTATAAGAAGTGTCTGCATCTATGACGTAGCAGGTGACTTCGGATTGGAGGTCGCCAATTTGACTTCAGACGAATCTTCCCAATAGGGTAGCTCCTGCCCGAATTGAAACCGCTGATGGCGGTGCTTGTAGGTGTCAGGCGATGCGTTGGGATGCGAAGATGATGTAGCAGACCCTTCGGGATGATGTTTATAGAAGAGCCAGGATCTATGTGCATCCGATCCACCTTCACGTTGTCGATGTATCCCGTGTAGTATAACGGGCGATCGTGTAGGTTGGTTTTAATGAGCATGTCCTGCGGAGTGAAGACGATGTTGGGCATTGCTCCCGTGCAGGCACTGTCTTGGAGATCCACGGGTGAGTCCTCCCGGTGAGGTTGGATTGAGCCAGATAGGCATCGGCATTTTGGAGTGCTTCGTCAATGCAATACGAACGTCCTTGGAGAGCCTTAGAGTTCGTACAGTGACAACTTGGCCGGTGTGTTAGCCAATTGCGCTAAGATGTCAAAGTTGTAGGGCCTCTCCAGCCCTTGGGCTGCCTCTTTTCGGAGGGATTTGTCGAAGCGTGTCTCCCTCGGCCTAGGCTTGTCGATCGTCGAAGGCTGAGCCGGTCCCGGAGCATCAGTTGTAGTGGGTTAATGATTTTCAGCCGGATTGTCAACCACAGGTTAGGATTGCGCTCCAGACCGCGTGACGACGGCTGTAGCTTCCTCGATGTCTGCCAATTGTGTGGCAGGTCCTGACTTTTCCATTTTTCTTCTTGTAGGTGGAAGATGGTGTGGGCCGAGTCACTTCTGACACCAAGTCTGGATGGATCCACATGACCTCCCCTCGTGATATGGTGAGGGGTACTAGACCAGCAGCCTGATCTCGGGGAGGTGGAAGATTGGTAATCTCCATTGTCGCCAGAGTGGGGACCGCCCCATCTTGAGTTTCCGTCGGAGGAAGCTGCCGAATTGTACGGACACCATATTGGCTGCCACGGTTACCTCTTCGAAATCGATGGCCAGAGCGTTCGAATCGATGAGGTTTTGATGTACCGTTTCAGCTGGTAGCAATCGTGTGTAGCATGATGGACATAGCGATGATAATGGCAGTACTTTGATTCTCCATCTCTGCGGCCGCGGTTCCCGTCTTGGTGGAGGAAGCTGAATTCTGTCCCCTTGTATGAGCATGTCCAAGATGGGCTTGACGTGACCGTCTTCGAAGGAGTAAGTGATTTACGGCCATTGTTTGTCTGCTGGCTTTGGCTCAGGTTTTTGTGCTGTATCGGCCACCATAGCCTGCTTTCCTTTGCTATCCTGATTGTTGAGGGGCTACCCCCATTATCGTTGTTGGGATGCTTGCCTTGTTTTCTCTTCCGAATGTGCAATCCCAGTTGGCGAGCCTTTTTCAGTCGTTCTTCGGCGCTTGTGGCACTGATGATGAACGTCTTCCAATCCTTGAATTGACTTTCGCCCATCCAGAGACTGATTGTCGGAAGGAGTCTCTTTTGGCAAATCTCGATCAAGGAGGAATCTGGTTTCCAGAGGGTAGCTTCATGGCGGTTTGGCGAAACCGCTCAATGTAGTTCCTTGTCGGCTCCTTCTCTCCTTGGACGATGTCCATGAGGGTGGACATGGTGACGTCCTGCCTACTTCGTAGAATCTCTCCAAGAACAGGCGCTTGAAGCCGGTGAAGGAGTGGATGCAGTTGTCCGACAGATTGCGATACCAGTCGAAAGCGACTCCTTCCAATGCCCTAACGAATAATCGGGTGAGAATAGCATCATCATGGGGCAGATGGTCTGTGGTGACCTCGAAGTAAGTGATGTACCGACTCGCTGAGGTTTTGCCATCATAGGGATTGATGTTGAACGGCTTATATCTTGGTGGGAAGGGAACATCCCTCCATGCAGCCAGGTATGGTTGCCGTATTCTGAGGTCTTGAGAGTTTTTTGGGCGTGAAACAGGGCTCGAGCTCCTGGACCTCTCTTCTTGCTTCCCTGGCATCATCTGCAGCGGTGGGAGCCGTTATTTCGGGAGGATTGTTGCACGGGTTCGGTGCGCTGAGTTCGAGTCCGCATTGACCGCGGGACCCGTGCTTGTTTGGCTAGGTGTTCCTTCTTACAGAGTTGGAAGAACCGCCTTGATTTCATCTACAGACTTGACCAAGGCCTGTAGTATGGCCTCCAGAGTGTCGATGCGCTGGCGATCACTGGAACCACTTTGATTGTTGTCCGTCATGAACACCGTCCTTATATGATGAGAAACGGAAGGGACGGTGGAGGACGTATCCTCCGAGTCATACCCATGTACGAGAAGTCATCGGATATGTGGGAATATTCTCTTCTGGTTCGACTCGGAGGGAATAGTACCCCCGGCTTCAGAGCTCGCTTCATCTTGAGAGTCGTGGACGTCCTCGGGGACGCCGGCCTCGGCTGTATCTGATGGGAGAGTTATCTCCTGGCTCGTCTTCTTAGAATATCGGATTGTTGTGGAGGCTCGGAGGGGTGTACCCCCAGCCCCAGCGACCCCCTGCGTTATGGACGACGAGCCTCCCACTGTAGCAGATTTGTCTTAGAGCGAGTACCTTAGAAAACTCCAGTGGTGGGCACCCGCTTAGACGACAGTCTTTTAGTCGCAGTGGTTGAGGTCTTTGGGCTGGAAACATTCGTCTTCTTCCCCCTTCCATCAGCGGGGACTTTCCGAGCAGAGTTACAGGGGACGACGGGTAGTGCCTCGTCTTCTGAAGATGGCTGTTGTAGTCGTTAAAACAGACTGCCGGTCTTCTTGTATCGTCGTGCCATTGCAGCAGCAGTTGACGATGATTTGGGTGCAGTGACGTCCGTGGGAGGACTTTTTGCATCCCGATGCATCTTTTCTTTCCTTGCGTTTGTGGAGGATGGCCTCACGCAAGTCAGATGGGTCTGGACCGACCATGTTTGCTCCCGGGATTTTGGGAGACTTTTGTGAACCTCTCTGTCCGTCTGCCGCCGGGGGCTGGACTCGAGTGGTTCTGTACAACTTTCTATCCGAGGCCCACGTAATAATTAGCAGGACGGCCTGATAGTCAGAGGTTGGGGCAGCTGATTGGGCTTGATGGGCCCGCTGCCCTAGACTTCTTCCTTTTGGCACGCGGGTACGTAATAGGAAGAGTCCAAGTTGAATATCACAGAGTCTGGCTTATCATCCATAGAGTCATCAGGGTCAGGACCGCATGAGAGACGGTCGAAGACTGATTGAGAGAAGCATGGAACAGCCGCTATACGGCTAGGATTGGGAACCGTGCAGGCTGTCTGCATGCGGCTGTCTTTAGCTGTCGGATGGGTTATCCTTGTGCGATTAGGAGTCACGACCGTGCAGGCTGGCCGCATGCGGTTGGCAATTATGGCCGCATGGGTTTTCTGCAAGCGATTGACTTCAGTAGCCGCATAAGCTTCGTCCATGCGGTTGGCAACTGTAGCCGCATAAGCTATGCGGCTGACAGATGTGGCCGCGTGAATTTTCTTTTGTGGTTTGCGGATATAACCGCATAGGCTTTCTCCATGCGCTAGAACCCTTATACGGCTCGGATCGCATAGAGTTCCTCTTTGCCCCTGCAAGTCCAGCATCATAATGTTTTCTTCTGCGGACTTGGGGACAATAGAGTCGTCTATGATCTGAAGTGGCACCACGGGAGAGTCTTCTCCGTCGTCTTGAGCAACAGAGGGTATCTCTGCAAGAGCTTCAGTAGGAACGAAGGATCGGGGTCTCCACTCCTTGCGGGCCTTCTTTGTGTGGGCTCGCTTCTGGACCGGGCCAGCGCTCTTGTCGGAGAGCATTTCTTCGAACGCCTGTTGGTCGAACCGGGCGACCATCTTCTGTTGCGTGGAGACAAGCTTGGCTGCATCTGATTGCATCACCAACTCCTCGGCCGTGGAGAAGTTTGTCCCCAGCAGAGTCGCCATCGTGTTTGTCATGAAAATAAAAAAGAACAATTATCGGAGGACCGGACTTTTACTTCATTACAAACTCTTGTACAAAGAAAGCCTAGGACGAAAACCTAGGTACAGCAATCTAAGTACAATTGTTTATTTTTGATTCTGGAGGGTGACGATAGAGGCTCGGAAAGGCGACGCAGCCCTGCCTTACTCCTTGGACGATCGGTATGCAGCCTTGGCTCCTGTGACGAGATGGTTGGCGTTGATGAAGAAATGCTCTTCTTGCTCTCCTCGTATTGCTCTTTTGACTTCTCTCTCTGGATTGATCTCTGTGCATTTTCTCTCTGATTATTGGGGGGAAATATCTCTCTGTATGTGCGTATCTCTTCTTGTTCAGTCTGTATCTCACAAGGGAATGGCACCTTGCTATTTATAATAGTGGGAACATCATTAGGGTTTACAATGATTGCCTCTTGGAGATGGTGACGGCCTGTGGATTGGTCAATCTAGGCCATTCGTTTTGATTGTGACGAATCCGGACCATTGAGTGTAGATTACACCAAATCTCATCAGCAATTAATGCTGATTGAATAAATCTTCCTCATAATGATCTTCTGATGTCTGCGAATAAATTTGATTTATTCTCCTGCCACGTGTCCCAGATTATGGGATTTGACCCGATTTTTGACTGCAATAAATCTGAGAAATTGATCGACTTAGGACACGTATCCTAGGAACCACTGGGGGGATCTGAACCGCATGAAGATTGAGCCGCATATGCTTTTGAGCCGCATATGCTTTTGGGCACGTGTCAGGGCTACCTGGGTAGTGGCCCTCCCTCGAACCTCTGAACCGCATGGAGATGATCATTGTGAGCCGCATAGGGATACATCCCCTGAGCCGCATGGAAATGGTCCTCTTCCGCATGGGAAGGCCTCTGGTTGAGCCGCATGAGGCTGTCTCGGCCTGAACCGCATAGGATGGCTTTATTTGAACCGCATGAGAAGTCTTTGCTCGAGCCGCATGAGGCTGTCTCGGCCTGAGCCGCATAGGACGGCTTCATTCTGAACCGCATGAGGAGTCTTTGCTCGAGCCGCATACGAACGCCCACGTGGCAAGGCCACGTGGCATTTTTTGGCTCTCGGGGGATTGTCGGAGATCTCTTTCTCTTCCCTAGAAGTCTGTCATTATGACAAGTCATAATTACTTCTCTTGTGTCAGGGCTGTCACTTTTTCAGAACTGTCAGCCTTTACAGTAATTAATGTAGCATGGGTCGAAGAGTGCTGTTATGCCACGTATCTTCTGAGCCGCATGAAATGTTTCAGACCGCATAGTTCCTGAGCCGCATAGTCCTTCTGTGCCGCATAGACTGTCTGAACCGCATGGGGTTCCCTGGCCGCATGGGTCATTTTTTTAATATTTTTCATGCTTCTACAGTATTCCGAAAAGTGGGTGCAGGTCGTGTAAGCCCCCTGAATTTCAGGGCTATTTTTAAATTTTCTAAATAAATTATTTTCGATAAATATTCTATTATTTAATTGTTTGTGATCATTAATTCCTTTTCGTAACTTTGACTTCTGGAGCGTCAGGGATGCCAATCTCTGGAAACTCTCTTCACGAGTTTTGAAGTAGACAAGATTATCTTCATTTTGATATATCTGTCCCACTTAAATTCGTTCCCTTATGCTCTTTTTGTATCGCGCAACTTCAGGTCAACTTAGACCAATTAATCGTTGAATAATTATTCCCACTTTTATTTTTGTCTTCGTTTGCACGTCACCGTGACTTTTAATTTAGGAGCACCAGACCAGTTTTTCTCAGAACCAACTTCTCATGAATGATCTACTCGAGACGTTCTTCACCCATGACCTTCGTGTCCCACTCAGACACTCCATTTTGTGCTCCATTTGCTTTGCACAATTTTCGGGTCAATTTAGGCTGATTTATTTTCTACCGTAAACCTGGTTTATTTTTTTAATTTAATTTCGGGACCCGACATCGATCCAACCTAGTCAACCCAAAGTATGGACCTGGCCCATGAAGCCTACTACCCACATGAAACTTGTGTCCCATTTATTGGAGTCCCGTATATTATTTATTTACCCATAATTATAAATCCTATTTTTAATCAATTATTGCACCCTGTTCGATTTTGACCCGACCCTCGACCGAACCCGAACCCAAGCTCCAGGTTGCCCTCTCATGACTGCCCAAATACCCTACATAATTTTCCTATTTTTCTATTTTGAAAATATCTCTTTTCCTCTCTCTCTCTCTCTAAATATCCTATATTTATATATATACATATATATTTATATATACTCTCTATCTCTCTCTCTCCTATTATAAACTACACACACCCCTCACCCCCTCCACCTCACAGCAGGAGTACCCCCCCAAACCGACCTACTCTCTCTCTCTTTCTATTCTCACTCTTTCAAATACTCTCTCTATTCTCACTCACTCACTCTCTCTTTCTATATTATACTAACACACACACACAGTCTCTTACTTTCTCTCCCTCTCACTCGGCTACACTAACACCACCACCACTATGAACTCCACCACCTCACCATCATCCTCCCTCTCCTCCTCCTACTCTCCACCACTTCATCACCATCATCAACTTCATCATTTTCATTATCATTATCACCATCATACTCACCACCATCACCATTACAACCACCTCCACCCTCACCATTAAAAACCTTCACCACCACCACCGTCCGCTGCCTGGCCCCGCTCCGACAACCGCCGCCGTGCCCCGGCCTGGCTCCCCCCCAACAGCGCTGCGACAGCAGCAGCTAGTACGCGAGCGCTGGCAGCAGCAGCGTGCGCACAGCCGCGCGCGGCGTCGCCAGCCACGCGCCACCGCGCGGCCATCGGCCATCGGCCACCGGCTAACCCCCCCTCAGCCGTGTGCGACCTCGGGTGACCCCTCCCCGGCCATCGTCGACATTCCTGACGCGCACAATAGGCTATTCGTGCATTTCGCACGAAATCCCGTCGTGACGCGCGAGTTTTGAACTTAGAAATGGCGCTCCGTCGCAGCAAGTTCATGCGTGTTTTTCAGGAGATCCGACCGTTGGATCGGTAACTCCTTGCTCCGTCTCAATCTTGGTATATAGCACTTCACTCCTGTCAATTTTCGTCCGTTAATGTCGTCGTTTGATACCTCAAAACTGGCCACCAAGTTGACATTTTAAATTGAACTATTTTTGGACAATTTTGTGACGCCAACTTCGCGGGTTCGTATCTTCGTCGTTGCAGCTCCGGTTGGTGCACTACTAGTTCCTGTGCGCATTTGGTATAACCCTCTTCCTGCCTCCTTTAGGTTTCATTTTATTTTAAGCACGTTCGATTGGTCGAATTCGACGCCAAAGTTGGCCGTCCGAATTCTTTAATTTCACTTGTTAAATTCTATTTTGAACCCGGGACTCCGAATTCGATTTTTGACACCACCAGTAGACTCGTGGCATCGTTCTGGCATGTTTTCATATAAAATTTGCTTGATTTGGAGAACGTGGGCCTGGCACGTATTTTGGTGCAAAGCGGGTCCCACTTTTCGAGTCAACGGGTCACTTTGAGATCGGCTCATCGGAATCCAATTCGGATATACCGTTGAGTTCGTATCGTCATTCTGGACTTGTTGACATATAAATTGGTGTTTTGAAAACATTTGCTCCGGCACGTATTTCGGTGCAAACTGGATTCCAAGTGTCCGCGTCAACGTATCATTTTGAGATCGGCACATCGGAATCCTATTTCGGATATACCGTTGGGTTTGTATCATCATTCTGGATTCGTGGACATATAATTTGCTAGATTTTGTAGACTTCTATTCTGACACATTTTTCGGTGCAAAGTGTGTCCAACGACGGACATCATTTTGACCCAAATTACCGCTTTACCCCTATGTCTAAATTGGACTTATGGGTAGGCTATACTAGCTAATTTGACCGTTCTAGACATGTTGGTGATATTTATTTTATCATCCGAAAACATCTGTAGATTTTGCTTATGTATTATCCTTAATTTGTAATTAATTATTTTTTCAGAAATTATTACTTTCTGTTTTAGATTTTTATATATATTTTAATTTCTGTAAAAACCTGAAAAAAATTGTATTTAGATACTATGTTAATTTAGATAATTTATTATAATTTTTTCAGCATTTAATAAGTACTTTGGTATTTTATAAAAATAGGAAACAGAACTCATTTTCAGTATATTTGTGTTTGTTAATTTTTAATAAATATTTACGAAGGTTTATAAATACCATAAAAATTAGTATAAATTTCTATAATTAACAAGGATCATTTTGGTACTTTATTTTATGTATATTTAAGCTTTTTGTCTATCTCAAAAATTGTTGGAACTCAGTGTACAGTTTGATTTATTTATTGAGTAGTTACGACTTGCAAGTTTTGTGTTGTTTTGAGTTATTATAGTATTGGACCTCACCCCGCACTAGTGTAAAGAACCTAGGAAGTTAGTTTGGATATAGTGGCACTCCATATTAGACTTTTATGCTAGGTTCCCACTTGGCTAGTATCCAGTCAGGAGTCGTGTCATACCACTAGTGTAATATTGAACATAGCTTAGAACTGAGTTTGTATATCATTATTGACAGGACACCGGACATCTATATCTTCGTACTAGTATTCTTGTTTTGCTCGAGGCAAGTACATCTACAAACTCATTTACTGTCTTTTAATGCTAGAACATGTATTAACCCTGTTAAAATACTGGTCCTTGAGGTAGCAAGTTAAATCTTCACATGTTGTATTACTTTCAGTACCTGCCATGCTTAGGACAGTTCTTATATCTTCACATGCTTCTCACTGGTTCTCAGTACATATTTTACTATGCTTTATACTGCTATCAGTACCTACCGTATTTATACCAATCCCAGTATCTCTCACATGTTTTATATCGTTCTTGTATCTCTCACATGTTATATATGGGTTATGGAGAAACTGACAGTTGAGTACGTGATCACGCCCCCCTCATAGTTGCGAGCGAGGTCGTATTTATATGCATACCTTACCGCAGGCCATTATCCGGTATTTCTGTACGGATGTACACCTATGCTTGTAGACTTGTACGTATGTACATTTTATTTACATGTACCTCAGTACATTGTACAACTATTGACCGATCAGGTACCTGCTACAGTTTTAAATATTATATATGCATCTGTCTCTATGACATATGTGTCCTTGCCATGATAGATTATGAGATACCATGATTCCAGATATGCCATGTTCCCTATGTTACTATAATACTGTGATTCCAGTCATACCATGATTCCAGTTATGCCATGTTCCCTGTGTTTCTATGATACTGTGATCCCAGTTGTACCATGAGGTCATATTCCCAAATATTTCCTGTTTTAGAGATTTATCACACCATATTTATTGTTGTACATCTCTTTCATTATATGTTCAGTATTTTAGTTGTAGAGGTTGTACTTGCTCCCGTCCTGACAGGATAACGTTGTAGGTATATTTTTTGAGGAGAAAATGCTATGTGTTACATATTATGACACTGATTTGAGGACCTGGCCTTTGCTCCAGTAGAGGCCCCAGCGGGGAACCTTGCTTAGTTATCTTTCTTGTGTTTTGAGACTTAGACTTTGTCTGTACTTATATTTGGATACTGGACTTTGTCTCCAGTTAGATACTTATAAAGTGTATTATTTAAGTATGTGCTTATGTTACCTTCACTTATAGATGCTGTGTTGTGATGAACTTTAAATATAATTTTAGAACTGTTAGCTGCTTAGATCCTTTATTGTCTATTCTTAGAACAGCTTACTGCGCTTTAACCAAGCGTAGGCTGGACATGGCTCGGCCCGGCCCATCAATTGGGTAACGGATTATGACATATTTTTTTGGTGGTCCATGCAGGTCCAGACTTAAGTTGTTTGGTTACGTTATTGTACCAAGCATGCCTGCAATTAGGATCTAGGACAATTTGTTAAAACTAGGAATAAACATTTAGAACACCTAGAGGATTTATTGGATTGCAACATAGGAGAACTCATCACAGCATAGGACCGTTAACTGTATTTAGTCTCTTGCTTGAATTTAGTGGGTTGCAATTTTAACCATGATAGTACCCTTGGGATGACCCCTGAGGATTTTAGTCTAATCTTATCTCGAAATCTGTTTTCATCTGTTTTAATTGCTCTCCCTTAAATTTGTTGTTGAATTTAATTTCTGATTTTCGTTGTTGACTTTGATCTTGCATCGTGATAAATTTTGTGGATTAAATTATGATATATCCTGATAAGGTAAACGTCTGCTTTAGTTATGGAGTTTAGAATTTATCGCAGTCATATTAGCTGGTATGACAAAAACATAGAGCCTGATTTTGGATATACTATCCTATTCATAGATTTTAGATTTTCTTGCAGCCATACCGGTTAGCGTGGTAAGGAATCTAGATGATATGACTATAGGGTGTATACCTTAGTTATGGACTCCCTCGTTTATTGCATATAAGCTTACTGGTGTGGCAAAAATTCTGGCAACATGATTTCAGGAAGACGTGTATGGTTATCAGGTCATATCTCAACTTGGTTTACTTCATTATGACCGAATGAGAAGAATAATTTCTTAATATCATTTTTTTCCGTCTTGATTAACTCTGTCCTATCTACATCTACAACTAGGATTACAGGTTCTCTAGGACTCTCTAATAGGATTGCTTTCGCGTTATCTTTTGGACATAATTATTTTTGTGTTTCATCTTTCCTATGACTTGACTAAACTCTTCTTCGTTAACCTCTTGGGTATTTCTTCTCGTTATGTATCCCGTTGTCTTCGTACCATTCTTGAAGATTTTTCGATAAACTTTCCTGTCTTGCTTGACCCTTTAACTTGTTTGGACACTGTTATGGATTGCTTGACCCAGTCTTAGGCCTTGTTATCTTCTATTCGATAGATGACCGAAATAGCCAAACCTTGTTAACTGATCATGTAATATAACTATAAATGTATTGTATGGTTGTGATAAATACTTGTCCTAGGGATTGGTTAGATTAAGCTTATAGGACGAGTATAAGTGACTGACTGTAGTAGACTTGGAAACCATTAAGAATGATTGTATTGATAGTATGACTTGATGATAGGGTATCTAAGATGGAGAAATGAGATAGTATATTATTGTGACTATGGATTAAGGATTAGGATCTTGTGCTTAGCAGTTTGAGGATTTAATATTTGTAGAATTTTGGTTGGTTACCTCTAGCTAATTGTATGTGATTAGAGGGTAGATCGATATGTGGATTGATATAGAATAAGTTAGAATGAGATATGATATTGCGTACAAGATCGGAAAGATATCAGTTAAAAAGACATGGAACAAGACAAAGACATATGTACATTGGTAATTAATAAATCGGGAGTTTGAAATCGAGGATTTATATTCGGAGGACTTTTTGAGTAAAAAGAAGAAGGCTCTACGCCAAGGATAGAAATTGAATGTATGATTTCAAGGAGAAGCTGTAGGAAAGGATTGACGAAAAATGATGCAAATGAACTGTGGATTGATAGAATAAGGATACTTAGGATGTGAAAAGGAAATCAAGTATTTACAATTGAGGTTGGAAACATGGTAGATGATCAAGCATTATAGGTTCATAATCATACCCAGAGAATGACCTATAGTTTAGGGTATACATAAATGTTTCATGTTAGTATGGAAGATTCTAAAGGATATATGACATAGTTTATGATAGAAGGACTTTGTTGAACCTAAACCAAAAAGATTGTAAAGAGAAACAGAAGAGATGATTACAAGGGTAACAGATTGAGTATCGTAGCCAGAGCAGCTACATGTTATAGTTTGACCTATTGGGCGATTTTTAATTTCGAGGACGAAATTTTTGTAAGGTGGGTAGGATGTAAGCCCCCTGAATTTCAGGGCTATTTTAAAATTTTCTAAATAAATTATTTTCGATAAATATTCTATTATTTAATTGTTTGTGATCATTAATGTCCTTTTCGTAACTATGACTTCTGGAGCGTCAGGGATGCCAATCTCTGGAAACTCTCTTCACGAGTTTTGAAGAAGACAAGATTATCTTCATTTTGATATATCATATCCCACTTAAATTCGTTCCCTTGTGCTCTTCTTGTATCGCGCAACTTCGGGTCAACTTAGACCAATTAATCGTTGAATAATTATTCCCACTTTTATTTTTTATCTTCGTTTGCACGTCACCGTGACTTTTAATTTCGGAGCACCAGACCAGTCGTTTTCTCAGAACCAACTTCTCATGAATGATCAACTTGAGACGTTCTTCACCCATGACCTTCGTATCCCACTCAGACACTCCATTTTGTGCTCCATTTCCTTTGCACAATTTTAGGGTAAATTTAGGCCGATTTATTTTCTACCGTAAAACCTGATTTATTTCCAATTTAATTTCGGGACCCGACATCGATCCAACCTAGTCAACCCAAAGTATGGACCTAGCCCACATGAAGCCTACTACCCACATGAAACTTGTGTCCCATTTATTGGAGTCCCCGTATATTATTTATTTACCCATGATTATAAATCCCTATTTTAATTCAATTATTGTACCCTGTTCGATTTTGACCCGACCCGGCTCGACCGAACCCGAACCCAAGCTCCAGGTTGTCCCTCTCATGACTGCCCAAATACCCCACATAATTTTCCTATTTTTTCTATTTTGAAAATATCTCTTTTCCTCTCTCTCTCTTAAATATCCTATATATATATATATATATATATATATATATATATATATATATATATATATATATATATATATATATATATATATATATATATATATATATATATATATATACACACTCTCTATCTCTCTCTCTCCTATTATAAACTACACACACCCTTCACCCCCTCCACCTCACAGCAGGAGTACCCCCCCAAACCGACCTACTCTCTCTCTCTATTCTCACTCTCTCAAATATCTCTCTTTATTCTCGCTCACTCTCACTCTCTCTTTCTATATTACACTAACACACACACACACAAGTCTCTTACTCCCTCTCCCTCTCACTCGGCTACACTAATACCACCACCACTGTGAACTCCACCACCTCACCATCATCCTCCCTCTCCTCCTCCTACTCTCCACCACTTCATCACCATCATCAACTTCATCATCTTCATTATCATTATCACCATCATACTCACCACCATCACCATTACAACCACCTCCACCCTCACCATTAAAAACCTTCACCAGTACCACCACCGTCCGCCGCCTGGCCCCGCTCCGACAACCGCCGCCGTGCCCCGGCCTGGCTCCCCCTAATAGCGCTGCGACAGCAGCAGCTAGCACGCGAGCGCCGGCAGCAGCAGCGTGCGCACAGCCGCGCGCGTGCGCCGCCGGCCACGCGCCACCCGCGCGGCCATCGGCCAACGGCCAACCCTCCTTCAGCCGTGCGCGACCTCGGGCGACCCCTCCCCAGCCATCATCGACATTCCTGACGCGCACAATAGGCTATTCGTGCATTTCGCACGAAATCCCGCCGTGACGCGCGAGTTTTGAACTTGGAAATGGCGCTCCGTCGTAGCAAGTTCATGCATATTTTTCAGGAGATCCGACCGTTGGATCGGCGAACTCCTTGCTCCATCTTAATCTTGGTATATAGCACTTCATTCCTGTCAATTTTCGTCCATTAATTTCGTCGTTTGATACCTCAAAACTGGCCACCAAGTTGACGTTTTAAATTGAACTATTTTTGGACAGTTTCGTGACGCCAACTTCGCAAGTTCGTATCTTCGTCATCGTAGCTCCGGTTGGCGCGCTACCGGTTCCTGTGTGCATCTGGTATAACCCTCTTCTTGCCTCCTTTAGGTTTCATTTCATTTTAAGCACGTTCGGTTGGTCGAATTCGACGCCAAAGTTGGCCGTCCGAATTCTTTAATTTGTACTTGTTGAATTCTAATTTTGAACCTGGGACTCCAGATTCGATTTTTGACACCCCCAGTAGACTCGTGGCATCGTTCTGGCATATTTTCATATAAAATTTGCTTGACTTGGAGAACGTGGGCCCTGGCACGCATTTCGGTGCAAAGCGGGTCCCACTTTTCGAGTCAACGGGTCACTTTGAGATCGGCTCATCGGAATCCAATTTTGGATATACCGTTGAGTTCGTATCGTCATTCTGGACTCGTTGACATATAACTTGCTAAGTTTTGAAGACATTTGCTCCAGCACGTATTTCAGTGCAAACTAGATTCCAAGTGTCCGCGTCAACGTATCATTTTGAGATCGGCACATCGGAATCCTATTTCGGATATACCGTTGGGTTCGTATCATCATTCTGGATTCGTGAACATATCATTTGCTAGATTTTGTAGACTTCTATTCTGACACATTTTTTGGTGCAAAGTGTGTCCAACGACGGACATCATTTTGACCCGAAATTACCATTTTGCCCCTGTGTCTAAATTTGACTTATGGGTAGGCTATCCTAGCTAATTTGACCGTTCTGGATACGTTGGTGATATTTATTTTATCATCCGACAACATCTGTAGATTTTGCTTATGTATTATCCTTAATTTGTAATTAATTATTTTTCCAAAAATTGTTACTTTCTGTTTTTGGATTTTTATATATATTTTAATTTCTGTAAAAATCTGAGAAAAATTGTATTTAGATACTATGTTAATTTAGATAATTTATTATAATTTTTTCAGTATTTAATAAGTACTTTTGGTATTTTATAAAAATAGGAAAACAGAACTCGTTTTCAGTATCTTTGTGTTTGTTGATTTTTAATAAATATTTATGAAGGTTTATATATCCCAGAAAAATTAGTATAAATTTCTATAATTAACAAGGATCATTTTGGTACTTTATTTTATGTATATTTAAGCTTTTTGTCTATCTCAAAAATTGTTGGAACTCAGTGTACAGTTTGATTTATTTATTAAGTAGTTACGACTTGCAAGTTTTGTGTTGTTTTGAGTTATTATAGTATTGGACCTTACCCCGCACTAGTGTAAAGACCCTAGGAAGTTAGTTTGGATATAGTGGCACTCCATATTAGACTTTTATGCTAGGTTCCCACTTGGCTAGTATCCAGTCAGGAGTCATGTCACACCACTAGTGTAATATTGAACATAGCTTAGAACTGAGTTTGTATATCATTATTGACAGGACACCGGACATCTATATCTTCGTACTAGTAATCATGCTTTGCTCGAGGCAAGTACATCTACAAACTCATTTACTGTCTTTTAATGCTAGAACATGTATTAACCCTATTAAAATACTGATCCTTGAGATAGCAAGTTAAATCTTCACATGTTGTATTACTTTCAGTACCTGCCATGCTTAGGACAGTTCTTATATCTTCACATGCTTCTCACTGGTTCTCAGTACATGTTTTACTATGCTTTATACTGCTATCAGTACCTACCATGTTTTATACCGATCCCAGTATCTCTCACATATTTTATATCGTTCTTGTATCTCTCACATGTTATATATGGGTTATGGGGAAACTGACAGTTGAGTACGTGATCACGCCCCCCTCATAGTAGCGAGCGAGGTCGTATTTTATATGCATACCTTGCCGCAGGCCATTATCCGGCATTTCTGTACGGATGTACACCTATGCTTGTAGACTTGTACGTATGTACATTTTATTAACATGTACCTCAGTACATTGTACACCTATTGACCGATCACGTACCTGCTATAGTTTTAAACATTATATATGCATCTGTCTCTATAACATAGGTGTCCTTGCCATGATAGATTATGAGATACCATGATTCCAGATATGCCATGTTCCCTATGTTACTATGATACTGTGATTCTAGTCATACCATGATTCCAGTCATACCATGATTCCAGTTATGCCATGTTCCCTGTGTTTCTATGATACTCTGATCCAAGTTGTACCATGAGGCCATGTTCCCAAGTATTTTATGTTTTATAGATTTATCACACCATGTTTCTTGTTGTACATCTCTTTCATTATATGTTCAGTATTTTAGTTGTAGAGGTTGTACTTGCTCCCGTCCTGACAGGATAACGTTGTAGGCATACTTTTCGAGGAGGAAATGCTATGTGTTACATATTATGACACTGATTTTGAGGACATGGCCTTTGCTCCAGTAGAGGCCCCAGCGGGGAACCTTGCTTAGTTATCTTTCTTGTGTTTTGAGACTTAGACTTTGTCTGTACTTATATTTGGATACTAGACTTTGTCTCCAGTTAGATACTTATAAAGTGTATTATTTAAGTCTATGCTTATGTTACCTTCGCTTATAGATGCTGTGTTGTGATGAACTTAAATATGATTTTAGAACTGTTAGCTGCTTAGATCCTTTATTGTCTATTCTTAGAACAGCTTACTACGCTTTGACCAAGCGTAGGCTGGACATGGCTCGGCCCGGCCCAACAATTTGGGTAACGGGTCGTGACAGGTCGTGACACCTTGAGCCTCCCCTCCCGCATCGCCCTTGCCTCTCCGTAACACCCAGAACCCCCCTATTCACCCCGTCGCCCCCGCGCTACCCTCGATCCCCTACGACCACCATAATCCCTTAGTCCCCATATTGCCCCGCGACCCCCCACATCCCCTGCTACTGCTCACCCCCCTCCAGCTGTCGGCACAAAAGAGAGGGGGTATTGGGAGAGACAGAGAGGAGAGAGAGAGAGAATGGGGGGGAAAATTTTGTTATCCTCCTCCTATTAACAATATTAGGACAAAAATGGAGGGGGGGTATTATGTTAGTACCTATCAAAGTTCAGGATATTAAATTAAAATTTTAGAATAGTTGAGGGTATAAAGTTATAAATTAGCTATATTTTAATTATATTTTTTATTATGGTTAATCGATTAAGTTTAGTATTATATTATCACTAATGATCATACAATCACTATAGGTTTTTAGGTAAACTTAGCATAGTCCTAATATGCACTTATCATATCGTACTTGTTACTATGTGTATTGTTTTATTCATTTAAAATGTATCTACAAAAAAATAATAAGCAAAGTCAATCATGGACATATACAATGAAGAAATCACAATGGGTCAAAGACTCACTGAACCACCCACGACATCTCCAAGCTACGCACTTGGAGGTTATGCTGACCAGTCACCGGACAAGGGTCGAGGGGACAACACGCCCCCTTCCGTGGGGATTCAGGAGAAAGTCCCTGAAAGGTATACAAATTTTCAGATCTGTTTAGTTTTGGACAACTGCCGTAAAAAAAGAAGCCATCATTCATACAAAGGAAGAAGCCAAGATTTGGAGACTCGCACTCTATACAATCTTTCTTTACTTTGAGTTTTTAGAATCAATAGAGAAAGACAAATGATAGCTAAAACACAAAAAATAGCCAAAAACTGAAATAATCTGAATTATGGGTATTAGACTATATAGCAGCAATATACTGCAGTATACCGACGATATATCGCCAATCACATTATGTGGTCCAAACGATATACCAACGGTATACCCAGTAGACAAGTAGTATATCATTTGATGAACATTGGTGCATTTGTTGCTTTCAACGACTAGAAAAACCTGCCGTTATGTGATAGTTGGAGCACATTGCAGTATACCTGCGGTATACCATCTAGAAACACAAGGTTGCATTGGTTCCTCCTTCCTATTTATACCCAAGTACCTTTTTTGTCACTTCTTCGCTTCTTGGAGCCTCAACTTTCTATCATTTAGAAGAAAAATCTCTCAACATAAAGTGCTATCACTTGCCAATCAATTGAGATAGAGTGTGTCATCGAGTTGTAAAAGTGGATCTTCATTATTTGTGAGAAGATAAAATATTTCTTGTAAGAGGTTGCAGTCCGCAAGCCTTTAGATCAAATCTTGTGTTGAAGTCAGCGAGCTTTCGGATCAAAGCTTGTGTGTAAGAAGTCGGCGAGCCTTCATATCAAAACTCATGGTGTATTAACTATTTTTTATAGTAGTGGATTAAAGCCGAATAAAGTTTACGGATTGTAGTGTTTCACGAAGGATACCAACATACACTGAGTGTCGGTATTCTTTCCTCATTTCTAACACTAAGTTTAAATTGCTTATTAGCATTCATAATTGTGCTTGATTATTAGTTAAACCCTAGGGTGTTTATTCATAGTCCAATTTGAATATAAAAAATCAATTATTAAAAAAATTAAAAATACAAATCATAATAAAAATAGTATATAAATATTATTATAAAATAATATATCTTTTGGGGCAGAGTTGTTATATTAAGTCAACTTTTTGTGCATATCGCCATATTGCTCATCTAGCTTGAGACACAATCTCATTAACAATTATATGATAAAATGGAAACATTATCCAAACTCTCTTCGTTGCATATGTGTGTGTCCTTAGATTTTTTATAATCTTTCGTTATCTGGTCTATACTATCGAGGGTTCATCATAAAAATTTTTATTTCCAAAATATTTTTATCTATATTTAATAATTAAAATTGTTCATTAAATTTAACATAGATGGTAAGGTAATTATGTAAAAGAAAAAAAAATTAACGGAAGCCTTTGTTTGACCTTTCAAGAAATAAAAAATAATATTTTTTTTGTTCCTCTAGTAAAAAAAATTAAAAAAATATTATAGGTCAACACAAATAATAATGGTCACAAGTTGATATATATATATATATATATATATATATATATATATATATATATATATATATATATATATATAATATATATATATATATATATATATATATATATATATATATATATATTGAGGTGTCTTTTTTTCGATTTGACAAATGTCAAGAAGGATTCAAGTCTACATATTTCACGTCGGATTCCAATTGCTACCACTAGGCCACAACCCACTTAAGTATGATCAGTTGTTTGTAGAGTAAGGGACAGGGTAAAGTGCAAATAAACCCTCCTTAGATTTGCCTCGTTAGCAAAATAAGACTCATTAGAAAACTAATGCAATTAACCCCTCCTTAAATTGTCCGCGTGATCAAAAAAGCCCCTACCGTCTATTAGCCGTTAAAAATTATTGTTAATGACATTTAAAAAATAAAAAATAAAAGAAGTACCTAAAATACCCCTCTCCTTCCCTACCAGCCCCCCTTCTTGTCATGACCTGCACCCGATTTAGGGGCACGAGACCGTGGGTACGTCCAGCCTACGCCGCAGTGTTGGCGGTAGAACGTTGTCCTATGTCTCAACAACATCTAACACAATAATATAAATCTGAATAATAAGATATACTCTCCGAACGGAGGACAATCTAAGAAGATACAACTCAATCACATAAACTAGAGGTAGATAAATGGCACGATAAGATAGATATGAAATCCAGAGAGTGAGATACAACCAGAAATGAAATAAGTCTACGTGTTATCAACACTACTACAATATCTGAATAATACAACTCAAGACAACATAAATAAATCCTAGCAATCTAGTCTAGGAACTAGGGTAGTCTCCTCAGTACAAGCTGCATCCTCCTGAGGGTCCAAGTCGCAAGTGTCATCTATGTCAGCTCCAAAGGGTAGTGTAAGAGGTCCTCTAGATTATCTGTAATATTTTGTCAACGGGTCCAATCAGGACAGAAATGAGCACATATCTCCAAAACAAATCCAAAACATGGCAAAAAATATAGAACAAGCAGTAGAATAAAATACATGAAATGCTATAGAGAAATGTACATGAAGAACATGAAATACATGAAACTCCGTAGAGAGGGATGTACATGAACAGTTAAAATAGACAAATCTGAGTACATGAAAGTTTGTATAGAAAATAAGAACTGTAAGTAAATATAAGTGATTTAGAGAACAAGATGGTTATGTAATCGGCTTGAATTGTACATGCCTAAGTTAACAGAGTTTGTATACGAGTATACTAAAGGAATAATCACATAACTACTTCTACTCCCCCGTCCCCAATCAATACACAAGGATCTGGTCAAGTTATGTTACGTACATGATGGTTAGTTTAGCACAATAAGCACATGTGAGTACACGAGAGTACATGAGAGCACACGATTTGTACACGATTAATACGAATACAAAGAGTACATGATGCACATGGTAAAGTATACGAGCATAAAATACCCGATGTATCCGTTGAGGGGATAATATCGCATAAAAATATTCATATAGTATCAATCCGTGATAACGATGTGTCAGCATCAAGTAAAGTAGTCTATAGCAGACAATATAGATACTATCATGAATGAAAACGATCAGCGAATGTACTCGCCTGATAACCTAAATAACTGATATGTATGGATGTCCAAACTGGAGTCACAAAGTCCTATTAGAGCAATACAGGTTATAAAGAGTTCAATTAGATAATAAATGAAGTTTACAATGCAATCTACATGATTCTAAGTCATTCTAGGTCAAAGTCAACTCACTGTCAACTCTGGTCAACCTTTTAGTCAAACTAGGTCAATCATCAAGGCTAACTTGGTCAACTGTCTAGGGTTTGGTCAAACTCTAGTCAACAAGTTCAATTAGGCCTATTGGGTCCAAATCTAGGTCATCTATAGTCTATCTCAAGGTAGACTAGGATACCATATACTACATCACACTTTTCATATATATATATATATATATATATATATATATATATATATATATATATATATATATATATATGTATATATATATATATATATATATATATATATATATATATATATATATATATATATATATATATATATATATATATATACATATTCACATATACACATATATATATATATATATATATATATATATATATATCTTAACAATATCTATATATTAGACATCAACCCATATATAGCATATATATATTAGACAACTCACAAAACCCATACTAAGAAAACTGGAACCCAACTCAGAAATGAACAAGCCTACCTTGTACATCTATGCATCAATATATATATAAATATATATATATATATATATATATATATATATATATATATATATATATATATATATATATATATATATATATATATATATATATATCAATTCCCAATCACATAACCACTACCCAACTGGACTATCTTCATATCTCTCAGATTGTACTCAGTCACAGGGGTATCTACAGTAATATGGTGTCATGATCAATATGATACTAGGCCATCTACTAGCAGTATACTCACACACAAACTCAGTCCACACATGGCACAACCCCCATATTATCCAAGCCCATGTGTACCTATAACCTATATCATGTATTTAAACCCAATAACATATCTATACTAAGATAACTCTTATACACATATATACCATGTATATATCAATATATATATACAAGTGCATTCAGGAATGCACATATCATATATCCCCTACATAAATACCATGCCTCAACCTCACACATAGGCATATCTATATAGCCTACATACATAAATATATATATGAATAGTATCTTTTATATATATATATATATATATATATATATATATATATATATATATATATATATATATATATATATATATATATATATATATATATATATAACCATATCTCAGGAAAACTGAACCAAAAATCCATATGCAACTCAAATAGCATATCTAAACTCATCTATAAACTCAACTCTCAAACAGTTCATATATGTATATATCTAATCTACTGAACCCCCACCATAACTGATCTCAATATAAACATAAATTCCCAACTATATCGCCTATATTGTCTCAGGAAACTGAGCTAAACACAACCCACATAATCTCAGAAATCCATGAACTACCAAAACCTGAACCTGGCAGCAAAATGGGGGGTGAGTGTGTCATAGAGTGTGTGTACAGATACAAGTGTCACAAAGTCCCAATGACCAAGTGAGATGTGTCAAGTGTCACTGAGTGTAACAGAACATGGTGTCGAATAGTGAACAGCAAGATGGGGTACGTGTGTGTCGAGTGGTCTAGGACACGATGTGTCCAAACAATTGTTCGTACAGGTGTATCAGTGGATAGACTAGGTATCTAGGTGACCACTGAATAGTTTAGGTCGTGTCTAAACTGTGTCATGTCGCATGTTTAGGTGAGTATCAGTGATAGGATTTTCGTGTGTGTACGTGAGTGTGTGACATCTGCAAGCTCGAGAACTCCTCGAATACTCAACTAAATCTCTTAAAAGTTTGTGTGCATGCTGACAGACATTGCCCCTAACTACTGACCAAATTTTGTGTTGTTTTGTGTCGTGTACACCGAGTTCTAGACTCGGGGTACTGCACTACAGTTTCGTACGGTGTCCCCGTGTCCAAATCTGATACAAAAATGTACCAAAATCAACTCAGTCATGGTGAAATGTAATCTACACTATATTAGCTACAAAATCGTGTAATTAGTTTAGGAAATTAAAAACAACTATTTCTATGTGACATTTCATCGAACACTTTACACATCTCTCCGATACTTCTCCGATACGCACCCTAAATGGATTCGATTTGAACCCAAACTTAGCCTAGGGCTAGAGGGACCCTAAATGAATGCATCTATGGTGAGAAATCAGGAAATTATTAGCTTTAGAGATCATTACCTTTTGAGAGTTAGAATCTCAATGAAAAGCCCTTGAATAGATCCCACACTAATTTCTATGGTCAAATTGCTCATAATTCTTGCTAGCTAGCCAATAGAGACCTCCTCTAAAATCGTGGAGTGTATTACAATTGATTTGGTCCAATTTGGAGTTGATTTGAAGAAAGGGGGCAAATTTGGAAAAGAACACAAATTAGGGTTTAGGTTTGTAACGAAAGAGACAAGAGGGGCTAATGTTGTAGTGCCCCGTCCCTACATCGTGCCCCGTTCTTCGTCCATGGGGTGCGTGAGAAAGGAACACTGTCGCTATCGATTCGGTCGGGATCGATCAAATCGGTCGAACGGAAACGATTGAATTAAGATCATTTTCTCATTATGTAAAGGCTTCTTCGAAATCAAGTTCCATATTCAGCGGGTTGCGCCTCAAGGATAGACTCTGCGGCTGAGTCGGAAGAGACCTCCCGTTGCTCTGTTTTTTACGCCGTACTTGCTTTGGTTTTGGCTTTGGTTTTCTGAATACGTTTTCGTGAATGATTTTATGTCTTGCATTTCGAACTCGCATTTACATATCGAAATCCTTGAATAAGACAGTATTCTAATCAGTTGCTTGTGCGATTTCAGGTAATCGCGTAGGCGACATCTAGCACAACCAACCGGCTCCTCGCCTCAAGTAAGACTAAGGTGAGTGATTGACCTCCTTCACCTCGACCCTATATCTCAAAGTCAATAAATGAATCAATTATAAAGTTGTCACAATTTTACCATAAAAATGTGCCTTAAATCACTCGTTAACGTAGCACGGTCATGGACAACTTGTATACAAGGGCGATTGTTTCTTCGGACGGTATTCCGAGGCCACGGGACCGATCCATCCTAGGAAGAAACACGATAGCTATGTTGGATTATACCGCGGGTATTTGGTGCTCCTTCAACGGGACTCACTACCCGTGTTGAATGCGCACCGTCTAAACCAAGCTGTCCAGAATGGTTTTCATGCCAATGACCTCCGAAATTATGAACTAGTTAAACTTATGTTATGCAATATGACAGAAAAGAACATGGTATGCTTTATTTTGCACGGTACGCTATACCGTGGATAAGTTCTAGCATAAATTCTCCTTATTTATGTTCCATCAAACTGCTTGTATGAAACTGACTAGGATGACTAGAAATATCACTAAAATAAGTTGTATGTTTTATCTAAATTCTTGAACCAAATGAGAGCATGGAAAATAATTATCCACTCGCCAGTACACGTTGATTGTACTGATCATCGCTCTCCACAGCTGCTATAAATCAGGAGGAGCGTGTCGCGTGACTGAAGGAAGTGCTCGTGTGTTTTAAAGCTTCGTCCGTGCGTGCAAAGCCTTGAATCAATCTCGTTTGAAGACTCCACAACTGTCTAAGCTGATATGTCTCCACTCTCCCCTATCCCAGGTGTCTGTATACTTTGGTTGTAAAGGGGTGCGATGTATGGAACGACTATCTCATCGATGTTCATTTTGTAATGGAGTCAGTTTGTAGCCCGTACGGCACCTTGTATCGAGTCTATAATATGATGTTCATTATCAATAAAGCTTAAGTTTTCTTCTATATAACGTGTTCAATTTACTTTGTGTATTCTCTTATTGTTGTGTTTCGGATAACCTTATGACTATGTCTTTTGCGATCATAATTTAGATTCGTACGGCATCACGCCCGGGGGACGACTATCGATTCTACTGAATCGGGCGTGACATAATGGTATCAGAGCATGGCTTTACGTCCTTTGGCCTTCTGTTTGAGTCTCGAAACTTTGACCTCGCGTCGACGAGATGAGTTGTTCCTTATAGTGAGTCCGTAATATTTCTTTAGAATAATATGAGTTGCCTCCTATCCCAGAAGTCCGAGAAGCTGTGGGCGGGAACAAAGTAAGTGCTTCGAGAGGCTCGAGCAGCTCGGAAGAGGGACCCTCGAATGCCCCCATGGAACCTATGGAACGGATGATGCGTATGCTGGAAGCACAACAACATCAGGCCGAGGCCAATCAGCGCCTGAATGAACATCATCGACAGCACGTTGAAGACCAACGGAGACAAGCTGAGGCACGACAAACTCAGTTTGAGGCCCGATTCGATGCACAATTCAAGTTGCAGCAGAAGCAGCTTGATACTTTTCAGCAAATCGTCCAGACAGTAGTGACCAACGGCAACTCTGCAACGACTCATGCCGTAACCGAGCCTGTGGTTCGAGTGATCGAAATCGAGTCGGAGGTACCCGAACGACTACCTGCTACACCAAGGAGTTCCAACTTTGAGGTGTCAAAATTCATAAAAAATTATCGCATATCCTTCTGCGGTACTGAAGACCCTTCTTTGGCGATCGATTGGTTTGAGGAGTTGGAAGACCGGTTCGAGCTTCTAGGCGTAGATGAGTCCAAGAAAGTTGCATGTGCCCAGCTTCTACTCTGATTGAACGCACACGACTGGTGGGCCGTACAAAAGCGGGCGATCCGGCAGGATGACGAGACAACGACAATCTCTTGGGCCACCTTCCGATGGGCATTCGAGATCGAGTACCTACCTGCAGCCGTTCGACAAGAAAAAGAGAATAAATTTATGCAGTTAAAGTAAGGGAATATAACGATGCGGCAGTACGCAGCAGAGTTCAATAAATTAGCTAAATTTGCTGGATCATTCTTGCCTACAATGGAGAGTTACGTTCGACGGTTTGAAGTGGGTCTGCGGCCATCTATCTCTGTACATGTATCAGTTCCGAAATACAAGACAATGGGCGAGTCCTGAACCACGCTCTCCGTCTTGAGCACTAATATCCTCCAGCTGCTGCCGGCACTATGCATACATACAATCATAAGTGCCCTAACCATGCAGGAGGAAACAACGTAACCAAGCGTCCGAACAATGGGCACCAAGCCGGATACCAAGGGCGGAACACGAGACCTCGCTGTAACAGATGTCACCGATTCGGACACCTAGCCGTCGATTGCGAAGTTCCTGAAGGAGGATGCTGGAACTGTGGTAAAAAGGGATACTTTAGTTCAAATTTCCCATACAAGAGACCAAACCCGATGATGCCTCAACAGCAGCAACATTGTCCAGGAAACCAGGGACCAGCGCCTCGAGCCCAACAACCTGTGCCGTAAAATGGCCAAGATCGTCGCCCCAATGCCCAAGGGCGCGTCTACGCTATGATTCGAGATGAGGCATTTGCCTCTGATACAGTCGTAATAGGTACAGTACTTTTCAATAATAAGCCTAATCGTGTACTGTTCAATTCAGGTGTCACATACAGTTTTATATCGACAGACTTCATCGTCGAACACAAATTTTCGTTGACACCGCTAGGACTCAATCTTAGTGTTAACGTACGGTCGGGCATGCCACTACTTGCAAATTTAACCTGCGGAGACAGAATCATCTGTATAGGTGATCAAAAGGTCGGTCTTGTTACGATAGTTCTAGACATTAAGGATTATGATATCATTCTGGGAATGGATTGGCTCGGGCCGTGCAATACAACCATCAACTGTATTGGAAAGACGGTCACCTTCCGTATAGCTGGAGTGCCTGAATTTTGCTTTTCATGTGGTGAGGCGTTGTCGTCCTGCATGGTGATCTCGACAATTTTTGCTCGGAGGATGCTGCATTCTGGGTGCAAAGGCTATTTAGCGTCCGTTCGGGACATGCGACAGGATGGTGCAAACATGGGTCAGACCGACGTTGTGGCAGAATTTCTCGATGTATTTCCAGATGAGCTATCCGGCATACCCCCCGACCGAGAAATTGAGTTCAGCATCGATACATTCCCCAATACCCGACCAATTTTCAAGGTCCCATATAGAATGGCCCCCGCCGAGCTAAAGGAACTCAAAGTCCAGTTACAAGAGTTGCTCGACAAAGGATTTATTCGACCTAGTATTTCACCATGGGGAGCACCTGTGTTGTCCGTGAAGAAAAAAGATGGGTCAATGCATCTGTGCGTCGATTACCGAGAGCTAAATAACGCTACCATCTGAAACAAGTATCCACTGCCTCGCATAGACGACTTATTCGATCAGCTGCAAGGCGCCTCAGTATATCCGAAGATTGATCTTTGCTCGAGCTATCATCAACTCAAGATCAAGCTAGACGACGTGCAAAAGTCAGTCTTTCGCACTCGATACGGCCACTACGAGTTCCTGGTGATGCCATTCGGCCTGACAAATGCCCCCGCCACCTTTATGGATCTAATGAATCAGGTATTTTGACCCTTTCTTGATAAATTTGTAGTAGTCTTTATTGACGATATTCTCGTCTACTCGAAGAACAGGGTGCAACATGCAGAATATCTACGGACCATACTCCAGATGCTTCGAGAGAATCAGTTGTATGCGAAGCAGAGTAAGTACGAATTTTGGCTGAGTAGCGTATCGTTTCTTGGTCACATCATTTCGTCCGAAGATATTGCAGTCAACCCCAAGAAAGTGAAAGCTGTTACTGATTGGAAGCAGCCTACATCTGCTAGTGAGATTCGAAGCTTTCTTGGTTTGGCGGGATACTACCGACGCTTCGTGAAGAACTTCACGAAGATCGTATCGCCATTGACTCGCCTCACTCAAAAGGAAGTCGTGTATGAGTGGTCGGACTGCTGTGAAGCTTCCTTCCAGGAGATAAAGCAGCGACTCATTTTGGCCCCTATACTCGCACTTTCGGATGGGATAGAGGGTTTTCAAATATTCAGCGTTGCATCAGGCCAGGGCTTGGGATATGTGCTCATGTAGCGATACAAGGTGATCTCCTTCGCCTCCGGACAGTTGAAGCCGTACGAGAAAAACTATCCTACGCAAGACTTGGAGTTAGCGGTAATTGTGTTCGCATTGAAATTGTGGCATCACTGTCACGACCCGCACCCGCTTTTCAGACGCGAGCTCGTGAGCAAACCAGCTACACGCAAGCGGACTCCAGCACGACTCGAATACGTAAATGCTGTTACGGCTAGGGTAAGCTGCCAAATCATGGCAAACGAATCTATATCTCAATCCACAATAAGAATAATAAACATGAATGAGCTGGTGCCATTTGATCACGACAAACACCCTCGTCCCGAGTTTGGACTCCCTGGTGCACCAAACAACCCTCGTCCCGAGTGTGGACTCTCTGGTTGTGTAAAACGATAATCAAGGCTATGGCAGTTCACTTACACGTACTCGTTCTATGACACGACTCAAGCAAGGTACTGACGAGAACTCCAAGGGTGAACCACAAGACCAAACATGAACACGGCTATATGCAATAAAAATAACTCAAAAGAATATAATACGAAAAGCACATGTCCATAAACAACCAAAGACTGAAAATAGAAATGAAATGCATATAAATAAAACTGTAGAGGAAGGCAAGGTATACTTGCCTGGAGGTTGCACGCAGATCCAATAACAATCTAGTCCACTGCTAAGCCATAAAGTCTAAATCATCACAACTGTCTCCAAAAGCTGAAACAGACAATGCCAACAGTCTCAGAATAGTCAAATTATCTAGGATTGTCTGTCCTTAAGTCCAATTCTGAACACAGGGACAAAACGGTAATTTCGGACAAAAATGATTTCGTCGTCGGACCCGCTTTGTACTGAAAAGCGTGCCAGAGTCAATGGTCTCTAAAGTCATCAAACTACATGTCAATAGGTCCGGTTTTCCGATACAAACCCAACCATATGTCCGAAGTTGGATTCCGGTGGGCCGTGCACAAAATCACCCGTTGAGTCGGACTGTAGGGCCCGCAAAACGGTGATCCAATCCACTGTCTCAGAATCGGACCAAACTTGGCATACAGGACCAGAAAAATGATACGGTCCTAATGGCGCAAGTTTCGTCTCTATCTGACGAACGTGCACAAAGTAATTGAAAATTTTTTACAGAGGCCGATAAGGTAAATTTTGACGAATACGTATCAAATTCGTCGCGCACACGGGACCAATTTGAATTCCGTCAAAGCCCACACGTCCGCGAAGCCGTTACACACCTTTCGATGCTTTCGGTTTGCGAACACGTTGCCCGGATTGGCAAGACGCACGTCGTATTTTTTATTGGTTTCGAAAACAGGTTTTTGACAGTTTTGGAATTCAGTTTCCTCGACCGATAGTCGATTAAATAACAATCTACAAAAAGGGTTCTAGAGTCCTATAGGTTGTCTATTCACCGAAATTGACGTCTCATGATTTAGTTAAACACATAAAGAGAAAAACGGCTACGAAGAGGTGCACCTTGCTGTGAACTGTTGCCGATTGCCCTGTTCTATCCGTGCTCGCGACGGCGTTCAGGCGGTTGGTGGCGGCGCACGGCGACGGCAGGATGTCGCATGGGTGCTGGGGTCCGATGCAGCAGTTACGGGGTTGTTGCCATTGTCGCTGTGCTCGCTTGCACGGCGTTCATTATTGCACGCTGCTGTTTTGATTCTTGTTCGCGTTCGTTCCCGGTGGTCCGCCGGCTGCCGACGGTGCGACCAGGACGTTCGCCTGAGATGGGCGGCCGCTGCAAAAATTTGAGGGTCAAGTTAGGGTTCCTCCCTCCATCGATCTCTTAATCATATATATATATCTATATACTGTCGATCATAATCGGGGGAAGAACTTTGTGTTCGGCTGGACTTGGGATTTCTGGCTGTGGGCCGGGCTGGCCTGGCTTGGGCCTAGGGCTGGGCTGGGCTGGGCTGGGAAGGATTCTACTGCTGCTGTTTGGTTGCGGTACAGACACCTCACCACTGGAAGAGCGAAGAGGACAGAGAATTGTAAATGAACAAAGCAGCTGCAAGATCTATTCGACTAGGATCGATAAAAGCTGAATTCATTTTCATCAACGAACAAACGAACACAAGTGTTAGTATTAGGTTATCCATTATAACCGATAGACATATTTGAGATTATTATCATCAAAGCTTGTAGACAGAAAATTTGATGGTATGAAGAGAAAGAGGAGAGAATAGAGAGGAAGAAGTAATCTGGAACACCAAAACTTCCATAGGTTCTCTCTCTCCAATGAGAGGAGCCATATAGGAAATTAGAAAGCACTGGAAACTAATTTATGGTTTCAGAAAAGGCTCCCATGTAAATAGAGTAAAGGTTATAGTTGATGGTGTACCCATCATTGATTTATGATATATTAATCAATATTTTAATACTATTTCATAAGATACTACCTCTGAGAAACATAGCAATAAATTTTAAGATATATTACATCTAAAGAAATTTACACAAGAATTATGCATTAATTTAAATTTAATCTCTCACCACTTCAAATCATGAACTACTAAAATATCAAAAACTGTACAAACGTTGTATATATGGATCGACAACGTACTACATAATGGAAATCTAATATAAGTTGTCATCTGATACATATTTTTAAAATGATAAATCTTTCTGAAAAAAGATCTCAGTGATTAAATGAAGTGAGCATATAGTACATGAACACTAAACATAACATTATTAAGGGATATTGTGCGAGAAATAAATGTATCGTTAAGTCAGCAAAGTAGATATGTCCTCTATGTTGCATGGACATGGCAAAATGATGTATGCAGTCTGTCTATACTCATGCAACATAGGTAAAACTATCTTTGTATCTATTTGAAAATGTTTCTATCCCGTATTTGTATAGTGTATGTATCAGTATCCGTGTTCGTAATTGTGCAACATAGTATGTCATCTTCGTCTAAGAGGTTAGGTCGCAACTTGACCTGGTTTTCCTAGATATGACATTCCTATGGCTTGGCATTCTCCTACCATGGTTAAACACTAGTCAAAGCACGCCATTGCACTATCCGTGTCATGATTCCTAGACGTCTGGTACTCTAATTCCTAACCATGGCTAAAGTCATATAACGTAATAATTAATTAAAATAATTATTTATAAAAAATTCTAAAATTACTATTTAAATCAAATAGATAATAATAATAAAATTTAAAAAAATTCAGGAAGGGAGGCTACAAATCTACCCACCTTAAAATAATTTCGTCCTCGAAATTCTAATTCATAACTATTCCTCAAAAATCAAAATCTACTATCGCTTTAATCTCCTCAAATTTAATTCCTCCAAAATATTTTATGATCTCTAGTCATTTTATAACTCCGAATACTTGAGGACTTCTAACCATCTTTGGTCACCCTACTCCTCAAAATTACGGTCACTAAAACCTTATAATCTTCTAACTAGTTGCTAACAATTCTACCAACAGATACCTAGGGTGTATGGCATCTATAATCCCTCCTATCTATAAACAACCAAAACTCAATAATCATGCAATATTATACTATAATTTAAGAATTTCTGGTAAATCCTAGACAGCACGATTATTCGTCACCCTGGAATAGAGAGGGACGAGAATCAATGGTACAAAAAGTAAAGAAGTATAATCGAGAGAAAATATAGATTTTTCAAGGATGTAGAGAATTTCTAGGAGAATTTTCAAGGCAGAGTGGATTGAGATTTCTAAGGTTTAGTCATTGTCGCAGGCTCGTACCAGTACAGTTACGTAACCGGTACGATATGCTTTGACCTACATGGGCCACTAAAAAAACTTGACACGACCCACACCAGCTTTTCGGACGCGAGCTCGTGAGCAAGCCAGCTACGCATCAAGCGGACTCCAGTCCGACTCGAATACGTAAATGCTGCCACGGCTAGGGTAAGCTGCCAAATCATGGCAAACGAATTTATATCTCAATCCACAATAAGAATAATAAATATGAATGAACACTATGGGTCATGGTCTGTAACCCACTAGCATAATTGTCCGATAAGACTCAAAAGGAAATAACAAGAGTCTAAAACTGAATCAAGAAACATGATATCTCATGATAAGGTATGAAAGCACGAACGGATAATACAAGATAACGATACCTGAATCCTGCAAGCGCATCATCACATCTGTCATCCAGAACCACTAGCTAACTCCATGCAATAGCTAAACCTGAAGAGATCATCAGGTCCTCAGAGGACATAGCAAGATACATAATATATATGCCTATCTAACAGTTTTATCATGCGCAAGAAAATAAACAAGAAAAATAGGAACACGACAAATGACTACGAACATGAACACGAATACGAACACGAACACGAACACTAGAACAACCACGTATAACTAAACTGCCGGATGAACGATAATCACGAGATCAATAGAAGAAACCAAACCCTCATTCCGAGTGTGGACGCACGGATTTGAACTAAGCACTAACCCTCGTCCCGTGTGTGGACTCTCTAGTGTAAATGGTCAACCCTGGTCCCGTGTGTGGACTCTCTAGTGCCATTTGATCACGACAAACACCCTCGTCCCGAGTGTGGACTCTCTGGTGCACCAAACTACCCTCGTCCCGAGTGTGGACTCTCTGGTTGTGTAAAACGATAATCAAGGCTATGGCAGTTCACTTACACGTACTCGTTCTATGACACGACTCAAGCAAGGTACTGACGAGAACTCCAAGGGTGAACCACAAGACCAAACATGAACACGGCTATATGTAATAAAAACAACTCAAAAGAATATAATACGAAAAGCACATGTTCATAAACAACCAAAGACTGAAAACTGAAATGAAATGCATGTAAATAAAACTGTAGAGGAAGGCAAGGTATACTTGCCTGGAGGTTGCACGCAGATCCAATAACAATCTAGTCCACTGCTAAGACATAAAGTCCAAATCATCACAACTGTCTCCGAAAGCTGAAACAGACGATGCCAAAAGTCTCAGAATAGTCAAATTAGCTAGGATTGTCTGTCCTTAAGTCCAATTCTGAACACAGGGACAAAATGGTAATTTTGGGCAAAAATAATTCTGCTGTTGGATCCGCTTTGCACCAAAAAGTATGCCAGAGTCAATGGTCTCTAAAGTCATCAAACTATATGTCAACATGTTCAATTTTTCGATACAAACCCAACCGTATGTCCGAAGTTGGATTCCGGTGGGCCGTGCACAAAATCACCCGTTGAGTCGGACCGTAGGGCCCGCAAAACGGTGATCCGATCCATTGTCTCAGAATCGGACCAAACTTGGCATACAGGACCAAAAAAATGATACAGTCCTGATGGCATAAGTTTCGTCTCGATCTGACGAACGTGCACAAAGTAATTAAGAAATTTGTACAGAGGCCGATACGGTAAATTTCGACGGATACGCATCAAATTCGTCGCGCACACGGGACCAATTTGAATTCCGTCAAAGCCCACACGTCCGCGAAGCCGTTACGCACCTTTTGATGCTTTCGGTTCGCAACCACGTCGCCGGATTGGCGGGACGCACGTCGTATCAAAGGTTTTTATTGATTTCGAAAACAGGTTTTTGACAGTTTTGGAATTCAGTTTCCTCGACCGATATTCGATTAAATAACAATCTATCAAAAGGGTTCTAGAGTCCTATAGGTTGTTTATTCCCCGGAATCGACGTCTCGTGATTTAGTTAAACACATAAAGAGAAAAATGGCTACAAAAAGGTGCACCTTGCTGTGAACTATTGCTGATTGCCCTGTTCTATCCGTGCTCGCGACGTCGTTCAGGCGGTTGGTGGTGGCGCACGGCGACGGCAGGCTGTCGCATGGGTGCTGGGGTCCAACGCAGCAGTTGCGGGGCTGTTGCCATTGTCGCTACGCTCGCTTGCACGACGTTCATTGTTGCACGCTGCTGTTTTGTCCTGTTCGCGCACATTCCCGGCGGTCCGCCGGCGGCCGACGGTGCGACCAGGCCATTCGCCTGAGATGGGCGGCCGCTGCAAAAATTTGAGGGTCAAGTTAGGGTTCCTCCCTCCATCGATCTCTTAATCATATATATATCTATATACTGTGTTGATCATAATCGGGGGAAGAACTTTGTGTTCAGCTGGACTTGGGATTTCTGGCTGTGGGCCTGGCTGGCCTGGCTTGGGCCTAGGGTTGGGCTGGGCTGGCCTGGGCCTAGGGCTAGGCTGGGAAGGATTCTACTGCTGCTATTTGGTTGCGGTACAGACACCTCACCACTGGAAGAGTGAAGAGGACAGAGAATTGTAAATGAACAAAGCAGCTGCAAGATCTATTCAACTAGGATCGATAAAAGCTAAATTCATTTTCATCAACGAACAAACACAAGTGTTAGTATTAGGTTATCCATTATAACCGATAGATATATTTGAGATTATTATCATCAAAGCTTGTAGACAGAAAAGTTGATGGTAAGAAGAGAAAGAGGAGAGAATATAGAGGAAGAAGTAATCTGGAACACCAAAACTTCCATAGGTTCTCTCTCTCTCCAATGAGAGGAGCCATATAGGAAATTAGCAAGCACTGGAAACTAATTTATGGTTTCGGAAAAGGCTCTCATGTAAATAGAGTAAAGGTTATAGTTGATGGTGTACCCATCATTGATTTATGATATATTCATCAATATTTTAATATTGTTTCATAAGATACTACCTCTGAGAAACATAACAATAAATTTTAAGATATATTACATCTAGAGAAATTTACACAAGAATTATGCATTAATTTAAATTTAATCTCTCACCACTTCAAATCATGAACTACAGTTAAAATATCAAAAACTGTACAAACGTTGTATATATGGATCGACAACGCACTACATCATGGAAATCTAATATAAGTTGTCATCTGATACATATTTTTAAAATGATAAATCTTTCAGAAAAAAGATCTCAGTGATTAAATGAAGTGAGCATATAGTACTTGAACACTAAACATAATATTATTAATGGAGATTGTGCGAGAAATAAATGTATCGTTAAGTCAGCAAAGTAGATATGTCCTCTATGTTGCATGGACATGGCAAAATGATGTATGCAGTCTGTCTATACTCATGCAACATAGGTAAAACTACCTTTGTATCTATTTGAAAATGTTTCTATCCCGTATTTGTATAGTGTATGTATCAGTATCCGTGTTCGTAATTGTGCAACATAGTATGTCATCTTCGTCTGAGAGGTTAGGTCGCAACTTGACCTGGTTTTCCTAGATAGGACATTCCTATGGCTTGGCATTCCCCTATCATGGTTAAACACTAGTCAAAGCACGCCACTGCACTATCCGTGTCATGATTCCTAGACGTCTGGTATTCTAATCCCTAACATGGCGAAAGTCATCTACCGTAATAATTAATTAAAATAATTATTTATAAAAAATTTCTAAAATTACTATTTAAATCAAATAGATAATAATAATAAAATTTAAAAAAAATCGGGAAGGGAGGCTACAGTCGCTATCTGTATGGCACGACATGCGCGATCTACACCGACCACAAGAGCCTCAAGTATCTCTTCACCCAGAAGGAACTGAACTTACGACAGAGGCGTTGCTCGAACTGATCAAAGACTATGAATTGACGATCGATTACACTCCGGGCAAGGTAAATGTTGTGGCGGATGCTCTGAGTCAAAAATATCTTGTCTCAAAATTCATCAACCGTAGACTACAACGGGATCTAGAGGAAATGGGTATCGACCTCCGGGTTCAATTCAGGGAGGTACGGATGGCGCAACTACAGTTAGAGGCGAGTTTGCTGGAAAAGATTAAGACCGCTCAGAAGGATGATCCGTACCTGAAGAAAATACGTGAGTGAATTTCAACAGGTAGTGCGACCGACTTTGCGGTAGATGAGACCGGCGTGCTAAGATTGAATGGCCGACTATGTATTCCGGATGATTCAGAACTACGAAAGGAGATATTGTCGAAGGCGCATTATGCGAAATATACCTTGCATCCAGGCAGTACCAAGATGTATAAGGACCTTCGCACGGCCTTCTGGTGGCACGGGATGAAGAGAGAGGTGGCGCTCTTCGTATCACAATGCATGGCCTGTCAACAGGTGAAAGCTGAGCACCAACGACCGGGCGGGGAGATGTAAAACCTTGCCATTCCAGAATGAAAATGGGATCACATCACTATAGACTTTGTTGTTGGCCTGTCGAGGACGCCGCGAGAGAACGATGCCATCTAGGTCATCGTCGATCGACTAACCAACTCAGCGTACTTCATTTCCATTAAAGTTACTTGGAGCGTCGATCGTCTTGCTCAGATCTATCTTGATGAAATAGTTCGGCTGTACGGGATTCCAGTATCAATTGTCTCCGATCAGGATGGGCGATTCATGTCATGCTTCGGGTGCAGTCTTCAGTCAGCAATGGGGACCAGGTTGAACTTTAGCTCAGCATATCATCCTCAGACCTATGGCCAAACAGAGCGGGTGAATCAGATTCTCGAAGACATGTTACATCTCTGTGCAATCGACTTGAAGTCAAGATGGGATGTTCATCTACCGTTGGCCGAATTTGTATATAACAATAGCTATCAGTCTAGCATCCAAATGGCACTGTATGAAGCCTTGTACGACCGAAGGTGCAGATCGTCCATTTGCTGGGATGAAGTTGGGGAACGACAGATACTCGGCCCGGAACTGGTGGAGCAGACCGTACAAAAAGTTAAATTGATATGAGAGAGATTGAAGATATTACAAAGTCGGTAGAAGAGCTACTCGACACACACCGACGGGCCCTTGAATTCCTAGAGGGCGATCACGTGTTTCTAAAAGTCACGCATATGCGAGGAGTCACGAGATTTAGAGCTAAAGAAAAGTTGAGCCAAAGATTTGTTGGTCCTTTCGAGATATTGAAGCGAGTCGCCCCAGTAGCTTACTAGATTGCATTATCGCCAGTACTGTCGGATGTATACAATGTCTTCCACGTCTCTCAGTTGCAGAAGTACGTACACAATTCGAGCCATGTGGTAGACTTTGGTCAGCTGAATCTGCAGGCAGACTTGTCATATGTTGAAGAGCCTGTGCAAATCATGGAGGGCAAGGATAAACTGCTTCGAAATTGTGTCATCCGTCTCTTTCGCGTGCACTGGAAGAACCATGCAGTCGAAGAGTCAACCTGGGAACTGGAGTCGGAGATGAGAGAAAATTTTCTTTCTCTATTTTTTCTAGCGATAGGTTCTTTTCTTAAGTTTCGAGGACGAAACTTTTTCTTAGTTGGTTATGATGTAGTACCCCGTCCCTACATCATGCCCCGTTCTCCGTCAACGGGATGCGCGAGAAAGGAATACTGTCACTATCGATTCGGTCGAGGCCGATAGGTCGGGATCGATCGAATCGGTCGAACGGGAACGATTGAATTAAGATCCTTTTCTCGTTATGGAAAGGATTCTTCGGAATCAAGTCCCATATTCAGCGAGTTGCGCCTCAAGGATAGACTCTGCGGCTGAGTCGGGAGAGACCTTCCGTTGTTATATTTTTCATGTCGTACTTGCGTTGGTTTTGGCTTTAGTTTTCTGAATACGTTTTCGTGAATATTTTTGTGAATGATTTCATGGCTTGCGTTTCGAACTCGCATTTACATGTCAAACTCCTTGAATAAGACAATATTCTAATCAGTTGCTTGTACGATTTCAGGTAATCGCGTAGGCGACGTCTAGCACGACCAACCGGCTCCTCGCCTCAAGTAAGACTAAGGTGAGTGGTTGACCTCCTTCACCTCGACCCTATATCTCAAAGTCAAGAAATGAATCAATTATAAAGTTGTCACAATGTTACCATAAAAATGTGTCTTAAATCACTCGTTAACGTAGCACGGTCATGGACAACTTGTATACAAGGGCGATTGTTTCTTCGAACGGTATTCCGAGGCCATGGGACCGATCCGGCCTGGGAAAAAATACGATAGCTATGATGGATTGTACCGCGGGTATTCGGTGCTCCTTCAACGGGACTCGCTACCCGCATTGAACGTGTACCGTCTAAACCAAGCTATGTCTAGAATGGTTTTCATGCCAATGACCTCCGAAATTATCTACTAGTTAAACTTATGTTATGCAATATGCCAGGAAAGAACATGGTAAGTTTTATGTTGTACGACACGCTATGCCGTGGGTAAGTTCTAGCGTAAATTCTTCTTATTTATGTTCCATCAAACTGCTTGTATGAAATTGACTATGATGGCTAGAAAGATCACTAAAACAAGTTGTATGTTTTATCTAAATTCTTGAACCAAATGACAGCATGAAAAATAATTAGCCACTCGCCAATACACGTTGATTGTACTAATCCTCGCTCTCCACAGGTGCTATAAATCAGGAGGAGCGTGTCGCGTGACTGAAGGCAGCGCTCTTGTGTTTTGAAGCTTCGTCCGTGCGTGCGAAGCCTTGACTCAATCTATTTTGAAGACTCCACAACTGTCCAAGCTGAGATGTCTTTACTCTCCCCTATCCCAGGTGTCTGCATACTTTGGTTGTAAAGGGGTGCGATGTATGGAACGGTTATCTCATCGATGTTCATTTTGTAATGGAGTCAATTTGTAGCCCGCGCGGCACCTTGTATCGAGTCTGTAATATGATGTTCATTATCAATAAAGCTTAAGTTTTCTTCTATATAATGTGTTCAATTTACTCTGCGTATTCTCCTGTTGTTGTGTTTCGGATAACCTTATGACTATGCCTTGTGCGATCGCAACTTAGGTTCGTACGACATCACGTCCGGGGGACGACTATCGATTCTACAGAATCGGAGCGTGACGAATGTGAACCTGATATAGGGGAAGGGGACATGCCTTGGCTGGCCAAGAAGTAGTCTAGGGTTAGGGTTAGGTTCAATTGAGATTATAGCCTTCCTATAGTGTAATTCAAGCCTCTTTCTATTAAAAGCCCAAATAAAATTAGGATTTCAAGCAAAATATCTTCACTTAGGTAATAACTAGATATGCCTAACATTGTCATTTAGTTGAATCCTACTAACTAAATATTTAGGCTCATGATCAATGTCAAGGTTAAGGCAATTCTAGGTTTAGGCCTAACATATCAATTAGCACATTATTAATTAATTAAAATTCAAAATAATTCCAAAGTCACAAATTACCAAAATATCCTTAGTCTAAAAAAGTGGTAGTTAGCTAATCTAATCACATTAGCTAGGTCTTCATGATCATGGTTAGTCTCTAGGCTAAGTAGTTCTAGGGTTACACTATTAAGGGACACAATCACAATACATAACTTTAAATATTATAAAAATAATCAAAAATTCACCAATTAATTATTAACATGATTTAAATATACTATTTAATAACTATCATGATCAATTTTATAAAAGTTCAAAATTATCCTCATTTTAGAAAAGTGGTAGTTACACTTCTCCCTCGGATGTCAGTCCCCCTCTCCCCCCTCCCCCTCCCCCCTCCGCCAGCCAGCCCCCCGACCCCTCTCCTCCCTCCGCCGGACAGCCACCTGACCCGTCCCCCACTCCTCCCTCCGTCAGGCAGCCACCCGACCCGCCCCCCACTCCTCCCTCCGCTGGCTAGCCCTCAGACCCCCCACCAACCTTTCCTTCGTCGGTCAGTCCCCCGACTCCCGCTCCCCCCCCCCCCCCCCCTTTCGACCCGTCCCCACCACCGGAGAGAGAGGAGGGAGGAGGGAGGAGAGAGAGAGAGTGGAAGAGGAAGAAAATTATCTTTTTAGATAATTTTTAACGATTGTTAACGATGGATGACTAAATTGAACAAAAATAAAAAAAAATAAAATCTTTTTAAACTATAAGTCTTTAATTGTATTTTTTCACGTGATTTATATGCACTTTTTCCGGGTGGGACATAGCACCGCTCCTCTTTGCAAAGCTCTTACTTTCTTCACTTTCCATCTCACGCCAGATCAGACCAGACTCTGGACTTCCATATTCTCTCACCACCTCTCCCTAAATCTACTCCAACCAAATTTCTCCGCGGTCGTCTCCCTTCTTTCCAACCTCTTCCAAGAATGGTACTATTTCTTCTTCTTCTTCTTCTTTTTTTTCCTACGAAATTTCTCATCTCTCTTCTTTCCTACTATTTTTGCGCTAGATTTCTTAATTGATTGCTCAAAATCATATCCGTGCCGATGCGTGTCCGACACGGCCACGGCTCCCCTTTTTGTTTGGGTGCCGGCGTCGCCGCTTCTAATTATTTTAGCAGCGAGCCATTTTTTAGTAAACTTGTAATCTAAAGTTGGTAGTCACTTCCAACTCATCTCCGTGGATTGATCGATGAATTTTCTGCTGAAAATTCTAGTCAGTTGACGAAAATTGTACGATTTTCTCAGGTTCTCCTTTGTTTTTACTGTGAATTGATTTGTGGATTCTACTCAAACCCAGGAGATTTTGGTGTTTTTTTTCCCCTAGTAATTTTGTGATTTAAATGTTATTGATCACAGCAGAAGAGTCAGTTACACTCAGAAGTCTATGAACATGGATAAGATGTTAGGGTTTGTTGATGATCTAGTTCCCAATTGCTGATGGATCGATTGCCGGAGTTAATTTTACAATCCATGAGATCCGGTGGAATTTACTTTATCAGCTTCATTTTCTTAGTAATTTTGTGATCTATATGTGATCATAATAGATGAGTCACGTCCACTCGAATCCTCGTAAAATTTATCATCTTTAATAGATCTCAAATAATAGTCCAGGGATCTCTTTGATTGTTTAGATCTTATAATCTCGAACGATTATGCGGTTTGATTGATGATTTTCGGGAATTTGTAGGCCAACGCGGTGTCAGGAATGGCTGTGAACGATGGATGCAAACTGAAATTCTTGGAGCTGAAGGCGAAGCGGACTCATCGATTCATAATCTACAAGATCGATGAGAAGCTCAAGGAGGTCGTAGTCGAGAAGCTTGGAGAGCCGGCCCTTGGCTATGAGGATTTCACCGCCAGCCTCCCTGAGAACGAATGCCGATACGCCATCTACGACTTCGATTTCGTCACCGAGGAGAACTGCCAGAAGAGCAAGATCTTCTTCATAGCATGGTATAGAATTGTAGCTCCCTATACACTAAAACAAACGCGGTGGGCCTGACACATGTCCTAGTGTATTTTATGGTGTACATGACCGGCACAGACGCGGCACTTGTTTTCATGAGTGATGATGAATCTATATTTCATTATACAGGACCCCCGACACCTCTAGAGTGAGGAGCAAGATGCTGTATGCAAGCTCAAAGGAAAGGTTCAAGAGGGAGTTGGATGGCATTCAGGTGGAGCTGCAAGCGACAGATCCTACTGAAATGGGAATCGATGTCATCCGAGGCCGTGCCAATTGAGTACGTGATGCTGCTCATTTTACACTGTAAGATTTCTTCAGTGCTATCTGCTTGCTTTAGCAAATTGTTTATAGTTTCATGGAAGATAATATGTGCTTGTTCATTTCGGATTTATTACATACAATCTTATTTTTTGTTATTTTGGTGTTGGGCTGCCCTATTTTATGGAGCCTATGTGATGACTCTTGAATGTCTCTTGTAGACTAGCATCTACAAGCTAATGCCGTGTAACTGTTTGCTTGGATAGCAGGGCTGGGCACCTATATTTACTATTAATTTTTTCAAAAGGATGCTTAACCCTATGGTGTTACCTTGATTTGGAATACATACTTGGTTGTCTATGCTTTGGATTTCTTTTCTTGTTGTTCCCTGATTGTCATTATGAGTTACACTGTTCTTCTGTGAATGAGTCATGTTTTCTTTATACAACATAACAAGATGGAAGACATTTCTATTAGTAGTGGTACTTGACATTCTACTAGAAAGAACATACACTCCAAAAATCAGTATGTAATGATGTCCATGCCGCATCTTGTTGGCCACATAGGATGTGACACATTCCAAAATATACCAAGACACACAAATGAATCCCAAGTCCGTATTCTACTCGTGTCCGTGCCACATGGGATCTTCTATTTCTTGCTTGCAGTCTATAGTGAGGTGCAAGTCCATTCCAACAATTTTTTTCAGTAGGTTATGTAGGGCTTGCTATTTTTAGGTTATTTTGGTTATTCCTCCTTGATGGAAGTTAGTGTGTATGGAAGCTATCAACTTGTAAGCATGTATCTCAATGCCTCCTAGGTTCACTCGTTCGGTATGCTAAGCTATATAGTTAACAGCTTTTTGCCACTTAAAATGTTTGATTAGACTTAAAACGTTTGATTAGACTGTAAGATCGGTACATAATTGACGAGGTTATGAACTCGAACATAGTGCAGTGCTCTCTTCAACAATATTCATCTAGGAGTTCTTTGAAAAGAATGCATCAGAATTTCTACAGAAGTTGTGCAGCCATAGGGTATGATAAATGTCTCAAGAACTCAAGATGGGTATGGAGTTAATATTGCTGAGAAAACATTGCTCCAAATGTGTAGCTGCCTTGCCTTCTTGGATACCTGAAAGGGTTTATATTCTGAGAAGAGATAACTGAACCTGGTTTTTCAGATTGGGATATTATGACGTTTCTTGCGTTTTTACAATATGTAGCCTTGGACAAGGACTCCCAATACAGAAATGAGAAAAGCTTCTGCAATGTAAGAGATTCTGGTGAACGTGAACTTATTAAGATAGGTTGTGCTTCTCCAATACTAAACATGATAGAAAATCTTCTGCTAAATATGTCAAATGCATAGCTTTGTTTTCGAGAATTTTCGATGAATGTACAACGGGAAGTTATTACTTTGTTTCAAAGCATTGAGATTCCCTGGTGCAAATATTTCGTGATGTCCCGTGATACCAACCAAACATGGAAGAATGTAAGAGATATTCAAAATTTTCCTAACCAATATCTCATGCATATATGCGCATAACTCATGCATTCTTCCATATTTTGTTAGCAGCATGGGAATTACGAGATATTGGTATTAGGGAATCTCAATCCGCCTTCAAAATAGTTGCTTGGCGTGGCACCTTTTGTAGACTTGATCTTCTCAGATCCTACTACATTAAATGGCTGCATGATCAACCTTCACGTATGGTTGCTTGAGAATGAGGTTGAATTGAAAATGGGCTTAGATTTGCCAGTTCCCTGATTTCACTTGAAGTTCTTAAACAGGAAAACTGTTATTGATATGCTTCGATCTGGACCATTATTTCCTCCAATAATGTCAGGATTACAACCAAATGGGATGTTGTAATCCTTTACAACGGCCACATGTGGCGGTTGTCGATTAGTCCTTCTCTCCCTCCTTACCCCACATGGGGAGAGCGGACCAATTGGCAACCGACATGTGGCAGTTGTAAAGGATTATAATCGCATTTGGTTGTAATTCTAGCTTTGTCCTATTTCGTGGAGTATGATTTATGAATTCTAGCTGATGCATCATGCTTAGAGGGCTTACTGTTGGAGTCTGTCTTGATGAAGTTTTGAGGTTATGCTCACGGTTTGGACTTATTTTGGACAAGCACATTCCTTTATTTTTCAAAGGAGATTCGTCACGGCAGAGAAGCATGTTTCAGGTTAGAATATTAATTTGTATTTACTTGTGAAGGATGGAATGCCTTTGGAGTTGGATTCTAACTCTAGAAGAAAGGGATTGGATGTTTATGGTGATGATTATTTTACTTTCGCTTGTGGAGACAATGTCGTGGAATCATTTTGATTGGTTGAATAAAGTCTTCACTATTGATAATATTGAGAGAAAGGGATTGGATGAACTCATACAACTTTTCCAGCTGTTTTTTTTTTTTTTTTCGTATCAGTATCCATATATATGTTAAGCAATACTGGGGATGACGAGAGTGGGAATGACAGTTGCTGTTAGCATAGGCTGGGTGGCTGTGATTTATCAATGGGAGTCGGTAACGGAACGCACTTGGAGTGACACGGTATTCCCTGCTAATGCACTTGGAATGACGACTTAATGGTCGGTTCTAGCAAAAATGGGGTTTAGACGATTCTGAAAAAAATGAATCCGGAACGCACTTGGAGTGACACGGTATTCCCTGCTAATGCACTTGGAATGACGACTTAATGGTCGGTTCTAGCAAAAATGGGGTTTAGACGATTCTGAAAAAAATGAATCCTATGTGAAAAATTTGGGACATTTGAGAATTTTATAAGCTTTTTTTTTTTCTTGCAAATTTTGGGATCTTTGACAATTTTATAAGGTTTTTTGCAAATTTTGGGACCTTAGACCTCGAGTCGGCTCTGGACGACCTCGATGAAGCCATGGATCATTGGAGGGAGCCATTAGTCGACAAGTCAAACATGGACTGATTATAGTGTACCACGTGAGCGCAGAAGAATCCAAACTTTGTTTGGGTCCAAGCTAGCCGTTGTGAGTTTGGAACTCTTTAAACTCTGTTATGCCCGTGCTAGGGAGACTTGAACTAGGGGACCTCTAAACCAAAACAGAAAAAGGTAACCGACACGCGAACCGCATGCCACGTGTCGGCACTCCGTTGGTCTGTTCGTTTCTACCATCAGCATTCTCTGCTAATGTTAGCCACACAGATTCGACTAATTGGGGGCCGACACGTGGCACACGGAGTTTGTCCATCGGTTTCTCCCGTCGGTCTGTGTAGAAGCACTGAAACAAAAAAAAAATGAGTGGAGTAAGAAGTGCACGTGCGTGACGGTGCATCTAAGTGAGTGTAGTGCACTTGCAGTTGGGTGACAGTGCATCTACCTAGCGTTGTTTGGTTCACGGAACCATGATCTTAGAAAAGAAAAGTCATTTCTTTTCTGTGTTTGGATGCCAATGAAAAAATGGAGTAAAGAAAAGTAATTATCAAAGGAAAAAAAAATAGTTTCTCTCACCCATCCAAGGATTCACTTTTTCACTAAGGATTCATTTTTTTCTTCCAATTTTCTTGGTTTTTCAAAACATATGAGAGAAATTGATGTGAATTACAATTTTTCCAAAAAAGAAGAAGGAAAGATGAAGGAACTAATGTCCTTTCCTTTCTTTTTCACCCGATTGAGAGCCCATAGGGACAACCTAAATAAGGTTTCTATCTAAGGGCTTGTTTGGATAGCAGTAAGTGAGGTGAAAGTGGAGGGAGTCTGCCACTTTTGCTACAACTGAATGGTGAATTTGGGACTTTGTGTGTTTGGTTAGCGTTGTTTGGTTCTCGGCGAGAAGTAGGGGGTCACGCGGCCAGGTGAGGAGCTCGTCGGGGGACGCTCGACCAAGTGAGGAGCTCGCACGACCATTTAGAGGAACATCTCGCGGCTAGGTGAGAAGCTCAGCGGGTCGGTAGGGGGTCGCGTTGCCAGGTGCGGAGCTAGCTGCCAAGTGAGGAGCTCGACTTTAAAAGAGAGAGAGAGAGATGGTGTTATTGTGGAGAGCTCCATTTTTGGTTGAAGTGGTAAGCATACCATCAATAGAAATGGTGATTATATCACTTACATGGGATATATCCAAACATTAAATTTCATATTTTGAAAATCATACATGATGCACTGCATTAGAACATGTTGAAAGTGACACTTGCATACTTTTGAGATGTTACAAGCGTTCAAACAACACCTAAGGGAGACTAGTGCATTTTAGTTTGTCTACTTGCATGACGGGTTGAGGGCCCAACAGGTGCAAGTGGAAGTTGTACAGAGATCCAATACAATGGACGCAATAACATTGGGATAGGGTGTTCTATGCCCTTAGATGTCATCCATCCCAAGGATGGGGTCCAACTAGGGTGAGTCTTCACTTTATTCGGTTTCAACCGAACCAAAATAGTCAAAATCAGATAAACCGATATTCTAAAATCCAAAACCGAAATTGAACTGAAATTAGCTATAAAAGAAACCGAACGAACCGATAATCGGCTTGGTTTATTCGGTTTTTCGGTTGGACTAGTTTTATTATTTAATGACTCAAACCCAAAGTTGAAACTGTGGTTGAATTATATTAAAAATATATTTTTTTTATATACATGTCTTTGTGGTATTTTTGAAGTTGGGTCCAAAATTGGGATGTTTAATAAATGGGATAATTTAGCAAATGCCCCCATTCTAAATGTTGAAATTAGCATATACCCCCACTATTTTATTTATCTAACAAATATTCCCATTTTTGATATAAAATAATAAAAATTTAAGTTATACCCCCACTCTTTTACATAGGAGTGGGGGTATTTGCTAAATAAAATAAATATTGGGGGTATATGCTAGTTTTAACATTTGGAATGGGGGTATTTGCTAAATTATCCCTTAATAAATTACCAAAGCCGAGCTTTAAAACACATAAAAAAATGTAATTTTTAAAATATATACTTTTCTAATCATAAAATATGCAAAAAGTCGAGGATATTTATATTAATTGCGAAAGTTTAATTCGATGTTCGATTTTGTACTGAAACCGAAACGTAACAATGGATCTCGTTGGACATGCAATTTTGTTGGACCTCGTTCTCCACTCTCTGTAGATCCTTTTTAGATAAAAAGGATTGGAAGAGAAATGAATACGAGTTCAGAAAATTTATCCCGTGATTGTTGTTGTTCGGGACTCATAAGAGCATCTCCAACCCTATTGTCTTGTTATGTGTTGTGAGTTTTAGGTGGCTTGAGACACAAGACAATGTCTTTCTTAGGTGGCAAGTTTACATTCACAAAAGCCAATGACATAGAAAGATATTCTCTAATGCAAAAGTATTGAGAAGACAATAAAAATTATTTTTTCTAACTTTCAAGACAACTCCTCCACTTCTACATTTTTTTTACAAATATTTGTATTCATAATTGATGATGTGGAATAAAGTTATTGTGAAGTGCTTTGTTTAGATCTAGACAACCAACTTCACATTGTCCTTGTCATGTCATTACCATGTCAACCTTATGATTTATTCTACATTTGTATTGGAGAAGGATTTTTGAAATGAAAGCTTGTCATTTCTATGTGGCTAACCATTTTTCTTAAACTCACAGTAGGGTTGGGGATGCTCTAACTCAGAGTCGTTCTGGAGACCAGATTGCTAAGTTTCGGAGACCTAGATATAGAAAGGAGATTAGAAGTGTGCTTGAAAGTTATTAACTTCGAATAGGAAACAAGAGGGATAAGAGCATTTTCAATCCTATTGTCTTGTTTTGTGTTGTGATCCTTAGGTGGCAAGAGAAACAAGACAATGTCTTGTATAGATGGCAAAAATTATATTCACAAATGACAATGAGTTTGAAAAGTCTTCTCCAATACAAAAGTATTGAGAAGACAATACAAAATATTTTTTTACAATTTCTAAGACAACTTTTAGAGCATCTCCAACCCTGTTGTGACTTTGGAAAAAAGTTAATGCCACATAGGAATGACAAAATTTTATTCAAAAGTTCTTCTCCAATGCAATTGTCAAGTCAATTGTGAAGCTTATGTGGCAAAAATTAAAGAAGACATTGTGAAGTTGATTGTCTTGTTCTAGACAATGCACTTGACAATGTCTTCTCTTCCATGTCATCAATTATGAATAAAAAATATTAGAAAAAAGTAAGAAGATGAGTAGTTGTCTTAAAAGTTGTCTTGGAAGTTGAAAAAAATACTTTTTATTGTCTCCTCAATACTTTTGCATTGGAGAGAATTTTTCTTTCTCATTGTCTTTTGAGATATAATTTTGCCACATAAACAAGACATTGTCTTGTGGCTCATGCCACATAGGAGCCACCTAAGACTCACAACACTTAACAAGACAATAGGGTTGGAGATGCTCTAGGCATCGTTTGGTTCACGGATTCAGGGAACCGTGAAAAGGAACTTATTTCTTTTCTTTGTTTGGCAGCCACAAACTTAGGAATTATTTTCCTGACAATGAGCAAAATATGAGGAAATATGGTTTCTCTCAGGACCCATGAGATTGATTTTCTCTCCTTTTCCAACTTTTATTATAAAAAATATGACAAAAATAATCATGTGTTATTGTTTATTTTACCATTAACTCCTCGTATTCTGGCTTTCATCATGACATAATATATTATTAGAACATTGATATATTTTTGCTTTTTTTTCCTGCACCAACCAAAACACTGAAAAGGAAATCAAATGACCTTTCTTAGATGGTTTTCTTATTTTACCAAACAAGGGAAATAAAATGTGACATGCATTCTACTTTTTTTTATTTTCATAAAAAATACAAGAAAATTCATTTCCCCCTTCCGTGAACCAAACAAGGCCTAAATGGAGACTAACCAAGATTGGCTCCTATGCTGCTTGACTTGACAGAAATAGGAAGTCAATCCAGAAATAATATTGACATCGAAACACATACGGAGGGGTTAGTTGCTTCATAGGAGCACATTAATAATTTGGATCGAGTATTCCTATTATATGTCTCGTTTTGTTCGAGAAGAGTAAGGAAAGGAAATCGATTCCTTGGTATTTTTTTTCTATTGAAAAATTATAATTTATATCTATTTTCTTTTTCGGTGTTTGAAAATGCCAAAAAAATTAGGAAAAAAAAAATGAATGCTTAAAGCTGGGAAAGTGAATTCTTGTGTGGATGGATGAAACCATTTTTTTCTCTAATTTTCTTTCCGTTGTGAATTATTTTTATTTTTTTTCTCAGTTCCTTTGGCACTCAAATATAGAAAAATAATAACTTTTCTTTTTCCAAGACTCGGTTTGATGTTGGCTTTGAGGGGCAAACATAACATACAAAAATAGACTTGACATATTCGAATTACAAAAGAACATGTCTCGCTTTCACGAAGGGTGTGTTTGATTGCAAGGTGGAAATTATGTGGAAAAGAAATTAATTCCATGGAATTATTTTTCTAGGAAAAAAATTCCATGGGATTTTAAAAAAATTTCATGGAAAACTTAATTTGGGTGTTTGATTGTCATCATTTTCCACAAAAAAAGTAGTTATTTTCATGGAATATGATATTTTCCTAACGGTTGTGCAAGTTTCATTCTCTACCATTTTAGAAGAAAATATGGAAAATGATAGTTTTTTGGAAAATAATTCCGTGGAATATATAAGCTATCAAATACTACAATTGGTGGAAAATTTGTGATAGAAATATTTCCCATGAAAAAAAAGTCCAATCAAACACAGCCGAATTGTTCCTGTGATTCCCTCGTGATTTTGTTACCAAACCAAAAAGGGTAGATTGGTAATTCACTAAGGAAGGTACGTGTATTCTTAAATTTGGGTTTGGATTCAGTTTCAATGGGTGAAATGAGTTGAAAACAACGGGTAGTTTGTTAGATTATAGATTATATTTGTAATGTAAATATGGCCCATAAGTCCAAACGTGTAGACACTATAAATTGTAAACAACCCCCATCAATAAACACAAGGCATTATTATTTTCTACATGGTATCAGAGCCTCCAGAAAAATTCTAGCCGCCATATTTCCCATCCTCTGAAATATTCCTGCGACGATCCCGCGCCCGACCGCGCCCGACTGCAGATCCGACGATCCCGCGCCCGCAGATCCGACGATCCCGCGCCCGACCGCGCCCGACCGCGCCCGACCCGCAACCGACCGCGCCTGACGCCGACGATCCCGCGCCCGACCGCGCCCGACCGCGCCTGACCGCGCCTGATCGCACCCGACCGCGCCTGACCCCGCCACCGACCGCGCCTGACGCCGCTTGTTCGGCCGACCCGTCGTGATCGTGCCAGACCGCGCCCGACTGCGCCTGACCCCGCCACCGACCGCACCTGACGCCGCTTGTTCGACCGATCCGTCGGAGTAGTACAAAATTTTGTACACCCGACATTCGCGATCTCGTTCGACCGATCCGTCGGAGTAATACAAAATTTTGTACACCCGACATCCGCGATGGCTGATGATACTGCATCCAGCTACTCCGTCGCGACTGACGGTGGCGGTGCACACAACCCAAATTATCCTAATCCGAAGGATCCATATTTTTTGAGTTCTGCTGATCAACCAGGAAATATCATTACTCCTATTGTTTTCCGTGGACCGAACTATGCTGAGTGGTCTCGGTCGATACGTCTCTCTCTGATCTCTAGGCGAAAGATCACTTTTCTTGAAGGTACTGAAATCAAACCTGTTAATGATGCTAGTAAATTGCTTGATTGAAGATGTGTGCAAACGCTATTGGTTCAATGGGTTCTTAATACCATTGATCTGCCTCTGAAGAAATCTTTGCCGTACTTTGAAGAGGTTTATCCATTGTGGAACTTGTTAGAGAAAAGATTTGTTGTTAGTAATGACACTCGAAAGCAACAAATTAAGGTGACTTTGGCTGAGTGTAAACAAACGGCTTCGATGTCTGTGGAAACCTACTTTGAAAATTTGCAGTCTTTGTGGGATGAACAAGCTACTTATTTTCCATTGCCTACTTGTACCTGTGGTGAACTTGCTGCAAAGCTACATGCTATGAGGGATGAAAACCACTTTCAGGACTTTATGTATGGGTTGAATGCTGAGTTGTATGGTCATACCCGATCTAATCTTCTGGCTCAGGATCCTCAGCCAAGTTTAGATCGGGCATACCAGGCAGTCCGTGAGGAGGAGTGTTTGCCATTAAAATTCTTTGATTAAATTTCAATACAAACAGAACAGTGTTACAATATAGGACTTAGACGTAGTCCTAGGAGTACACTTTTGTTTAATCTGGGTCCCTTGTGCCGATGGAGCGAGTGGTAATGCGTTGACTCCGTTGACGAGCTGACGACGGTTATCGGTTCTCTGAAGGTTTGGATTGCTCTGGGTGCTGGAGCTGGCTGTTTCGTTCCTCGAGTGCTTTAAATAGCCGTTTAGCTAAATTCGAGGCGTTCGGTTCACCCATTAAATGTAAGTTCATTGCACAGAATTCGGAGAGCCATCCACTTGGCGCGTGGGTTTGATCTGCCCGGCCTATAAATAGTGGCATGGAGAGAAGGTTTGCTTCTCGTTCTCTTACGTACTTCCACCATGAACTTGGGTACTCGAGTGCACTCTGTTGACGAAGTGCTCCCGAGGGTGAAGATGAGACGCCATGTCGTCATAGATGCACTTGAAGGTGACTGTTACATCCAAAAGACGGAGTCGAGGGCTTCCGAGGCAGGCAGAAGGTGCCTGTTGCATCCAAAGATAGGGATGCTCGGGCCTCGTCTCCGTTATTCTGGAAGGGCCGTAGATCGGAATGGCGGTGCTAGGCTCTTTCTTCCTTCAAAGTGGGTGTTGTCCACTCTGGTTGTGTTGAAAGCTGCTCCTTTAGCCGTATTTCGATTACGGTCTTCCTTGGTGTTCGAAGGCTTTTTCGAAGCCTCCCCTGGCCACAGATTTGCGGTGCTCTTCTCTTCCTCGGTTCCAGCCAGAGGGTTAAATGCTTCATTAGTCGAAGCATTTATCAGGTGAGCCTGGCTGGAAGAACGGCGCATAACTGGGCTGTTGAAGGGATGCACATAACTGGGGATGCACATAACTGAGCTGCTGAAAAGGATGCGCCTTGCTGAGGGCGCATGATGGGATGTGCCTAGTTGAAGGCGCATGGTGACTGCTGCGTCTGATTGACTGGAGGAGCACGGTGGCCGCTGCGCCTGACTGGAGGCGTATGGTGACTGCTGGTCGTAGATTTAGGATCTTTCCTTTGTAGAAATTCTCCTTTGTACAACCTTCTCTAGACATGTAATAGACTTTTATATGTGAAATAAAAAGTTCTCTTTCTATGTCTATATCTTTTATTTTTGGGGTGAAGTATTTTGTCCGAGCTCTAGCGTATGTAGTGTCTGGCGTATGGGCTTTCTGGTTGTGAAATTTCATGCTTCTACAAGACCCCCTTCAAAGTTTTCAAAACTTTTGGATAAGTTTTGGAATACTTTGAATAAGAAGCATGGAGGTCAGGGCACATGACTGTTGGGGCGCATGCCTGTTCGGGCGCATGCTCCTCTCAGTTTAATGATGATGATGATGATGCCTCGGTAACCGAAAAGATTAATGATGATCTTTTGGTTTTATTTGTGGTTATCCTTCACATAACCCGAGGCGACGGCTGAGATCACTCGTCATCGGTTCACGCGTGCGACCAAGCCCTATAAATAGGCAAGAGATGGAGAGAGAGAGTTCTTCTTCACCTTTGCTTTTACTTTCTTTAAAGTTCTTCTTTAGAAACCCTAACTTTTCTTCTCTCAAAGAAATGGCTCCCAAGACTCCTCGCGGCGGTGCCGGCAAGGGAAAGGAGCCGGAGGAGTATGCCGAGGGGGATGCCCCTATCACCATTGTGACTCCGGCCGACGTTCGCCCTGCTGTGACGGGTGGGTGTCATCTTTTCCACTACTTTTTAGGCGGTTTTTGGATCCCGACGCGCATGGACCACTGTCCTCGCCGAGTTTTCACCCCGCCAACGTGCATAGGTTTAGGCCTTTATCATGCACCGAGGTTTAACTGCGGACGCGCATGGGTTCACACCCTAAATGCGCCGAAGCCTTTGCTAATGCGCATGGGTTTATGCCCTGATGATGCGCCGAAGCCTTTGCTGATGCGCATGGGTTTACACCCTGATGATGCGCCGAAGCCTTTCACTAAGGCGCATGGGTTTACACCCTGATGATGCGCCAGGCTGCTTTGACACACTTTGTCTTTTTGCCTGACCATTGATTTTTGTTGTGCCAGTATCGATGACGATTCCGCTGCTGAATGAGGTCCTTCTGGATGCTTTCCTTTGTCAAATGGGAGTTGATTTTGACGAGGCGGTTGTCAATCCTGCCAAGGGTGTTATCTTACAGGATCAACCTCCTGAGAGGATGCTGCAGATCCAGAACCAGTTGTCGACTTTTCTCCAAAGTATGATGGAGAGCAAAAAACTGAAATCTGCTGAATCCGAAAATGTGACCTTCTTGAAACCCGCCTTTTTGTTCGGTGACCGTCTGATCTCCACGGAAGCGAAGATATTGAAGGTCAAAGAAGACTGGTTCTTTTCAGCAAAAGGCATGGTGCTGTACATGCGACAACTCGACCGCCAGTTGCCGCTGACAGCCTTCGATCGTCTAGCTTCGAAGAGAAGGATGTCCTGGGATCTTACTCCTTCTCAGGGAGGGGCCCTAGGAGGTGCTCTTTCGATTGATGCTACCTCGAATCAGAGGGATACCCTATCTGCTTCACGAACCGGTCCCTCGTTCAGTTGCCGAACTTTGCATCCCGGGAGCCTCTACAGTGAAGTCCCAACTGACACTTTTGCCTTCAATGCTTCAACCTTTGCGAGCCGGATGCTGACATCGAGGGTCGTGTATTCGAAAAGTAGCTTTAGGGTCGAAGGTTGGTGTCATCATATCCCGAGGTGGGACGAGTTGACCACTTGGGTGCTTTCGAAGTTCAAGGCTGAGCTTAAGGAGATTGGGCTGACGGCCGCTATCCGTGCCACGCAGGCTGGCGTGGATCTCAATAAGCCTATGTTCCTTGCACTCTTGGAGTTGTTCAATACCCAGACTGGTACTTTCTACACACCCGTGGGGGAGCTAGGGTTGGCTCTCCACGAGATGTACGAAGTGTTCAAGCTTTCCTGGGGCTCAGAGCCGTACGAGGAATATTTTCCATCAAATGAGGAGATCCAGGTTCTGGAAAAATAAGGACTCGGAGATGATGGCCGTCTTCAAGGAAGTGGCGAGCCATCATTATTTGATGCATCGGAAGGACAGAGTCAAGACTCAACCTCATGTGACTGCTTGGAGGGATTATGTTTTCAAGCAGGATTTTGCGGATCCCTCGAGGATCCGATTTACGACTCCGCAAGGGCTGAAACCTGCGGAAGTGACTTCTGAGATAAGCCAGCTGGACGAGAGGACTCCTCGTTTCAATGAGGATGGTGAGAAGGCGTATAGCTGCTTCTGGCACTGTGCACACCGGATGTCGTCTAAAGCGGTGCTGACAGCATACTTGATGATATGGCTCCGAGATTGTGTGTTTGCGGGCGGATCCGGTGCAGTGGAGAGGGTACACCGGAACCTTATTTTGCCTGCCGTAAAGTTGGCCTTCGGGCGTCCCTTAGCTCTCCTTCCCGCTATGGTGTGTAACCTATTGCGGGGTTTGAGGACTTTTACTGATGACGTGATCCAGGGGAGAGGTAAAAATGACAACTTTCCCCGGGTTGAATTGCCATTCCATTATCTTATGGGATGGCTAATTCTGCATCATCCGAATGTGATGAGTCCCGGTCCGGAGGAGGATCATGTTGTAGGAGATGCCTTCATCCGCCGCTTCTACAAGAGGAAGTGGTTATACACTGGCGTTCTCATTTGCAGGAGGGTTTTGTCCTACCTTCAGGGGTGGGAGATTGTCAATGTTGGCCCCATCTTCAAAGATTTCGAGGCCGATCAAGATTTAGTTGACTCGGGCGAAGATGCGATTACTTTGCCGAAATGGAGTTTTCGTTGGTTGCAAAGCATTCGGCCTTCTCACCTGATTTACCGCAACCAAAATAGATGTTATCTGGAGCCATATCTGCCCAGACGGTTTGCTCGCCAGTTTGGCTATACTCAGTTGATGCTACGAAATCCCAGTAGCAGTCTGGGGTTCATCGGTAGCTTGCTGGACGGAGCCCGGGGATGGCAATATTACAATGCCGGGTGTACTGGTGTTCAGTTTACGGCGCCCGTTTACAACCCTCGGCCGCAGATCCTATATTCGGCCGCCAAGCTGTATTGCACTATGAATACTACGTCTCCTGGTTATGACAGGGAGACTAGTTTCATCATTGGAACTCAGCTGGAGGGCACGGCGAATATGTTGATGGCAGCCCGATCATATCGTCCACCAGAATTGGCGGGGTATCGGGCTGCTGCTGCAGCACCAGTGAGTGATCCCTCTGTTGGGAAGAGGCGGGCCGACACAAGCTGGTTCTTCTGTACCAAAAAGGCCGAGAAAGACGTCGACTCCAAAGTCTACAGGAGTGCCACTTGAAACGCCAGCAGGATCAGTTCCTGCTGAGGTAAGGCGTCCTCTGTAATTCTGGTTTATCTTGTTATTTTGGTGACTTATGCTTTTCTTCTTATAGGGATCGTCGAAGAAGAAGACCCGTGTTTCAAAACCGGGTGTTAGTAAACCGAAGGAGGTGGCAAGCTCTTCTGATGAGCGCATTCCACCGATGATAATGTCTCCCGTGGAGGAGAGTCCCGAAGATGTTCCTGCGGAGGTTTTAGTATCTCCTGACTTTGTTGAAAGAATTGCGGAGGTTACAACAACTTTCGGGAAGGTACAATCTGCCGTGGAGGCCTTGGACGTTGAGGGTCCTACGGACTCGAGGCATCCTGATGATGAAGTGGATTGGAGTTCGTCGCCTTCTGATGACGTCCCTCCAGCGTTGCAAGAGTCTGTTGTGGGGGCAACAGATATGGTTGGAACAGAGGAGGGGGTTGATTCCCCTCCTTGTCATGATGAGGGGAGGTCGGTTGTATCATTGCCGAGTCCTACCCCAGCCTCACCCGTGGAAATTGAGGTGGCTACCGATCAGGAGGTAGCGACAGATCCTGTCCCTGCAGAGGGACTTGAGAAGGATGAGATTCTTCTGCCAGTCCTGTCTCCCGGGGCAGGCCAGAAGATGAGTGTTGATCTCCCTGTTCTGCCAGGGGAGGTATTGACCGTTGATAGGACGTTGGGGGCAGAAGAGGTGGCCGTTGACGTCGGTGGTTCCTCCGAACTTGAGAAGGGTAAGGGTGTGGAACCCTCTGTTGCTCCTCCTACTTGGGGTACTATCTCGACCCCTGTGCCGGCTTCCTTTGTTCCTTCGGCTCCTCGTGTTAGCAGTCCGGCTCATGTTGATGAAGAGCCTACTGATACCGAGGTTCCAGTCTCGCAGGTTGAGGTTGGCGGATCTTCTTCCGGTCCGCTAACTACAGAAGCTCCTCCAACTCCTGCTATGACGCCGCAGGTGCTGGCGGACGCAGATGAATATGTGAAATTCATCGTCGAGGGGGTGTATAAAATGCTGCAGAGGGGTGTATCTGCGGTGATGGATGCCAACGGGAGTTTTCGACGGCAAGAACTCTGGCAATGCCTTATATCGAGCTGATCCGCGTTCACCAGGGCCACGACCATATGGCCGAGATCCTGGAGGCTTCGGTGATCGAGCTGGACCAGCGGCTCACGGAGCTTCAGCGCATCCAGCGAAACGACCTTTCCGTCTTGATAGATGCAGAGAAGGGAAAATTAATCGCCGAGATTGAGTCTTCCTACCAGGCCACTGTGAGCATCTGGGAGCGCGAGGTGGCTGAGACTGAGGCTGCGGTAGGGCAGTTGTCTCAGTCCATGAAGGAGACAATGGAAATGCGAGCTGCGTTGGACGCTAATATCGCAGAGATCGACGCCCAAATGCGCCGTCTTGAGGACCAACGGGCCCGACTCCAGTTAGATGCCGAACGTGTCCAGGCTGAACACGTAGCATTCAAGAAGGAGGAAGCAACTTTCACTCACCGGGCTCTTGCCCTGGCTCGGCAGCGACAACAGCTTGATGAGAAGCATGAGAATGATACTTCCGCTGAGGCTGTTGAATTGATGCGTCAAGAAGCTGAGCGTCGAGTCCTGGCGACTGTGGAGGCTCATGCAGCCGACTTGAGACGTCGAGTTAGAGAGCTCTCAGCCAACCCTGGGGATGTTTAGGGACTGTAGCCTCTCTTTTTTATGTTTTTTCAACTCTTGCTGGGGGATAGTGTAGTTTTGTACTCTCTCTTTTTTAGAAAATAAAGAAGTACGCAACTTTTGTGTTCATTTTTGTTATCATGAACTTGATGATTTGTGTGGACCTATTATCTTTTGCGCACCTTGGCTTTTAGGTACAGATAATAAGTTTGAAGGAACCAACATGTTTGCTCAGAGGTAATGTGGACGTGGCAATCATTGGGGTTCAAATGATAGAATCTTCCTACTCAGAGGTATTATGGACGTGGTAGGAGTGATCCTGGGAGATACGCTGAACAACTCAGAGGTGATGTGGACGTGGAAGTTCTGCGATCAATGTACGACAACGCAGGGGTTGTTTGTACGAGATGTTTACTCAGAGGTAATGTGGACGTGGTAAACATGAAGGATAGCATAGGCTTACGAAGTGTAAGATTCCGCTTTGTAGGGTGTAGAGGGACAACTCAGAGTTGATGTGGACGTGGTTGTCTTTCTACTGGAGGATGCTACGGAACAGCTGGGTTCCGGCAGCGTATGGTTTTGTTGGAAGGGAATTGTCTGTGAATCCTGATGGTTGGGTCCATAGATCCCCTTGTGGAAGCACATATCTGGAAGATGTCAGGAGTAGTACTTCTTCAGGAACTTGCCGTTGATGGGCATCATGAACAAGTCCCCATTGGGTTTGGCGAGGCGGTATGCACCGTTTGAGTATACCGTCTCAATGATGAAAGGTCCTTCCCACTTGGGCTCGAACTTTCCTGGTGTCTTGTGAGTTAACACCATCGGCCTCCTGACTGCCAGAACCAGGTCGCCAACTTGAAAAGTTCTCTGTTTGACCTTCTTGTTGAAAGCCTGTGATATACGGGCTTGGTAGAGTTCGATACGTTGTTGAGCTAAGAGACGCTTTTCGTCAAGTGCCTCCAGCTCCCGCAGACGACGACGTTGATTGTCCTCTTCTGTGAGTTTTTTTGTGATTGCTACGCGGAGTGAGGGTATCTGGATCTCGAGAGGCAGTACCGCTTCACTCCCGTAGACCAGAGAGAATGGTGTGTTGCCTGTTGGGGTTCGTACCGTTATGCGGTAGGCCCAAAGACATTCGCCAAGCTTTTCGTCCCAGTCGCGTTTGTTGGATGACACGACCTTTTTGAGCAGCCTAACGGTAGTCTTGTTGAACGCCTCGGCCAATCCGTTTGCTGCCGGATTGTAGGCGGTTGATGCCACGTTTTGAATACGATTCTTGTCACAGAATCTGCTGAAAACATGGCTGATGAACTGAGGACCATTATCATGGATGATTCGCCTCGGTACTCCGAAACGATAAATGACATGGTGTTTGATAAAGCTGACCACCCTGGAGCTCTTTACTTCCGCCAATGGGACTGCTTCTGCCCACTTGGAGAAGTAATCGGTAATGGCCAGGATGAAGCGGTGCCCCCTCGATGAAGGAGGGGTGATCGGCCCTACTATGTCCATGCCCCAGGCTTCGAAGGGCCAGGAGGCGACTGTAGGGTGTAGTGGTTCTGACGACGTATGAATGAAGTCTGCGTGAAGTTGGCACGCATGGAACTTCTTAGCATAGTCGACAACATCAGCGGCCATGGTTGGCCAATAGTAGCCCATGCGTCGCAGTCGATCCTGCAACTTAGGACCAGGTTGATGAGCTCCGCAAGTTCCGTTATGAGCTTCTCGAAGAGCTTCGGTCGCCTCTTCGTTGGACAGGCATCGAAGGAGAAGTCCATCATAGGAGCGTCGGTACAGCATTTTAGTGGCTGTATCATAGTAGAATCGAAAAGAACGTCTCCTGACTGAGACGGCTTCCTTCAGGTCCTCTGGGAGAATTCCGTAGACGGCGAAGTCGATGAACGGGAACCTCCAGTCTCGGACATTAAGACCAGTACCTGTCGGCATGGCATGGTCCACTCGTAAGCATATGTTGTTTTTAGGACAAACCAAGTCTCGGCCAACTACCGTGACGTAGTGTTGAGTCCCAAGGGGTGCTGCTAATGAGGCCGCGAGGCCAGCCAGAGCATCGGCCTCTAGGTTTTGTAGACGAGGTACGTGTTCGATGAAGAATCCGGTGAAGGTTGAAATGATGTTCAATGCAACTTCGTGGTAAGGGATCAGATCTTCATGGCGAACCTCGTATTGCCCTCGGATCTGGTTTACGACGAGTTTCGAGTCGCCGTAGGCTTCCAGATGATCCACTCCCAGCTGTCGTGCCAGCTGGAGTCCCATAATGAGCGCGTTATACTCGGCAGCATTGTTGGAGCACAGCTTCGACAGAGAGTAAGCACGCTGGATGACCAGCTGATCGGGGGAGACTAAGACTACCCCCACTCCTGCGACGATCTGGCCTTTGGGGCCTGTTCTTGAAGTGCCATCGAAAAACATCCGCCAAACGGAGCTTCCTTCGGTGACATTTGATTCTTGGACCTCATCCGGGATGTCTTCATAGAGTCTTGAGGACTCCGGGATGGGGTGTGCAGCTAAAAAGTCGGCCAGGGCTTGACCCTTAACGGCTTTTTATGGCACAAACACCATGTTGTATGGTGTTAGCAGGATCGCCCATGTAGCTAGCCGGGAGTTTAATGACCCTGGCTTCGTCATGAGGACTCTGAGTGGATTGACTCGGGAGATGACATGAATTGTCTGGCCCGAGACATAATGGCGAGTCTTCTGGATGGCAAACACCAAGACCAAGCACTCCTTTTCAACGGGGTTGTACCGGTGTTCAGCCCCGATGAGCGTTCGACTGAGGTAGTAGATCGCTTGCTCGTAGCCTGTATCGCTGTTCTGAGCCAGCAGAGCGCCCAGGGAATGATCCATGGCTCGGACGTAAGGCAGGAATGGTTTGCCAGCGACGGGTGCCACCAGAACTGGAGGGCTCGTCAGGTAGGCTTTGATGTCGTCGAAAGCCTTTTGGCATTCCTCTGTCCAGACGTAAGAGACTCCCTTCTTCATGAGCTAGGTGAAGGGTTGACATTTGCCGGAAAGGTTTGCTATGAACCTCCGGATGTACGCCAGACGCCCCTGTAAGCCTCGAAGTTCTCAAAGATTCTTCGGAGGGTCCATGTTGAGGATGGCTTTGGTCTTCTCGGGATCAACATGAATGCCTTTCGCCGTGATGACAAAGTCCAAGAATTTTCCGCTAGAAACCCCGAGGAAGGATTTAGAGGGGTTCATCTTGAGTTGATGTGCCCGCATGAGATTGAAGACTGTCTTCAGGTCCTGTAGGTGATCTCCTTTAAGGCGGCTCTTGACTGCGATGTCGTCAACATAGCATTCGACTGTTTTGCGAAGATGTTGACGGAAGATGGTGCTCATAGCTCGTTGATATGTCGCACCGGCGTTCTTCAAGCCGAAGGGCATCACTGTGTAGCAGAAAATGCCCTTTGGAGTCCTGAATGACGTATATTTTGCGTCATCAGGGAACATCTTGATCTGGTTGTAGCCCGAATACCCGTCCATGAAAGACATGCGCTCGAAGCCACATGTGTTGTCGATCATCACGTCAGTGATTGGAAGCGGGAATTCGTCCTTCGGCAAGCAGAGTTGAGATCCCTGAAGTCGATACAGACTTGTATCTTCCCATTCTTCTTGGTGACGGGGACGACGTTGGCTACCCAATCCGGGTATTGTTCTTCACGGATGAAGCCGCTAGTCAAGAGTTTGTCTACCTCTTGATCGATGGCGTTCATGATGTCCGGACGAAAGCGCCGCTGTTGTTGCTTGATAGGTTTGGCATCGGGTAAGATGTTTAACCTATGCATCGCGATTTGGGGATCAAGTCCCGGCATATCTTCGTAGCTCCAGGCGAAGACGTCGATATATTCTTTAGCCAGCTGGATTAAAGATTCTCGGTCTTCTCCTTTCAGGCTTTTGCTGACGAAGATGGGTTTGGAAGAAGATCCATCCCCAAGGTCGATCTGCTCGACTTCATCCTCGGTGGGAGGTTCACGTAATTCGAAACGAGACTCCCATTGTTGTCCCAGGCGTTGAGCCCAGGGTTCTTCTTCGAAAGGTTCCGGCGCTTGGTCCTCGCCTTCATCTTTTTGAGGTTGTGCTGACGTCATGTTAGCTGACAGCACTTTCCTGAAGACTGATCCGATACTGGTATCGGAATCCCAAGTCGATGCTTCGGATGAGTGGAAATGTTCTACGTCTTCTGCGTCTGAACTCTCTGGAGTTGATGGTGGCGTGACATAGCCTACCCCCCGTCGAGTTTTGTTGTAGTAGTCCTGCGGCTTTCCTTTAGGTGTTGGAAGCCGGAGAGGGAGACGTCGACCTTTGCCGTAGTTCAGGCCTTTGTCGCTTCTTAGGTCGTAACCCATCTTTTGGACGAGGTACTTTGCTTTGTCCGTATACCGATAGAGTTGCATTCTGCCGGCATCTGGTTCTGGCTCGAGTGGCGGGAGGTCTTGATGATGCTCGACCTTGCCGAAGATGATGGATTCTTCGTCTCGACTCCGTGGAGGGACTATGTAACAGACTCCTTGAGACGGGACTACTCGACTTACATGATAGACGGTCGTTATTTGTGTTTGCAATGACCGTAGAGCGTTATCTAATGTATACATGGCATTCCAATGTAGAAGACAAGAATAATTAAAAGACACTCTATTATTGATGAAATACGAGATTTTATTCCGTGGGATTACATTGTCTAAGGAGGGTGCATCTACATCAGCAGAGATATATTCGCCAAGCTCCTCATCTGTAAGCATCTGTAAGCACTGGGGTTGGATCAGGAGAGTCCATCACAGCTTTGATTTTGGGATCCGAGAGGGTTATGTGAGCCCTCCCTGGCATCTTGGATGACTGCGGCGGCTTGCCCTTAAGACGCACCTTCAATGGTGCCTCAACTGCGCCTCCAGTGATTGGTGCCTTCCCCTGTAATTTTGCCACCAGGGGAGCCGATGTTTGAGGCGGCTTTCCCTTGAGGCGTATCTTCAGGGGAGCTTCAGGAGTTGGTGCTTTTCCTGGTAGCTTGATGCTCATTGGAGGCACCTTCTGGGGCGGTTTGCCCTTGAGTTGGATCTTCAAAGGGGCATCGGGAGTCATCTCAGGTCCATGTCCGGCTCAGCTGCCGTCTCTGCCTCGTCATCAGCGTCATTGGCTTCCTCCTCGTCAAGTGACTTGTATAAGTCGGAATCGGTGAAGTAGGCTTCAATCCCTTTGAAAGGATCGATGTCTGCGAACTCCGTCCAGATGACGCCATTGGTGGATACATATTTCATGCATTGGTGGAGCGTGGAGGGCACCACCATGTACTCATGTAGCCATGATCGACCGAGCAGGATGTTGTAGTTGACTTCGGCATCCACAACATAACAGGTCACCTCAGTTTTGAGGTTATCGATGTGACACTTCAGTCGAATTTTGCCCAGTGGCTCGCTTTTGCTAGCGTTGAAGCCACTGATGGTTGTGTTGGAGGGCGCCAGCCAATACATTGGGATCCCCAGTGTTGATAACAGCGCCTTCGGAATGATGCTGAGAGAAGACCTCGGATCGATCTGAATCCGGTTCACCTTGACTGAACCGATATACCCTGTATAATACAGCGGCCGGTTATGTCGGTGGTGCTTGAGCAGCATGTCTTGTTGGGTGAAAGTTATGTTTGGGATAACTTCATCCGCACAACGACAGTGCGCACAAGTAGTTGGGAGGTCTTCAGGCTGCTTGACCTGACTGAGAAAGGATTCGGCATCATTCAGAGCTTCACAGAGAGCTTCTCGGGAGTCTTTGGAAAGACGCAGGAGCTCGAACAAAGATAGGCGGACAGGAGTACTGGCCAGTTGTGCCAGTATGTCGAAGTTGTGGGGCTTGGCTAGCCCCGAAGCATTCTCCTTTCGTAGAGGTCTGTCGAAACGAGCCTCCACCTGCTTCTGCTTATTGGCTGCTGAGGGCTTAGACGGGCCCTCTTCCTGGACAGTAGGGACGGTGCAAGGAGGCACCACCTCGGCGGCAGCTTCGCCGGGTTGGACGTTCTGTTGTGAACGCGTCTGCACAGGAAGTACCTCTTCTGTTAAAGAAGAGACCATACGGCAAGACTTGATCTTCCTGCCTTTGGATTTGGAGGTAGGACGTGCCTCCGGTTGAGTCACCTCGGAGACGAGGTCGGGGTGGACCCATAGGGCCTCTCCTCGAGATGTGGTGAGTGGGATGAGTCCACTCACATTGTCACGGGTAGGTGGTAAGTTAACCACCTCCATTGTCGCCTTAGGAATGGGGACAACACCATCTTGTGAGGTAGTTGGCGGCAAGGTGCCGAACTGGAGTGACACCATATTGGCTGACACCGTCTTCTCTTCATAGTCGACGGAGATTACATCCGCATTTATCATGCGCTGGATGTAATTTTTGAGGACATAACAGTCCTTGGTCGGGTGTCCGACAAACCGATGGTAGTGACAGTACCTCGGGTTGTCCACTTTCCCAAATTCATCGGGCCGCTTTGGGTCCGAAAGCTTGATTTTGTCACCCCGCTTCAGTATCTCAAAAAGTTGCAGAGTGTCTTCGTCGTTGAACGAATAAACCTCCTTGGACCTTGGTGCAAGTGGAGGTTTCTGAGTAGGCGCAGATGCGCCTTTCGAGGCATTAACAGTCAATGCCTGCTTCCCCTTTGTCTCACGTCCGGGGTTGTTGGCTGCAGACCTTTTCCCCTTGTCATCAAAGGCAGGGAAGCTGACCCCCAGAAGACGTGCATTGGCCGCCTTCTTTTCTGCGGCTTCTGCTTCGATGATCATGGAGCTCCAGTCGGGAGGAGGAGTAGAGTTGAGCCAGAGTTTGACTGCAGGCAGCATATTCATGCTGCAAGAGGAGATGAGCGCATGTTCCGGCATGACTGGAGGTAGTCTGAAGCAGGCCTGTCGGAAGCGTTCGATGAACACCCGAACCGTTTCCTTCTCCTTCTGGCGTATCTCTATGAGGGACGCCATTGTCATGTCCTTCCCGCCGTCGTAGAAGCGGTCGAGGAAGAGGCACGTCAAGTCGTCGAAGGAAGATATTGAATTGTCGGGGAGGCTGCAGTACAAGTCGTACGCCACTCCTTTCAGTGCCCCAACAAATATACTGGTAAGAAGTGCGTCCTCCTTCGGAAGATGTCCCGTCTGAGACTGGAAATACGTCAGGTAACGACGAGGAGAGTCCTTCCCGTCGTATGGCGTCAGTGTTTGTGGTTTATACTTTGGAGGATAAACCACTTTGTTCCACTCGATGGGATAGGGTTGGGGGATACCCATCTTCTGGCGCTCCTCTTGCCTGTTCTTGGACTCAAAGCGCTCCCGCAAGTCCTTGATCATTTCGACCACATCCTCTGTGGAGCTAGGAGTCGGGGAAGGTGGTACCACTTGGAGTTGAGCGTTTGAGGGCTCAGACGTCCGGGGTACTTCTCGGCGGTCTGTGTCTGAGGATACCCGTTGAAGGGGTACACTCGACTCCCCATTGGCCCCTGGGTCGGGACCGGTCGAAGGTGTTCGGGTCAAGGCCGACCGTATTTCAAACACCGCCTGAGTCAGTGTTTGCATGGAAGCAGAGAGGGTTTTGAGTCCTCCCTCTAATGCGTCTATGCGCTGGACGATGTCCTGGGGCGGCGCATCAGACTCGGAATCATCCCCAGCCATGTATACTATCATGATACGGCCGGGAGTGGATGGATTGGTGGAGGCTTCGCTCTCGGCCTCACTCTCAAGTATGGGAGTCGCCTCTCCTAGAGCTTCATCTTGGCCACCGCCAGCCACGTTCTGGAGGTCGTTCTCGACGGGCGCATCTGCAAGGGTCTGATTACCCTCAGCTCCGTCTTGAAAGGCCTCCTCGTCTCTGGAACTACCCCCAGCTGATTTCTGGGGGACATCCTCGTTCTGAGGGGCCTCTGGGAGGCTGATTTTGCCTCGAGGGTGAAGATCCGCTGTAGCTGTGCTTTGGACATCTTCGTCTTCGGAAACAATAGTCTGACTACCCCCAGCTTCCTCCAAGAACTTCTTCCTCGACCGAGTGCCTTCGAACACTCCGAAGGACGAGACAGCTGCCTTGGTTTTCCTCGGCTGGCTTTTGGATAAGGACGAGGAATTGTCGGTCGTCCTTCGAACTGACGAGGAGTTGGAGATCACGTTGCATGAAGCAACCCTTGGCTCCTCTTCTGTTGACACCTTCATCCCAAGGCGATGTCGGAGGGGTGTCGATGATTGCAGCCGCTGGAAGACTGACTGCCTTGGTGGTACTGCCGCCTTGCAACAGCAGATGATGGTGAGCACCGCACAAGTATGCCCCGTGAGAGGTGCATCATGCTTGTTGGTCGACTCTCCTGACCGGCGCTTGTGAGTGATCACGTTACGCAGGTCGTTGGAGGAGAGTGCTACCTTCGCACCCCCTTCAAGCGCATGGCAAGGCCAAGCGCTGGGGTGGTCAGGTGAGTGCTGCGCCCCCTGATCTGATACCAAACAGGCATCCCGATCAGTAGAGAGGGAACCACAACATTTGCTCGACTTGGTTGTGTGCGCAGTAGATGCGCCCAAGTGAGACAAGGGCTTTGAAGGTCGGCTCGTTCTCGGCGCCGCAGCACTCGAGTCGACCTTGTACAACTTACCATCAGCAGCGCGCATGATTGTGAGCACATGCTTCTGGCTCGTTGCTGGCATAGCACGTTTGGGACGCATGGCCCGTGCTGCCTTGGACTTCTTCGTACCAGGCCGCTGGGGCGCGTAGTACTCAGAATCCAAATTCTCCTCGCCACTACAGCGAGTGAGTCTGTCAAAGACAGAGATCTTCTGTGGCGCATCAGAGGTGATGCGCGGGGCATTAGCTGCGCCCCTGCTCCGTCAACGCATCTTCCTCGCCTGAGAGGGAGATGGCTGGGGAACGTGGTTAGCCGCACGTTTCCCCGAGAGATACGCTGCACTAGCGGGCGCATCTTGGTTGCTGAGGACGTCAACAGGAAGGAAAGGCTGGATTGGCGCATCCCCTTCGGTGGTGGTGCCCGAGGCGTCGACCTTGCGCACCCAGACTCGGCGGGTCTTCTTCGGCTTCGGCAGCCGCTTCGAAGGACTCTCACTGCCTTCAGATATGAACTCCTCATACGCCTGTTGATTGAGGCGTGCGACCAGCGTCTTGTGGGAGGAGCCCACCTTCACGTCGTCGGCTTGCGACACAACTTTCTCGGTGGAGGAGAAAGAGGTCCCCAGCAGAGTCGCCAGCTTGTTTGCCATTAAAATTCTTTGATTAAATTTCAATACAAACAGAACAGTGTTACAATATAGGACTTAGACGTAGTCCTAGGAGTATACTTTTGTTTAATCTGGGTCCCTTGTGCCGATGGAGCGAGTGGTAATGCGTTGACTCCGTTGACGAGCTGACGACGGTTATCGGTTCTCTGAAGGTTTGGATTGCTCTGGGTGCTGGAGCTGGCTGTTTCGTTCCTCGAGTGCTTTAAATAGCCATTTGGCTAAATTCGAGGCATCCGGTTCACCCATTAAATGTAAGTTCATTGCACAGAATTCGGAGAGCCATCCACTTGGCGCGTGGGTTTAATCTGCCCGACCTATAAATAGTGGCATGGAGAGAAGGTTTGCTTCTCGTTCTCTCACGTACTTCCACCATGAACTTGGGTACTCGAGTGCACTCTGTTGACGAAGTGCTCCCGAGGGTGAAGATGAGACGCCATGTCGTCATAGATGCACTTGAAGGTGACTGTTACATCCAAAAGACGGAGTCGAGGGCTTCCGAGGCAGGCGGAAGGTGCATGTTGCATCCAAAGATAGGGATGCTCGGGCCTCGTCTCCGTTGTTCTGGAAGGGCCGTAGATCGGAATGGCGGTGCTAGGCTCTTTCTTCCTTCAAAGTGGGTGTTGTCCACTCTGGTTGTGTTGAAAGCTGCTCCTTTAGCCGTATTTCGATTACGGTCTTCCTTGGTGTTCGGAGGCTTTTTCGAAGCCTCCCCTGGCCACAGATTTGCGGTGCTCTTCTCTTCCTCGGTTCCAGCCAGAGGGTTAAATGCTTCATTAGTCGAAGCATTTATCAGGTGAGCCTCGCTGGAAGAACGGCGCATGACTGGGCTGCTGAAGGGATGCACATAACTGGGGATGCACATAACTGAGCTGCTGAAAAGGATGCGCCTTGCTGAGGGCGCATGGTGGGATGTGCCTGGTTTAAGGCGCATGGTGACTGCTGCGCCTGACTGACTGGAGGCACACGGTGGCCGCTGCGCCTGACTGGAGGCGCATGGTGACTGCTGGTCGTAGATTTAAGATCTTTCCTTTGTAGAAATTCTCCTTTGTACAACCTTCTCTAGACATGTAATAGACTTTTATATGTGAAATAAAAAGTTCTCTTTCTATGTCTATATCTGTTATTTTTGCTGTGAAGTATTTTGCCCGAGCTCTGGCGTATGTAGTGTCTGGCGCATGGGCTTTCTGGTTGTGAAATTCCATGCTTCTACAAGGAGGATATGCGAAAATCTCAGGTCCAATCCGCTACTGAGGAGGTATTGGCGCTGGCTATCAAGACTTCACCTCGTCTTTCTACTACTTCTAATAGTAGAACCTCAGATTCCAGGGACAAATCAGGTATGATCTGTACTCATTGCAAGAAAATATGTCATGATGTTGCAACTTGCTTTGCCAAGATTGGCTATCCAGAGTGGTGGGAGACTCGTCCTCGGCGTGAGGGCGGACGTGGTGCTGGTGGTGGCAGAGGCCAGGCACCACAGCAGAGACGTGATGGGGGACACGGTGCTGGTGGCGCAGGAATTGTTTATCATATCGCCACTACACCAAATAAGGTCTTTTACGGCCCACAATTTGTGCCATAAAATTAATTTTACGGATCATAGGGTCGTGCCGTAAAAGCTCCAGCCATAAAAGGGTACGAGTATTTACGGCGTGAGAAAACAGGCCATAACTTAGGTAAATGCACGCCGTAAATAAAGTTGCTGGAAAACTTTGGATCTTATTTACGACCCATAGTGCAGGCCGTAAATAGTAATTTTTTACGACTCAAAGTGATGGCCGTTAAAGTATTCAATTTCCCCAATTTACGGCATACATAGCAAGTCGTGAATACTTAAAACGATGACATACAATCTCACATTAACGGCCCAAAACCGCAGGCCATAAATGTTGTGTTTATGACTCAAAACGAGGGCTATTAAAGGATTGACGAGTTTCATTTTGTGGCTTGTAAGCGTGCCGTGATTATGATTTTTTTTAATATCCACATTTGAATAGCTACAAATATAAATTAATCAACCAAAATCAAATATGACTATAATATAGTTCTCACACTATTTCCAACAGAAATCAAACTAATTGCACATCTATTGAGAGTATTTGCTTCCAACAAGTTGGACAAAATCCACAAATATTAATAAAATGACACAACATAATAGAATCTTAACACAAAGCAAAAGTATTTAACTCGATTTCCAATAGCATTAAAGTCATTTTCTTACTACAACACTCAATGCAAAAGTCTTTAAGCTCAAATCAAAAATTATTGTCCTACTACAAAAGCAAAAGTCATTGTCTTAATACAAAAGCAAAAGTCACTTTCTCACTATAGCTAGACACTTCAAGACCTTCAAAGATTTTAAAGTCTTTAAGTTAGAATAACTCATTTTCTAGAAGCATGCCTCCCCTCTTCTTTAAGCTTTACCTGAAGAAAATAAAAACAATATTAACACAATAAAGATCGGGAGATGTTATAATATCCAATAAATTAAAGAATCTGCCGACTTGATTACAATTTTCATCTTATGTGGAAGCAGTAAGTTTCAAGATAACAATAATCATCAAGATGTACATGATGCTCAATATAACATAATCCTCAATAATCGACCTACCACCTCAAGACGTATCAGGAGCATATTTCTAGTAAATGTTAAGTATGGAAGAAAAGATAGTCATATAAGAATAAAATGAAGTCAATATGGCAGCACTGGATTTTCAAAATATTAAATAAGACAATAAAAAGGAGACACTTACAAGTTTACATGCAACTAAAATTTTATATCCAACATCATCATAAGGAATGGTTATTATGAAAACCCGAAGCACATGAGGCAATGTGATAATTAATCAGAACTACATCATAATAAGGAATGGTTTTGTACCTATCATAAAGAATGGTTATATAAAATTTCATATCCAACATCATCATAAGAAATGTTTTTCTACCTATCCAATATGTACTCGTATTCGTGTCCCCATGTCATGTGTTCGTGTCCATATTTTTGCAACATAAATAGCAACTAACAATGTGCTTTAGCTGATATTATGCAGAATTAGACACAAAACCAATTGGTTCATAGGATGGATTTGTTGTAGATCCTGAGAAGAGGGAGTTGTGTATTAGTTCATGTGCATTGAGTAAAATTTGATTTCTCTACTATGTCAGATATTTACCTTGATTGCAATTGAGTCTAGTTCACCAAAGAACAGAACGCATGGAACAGATTGGCAGGCCTTGTCAAAGAGTTCATGGACGTTGGCCTCACTCTCACTAAACCACATTATCAGAAGTCTAAGAAAGTCCAAGTGGACGACGAGGAGAAAGTCCTCACTGGCAGCTACAATAGAAAAAAAAATATTGCAGAAGTTAATGAAGCAACTCTAATTATGTCATGAAAAAGGCTTGTATGCACTTGCCTCGGTCTCATTATCCTTGTCACTAATCTTTCCTATGGTCCGTACATTGTGTCCATATGGATATCGAGATGAACAGTCCCAAGAATCAACAATAACAATAATTCTCTTGTCAAAAATATTATCAAGCTGTCGAGTTTGAATTCGGATCTTCGAAATTCTGTGGTCTTTGGAGACAAATAAAGCATGGGCAGTTCTACCATGACATGCAGGCATAGGCATTGTCTCCAGAAAGCAACAGTAGCTACATATAAAGCAAGTCCATGTAAGAGCTCCAATAAAATAATGATGTCATTATTACATGATTCTTATATAGAACTACCTAAGCATTTACAAAGGGATTAGGTGATACAAGATAGAGAGACTCATTTTATACTAGAGCTAATAAGTAATATAGTACCGAGAAAAATGTGGTAACTGTACAATCTCATACATGAAGTCAGATTACTTACATATACTGAGTCCTTTGATACAATAAGTTTGAGGTCTGCATAGAATCAAACTTTGCAGGATCTTTGATGAAATAACACATCATAAATTGTTCCATGGCTGATGTTAGCTAGTCATCAAATACATTTCATAGGGTACAAGGACTCGATCTAACACAATCCTTAAATGGTGTTCCATAGAAATGTAGCAAAAGGAAACTATTACAACGCACAACAGAAGGTTCAAGTAACTTGGAGATGTAAGACAAGGATAATTCTTCCACTAAATCTTTTACTAAAATTTTTAGAAGTGAAGGAAATATAATCATGATACTTGAGAAAGATGACAACAAACCAAAGATATGGTAGACATAACAAGGTAATTGCATCATATATTATCACATCAGAACCAGGTTTATCAGAAAATCATTAAATGAGAAGGAAGGGAAAGTATCTATAAGTTTCAAGACTGTTAAGTTTTTTGTCAACTTACGAGTGCCAATTAGGCTTTATAATGCCAACAACATACCTGACCGGACGACTTGAGACGGTCAAATAGAAGCAGCAGTATGTTGTACTTGATTTATACTCTTTGGGGCATCATCAACACTGCTTGGAGCCAAGTGTATATTATCTTCCTCGTCATTCTCTGGAAGGAAGAAAATCAAGCAAACATGCACAAGAAGGAATCTTTATATGTAGACACATATATCAAGATGCATACCATCATCAACAATGATCGAAGACTAGCCCTCATGCCACTGATCTTCAGGTAGGAGTTCAACAGCAACAATGTCTCCGTCAAAATCCCTATTCTTGTTACTGCGTCCATTGATAACTATTTCATCGCCTATGCTCTCATTTCTAACATAAGCTTCAAATAGATTGTAATGGTTGACTCGAAGTTTTCCATGATGATATATCCAATGCTGATAAAGACCATAGTCTATTGGCTAGGAAAGAATGAATATTATTCTGCTAGAATGTTTGTCGAACAAAGGTAGCATGTTTCATTATTATAAAATGAACATATATCAATTGATCCAATATGAAGAGTAATTAGCAATAGACAGAAAATGAGAAAATAATGTGATATTATTGAACAAAGGTAGTATGTTTCATTATTATAACATGAACAGATATCCATTGATCGAATATGAAGAGTAATTTGCAATAGACGAAATATAAGAAAATAATTCTTATTAGAACCCTCTTGCGGAATAGGGCAGAATTGATATTGGCAGCCATTGTGGTATCCCCCATAATGACATAAAAGTTAGGGTTATATAATAGATGATATACAACAATAAGGCCTTAATTTGAATCATTTTTCTTCCATTCAGCTCTGTTAGTTCTCTAAGGGCCATGTTCTCTGTAACATAAATAAAAACCATATCCTTTGTTATACAGATGATATACAACAACCCTGGTAAATAATTGAACTTTTATTGTTGAAATTGCAGGCAATGTTCATCTTAAATGGGATGGTTATCAAACACAATGCACGAGCTTCTACTTGTTATGGACTTGGCTTTTCATAATTTGGGTCCAATCTACCACATTAGCAAACGAAGGGGTTGAAAATTATGTGCTTTTGTTTCTCACTGTAGCCTTGAGAAGGATTCACTGTGTACGACATGCACTTGATCCTTAAATGCTAAGGTGATTTTGAAGTCATCTCTTACTTTTTCTGGTTTGCAAAGTTCCAAATAAAATAACCGTTATATTGTTCTCTCTCACAACATATGTGCATATGGGATTTTATTTTCGTCATAATGAAATTGTCTCTTTGTTCTGATTTTACATACAATGATACAAAAGTAGTTGAGTTCTCTGAATTATTGCCAATGCTGTCGAGAACATTTAAATTATAGAGGATATTGACAAACTAAATTCAATAGACGAGGTCATTCTGGTGGGAGAAGGCTGGGATGATATATATCGACCAACTAAAGTCAGTCCAAGAATGGCAGGAGATTGTTGAGAAATTCTGTAACCATCAAACCTGCCACCGTCGGACGAAGTTGGTGGTGAACCCTGGCAACTGGACTGCAACACAACATTCGCGAGTCAGCAAAATCGGTCTGTCAACCTCAATGGGCGTAACGATTGATGTTGGGTGAATTTTGACTTATTTTAAAATCTAATTAAGAAAGAATTCACTTTCCATGTGGTCCAATTCTTCAAACAGTTTGAAAGTATAGTGGAAGAGCGAAGAAACACAGAGGCAAACCATAGCACCCTCATAGTACGTACATCTGAGGCTATGAATCCCACAAACAGAGCTGAATGGAAGAAAAATAAGTCTCTCTTTTTACCACAAGTCATTTTTATAACGAAAAACCTTCACTATTAGAGAAAACCCCAAATTCTCAGCCAAAATAGTAAGAAAATCCCTCCAAAATTGCCACATTTCTATCGTAAATCAAAACTAGCATAACTCCTCCCAAAAATTTCAACAAAGCCCCTCTAAAAATCATTAAATTGCAGGATAAAGATCGGACCTTTGGCAAGCGGCTCCCGGACTTCGACAGCCTCAGCCCAGACGAGGTCGGGGTCGGGGTCGTCGGCATCAGCACCCGGTAGTCCGACTCCCCCGTCGCCGCGTTGGAGGACCTCCCGGTAACATCATCGCCGTTGACATCATAGTCATGTCATCATCCAAGGTCTTCGGCACGTACACGCAGAGGTTTAGCCCCAGTGCCAACTTCGCCCGCCGCCATAGCCCGCCGCCCATGCTCCTAATGGGTTATCAGGGCTCCGATATGATGTTCAGATCTTTAAAACCCTAAAAATTCAGAGGAAGTCTCTGAGCCCTTATGTTTTTTGTTTTTTGGCTTTTGTGAAAAAATTTTGTGGAGGGAATTGTTTTCTTTGGAGCATTTTTGTGTTAAAACTGGGGGCAAATTTATTTTTTGGAGCAATTAATTAGGCTGGATATAATTTATGGCATAAATTTTGTAGGATGTGAAAGCCCATTTATTTTACGGCCTACCAGTGCAGGCCGTGAAATGCTACGAGAATCTTATATTTTACGGCTCACATAAATGCATGTCGTAATTGATAATATTTAACGGCCCTAAAAATGCAAGCCATATTAAAAATAAAAAAAAAGGAATTTACGGCTCGCATTCACGGTGCGCCGTAATATTATATAATTTACGGCCTGCATCCATCGCATGCCGTAAATGAAAGGCCGTAAAAGACCTGATTTGGTGTAGTGCCGCTGCTGGTCATGGTGTCCCTGTTAGTGTTGCTGGGAGTTCGGCGGATATGATGCATGGAGGGTATCCTTCGCCACTCTTAGGTGAACAATGGCAGAAACTGATGAGCTTGCTGGGTAACGACAATCCTTCCAACCCTGGTTCTTCAAACTCTGATCGTCTGATGGGTAAGAATTCTTCTGTCACTTGGATATTCGATACTCGGGCTACTCTTCACGTGACAGATTCTCGTGGCTATCTAGTTGATTGCTTTGAGGGCCCTTTCTGTCCTGTGATTTTGCCTGATGGGAGCACTATTGAGGCTGTTCTGAGAGGCAAAGTATTTTTGACTGCTTCATTGGTGTTGACGGATGTTCTTTATGTTCCGACATTGACTTGCAATTTGATCTCTGTCTCACAATTGATTGGTGCCAAAAATTGTGATATGTTATTTACTCCTGATTTGTGTTTTGTTCAAGACTGAAGTACGAGAATGGTGATTGGAGCAGGTGAACAAAGGGGTGGACTTTACTTCTTGGGGGAGGTTTCAGCTTCTTTGGCTTCGGTGATCCTGGCATGCAAAGAGAGTGATTCCGAGGTTTGGCATAGTAGACTGGGGCATCCTTCAGATAAAGTAATGTAGACTTTACCTTTTTTCTCTGGTAGTATTGTGTTTTTTCATAAGGCTTATGATATTTGTCATCAAGCTAAACAGACTCGTGATGCTTTTTCTGATAGTAGTAGTCGTGCTTTGAGATGCTTTGAACTTATACAATGTGATCTGTGGGGACCATATCATGTTCCGTCATCTAATGGGGCACGATATTTTTTGACTTTGTTGGATGATTTTTCTAGAGCTGTTTGGGTTATTTTATTGAAGGATAAGTGTGCTGTTTATTCTATGTTTCTTAAATTCATTGCTATAGTGAAGCGTCAGTTTGGGGCTGATATACGTTGTGTGCGGAGTGACAATGGCACTGAATTTAATTGTTTACGAGATTATTTTTCATCTCAAGGTATATTGTTCCAAACATCCTGTGTTGGGACACCTCAACAGAATGGAAGGGTGAAAAGAAAACATTGATATATTTTAAATGTCGCCCGGGCATTGAGATTTCAGGGTTCTTTTTCTGTGGATTTTTGGAGGAAATGTGTTCTGGGTGCATGTTATTTGATAAATAGAACACCTTCTAGTATCTTGCAGTTTAAGTCTCCTTATGAAGTTTTATATGGTTCGGCTCCTTTGTATGATCATCTACGTATTTTTGGTTCTTTGTGCTATGCGTATGATTTAAAATCCCGAAATGATAAATTTGCTAGCAGAAGTAGAAAATGTATCTTTGTTGGGTATCCCCTTGATAAAAAGGGGTGGAAACTGTATGATTTGGAGACTGGTAAATTTTTTGTCCCGTGATGTTACTTTTTATGAACAAGAATTTTCTGGGTGTGGCTCTGCTAGCGAGATGTCTTCTGCGACACGTCATACATCTGTTGGAGTGCCGGAAGATGATATCGAGGTTTTTGGGATGGTGCCGGCTGCGGTTGCTGAGGCCGAAGTGGTTGCTGGCGGCTCGGCACCGAGTGGCGAGAATGCACATGTAGCTACAGAAGTATTGACAGGAGAGTCTGCTGGGGGTGATGCGGGTACTACTGATGATACATGAGATACAGTGTTGCCAGAGGTGCCCGACGAGGTAGTATTGGGAAGAGGAATGAGAAAAAAAATCATAGCCAGTGCGATTACAGGATTTTGTGACGAATGATGTTCGAAGTAAAAGTCCCCCCTTCACCACAGTTCATCTGTTCCCGTCACTTCCTCAGGTACTTCGTATCCTCTAACACAATTTCTAAGTTATGACATATTTACTGCTGGACACAAAGATTTTCTTGCAGCTATCACTGCAGGTGTTGAGCCTACTTCATATCGCCAGGTCTCGTGAGATTCAGGCTGGCGTACGGCTATGCAAACTGAAATATAGGCTCTGGAAAATAATGAGACATGGAGTCTTGTCGATTTGCCTCCTGGAAAGAAAGCATTGGGAAGGAGATGGGTGTACAAAATAAAGTACAACTCCGACGGCAGTGTTGAGCGCTTAAAGGCACGGCTGGTTGTGTTCGGTAATCATCAGGTTGAGGGGATCGATTATTCAGAGACATTTGCCCCTGTAGCTAAGATGCCTACAGTTAGGGTGTTATTGGCTGTTGCAGCTGTGAGAGGATGGACTTTGCACCAGATGGATGTGCACAATGCTTTTCTTCATGGAGATCTGACAGAAGAAGTGTATATGAAGTTGCCGCCAGGTTTTTCGCATGGTGAATCCAACAAAGTGTGTCGCCTGCGTAAGTCTTTATATGGATTGAAACAGGCACCACGTCGTTGGTTTGCTAAGCTTACTGCTTCCCTGATATCCTATGGATTTATTCAATCTCATTCCGATTATTCCTTTTAATCTTTTTTAAAAGGGAATATAGAGTTGCATGTTTTGATATATGTGGATGATATGATTGTGTCTGGTAATGACTCAGGTGCTTTAGATGCTTTTAAAAAGTACCTTAGTTCTTGCTTTCACATGAAGGACCTTGGTGTGTTGAAGTATTTTCTTGGCATAGAGGTGGCTCGGAGTGCAGAAGGAATTTTCTTGTGTCAAAGAAAGTATGCTTTGGACATCATTTCAGAATGCGGCTTGATGGGGTCTCGAACTGCTGGCTTTCCCATGGAGCCCAATCACAAGCTGGCAGAATCGACTAGTCCAAAGATGGCGGATGCAGAGACTTATCGGAGGCTGGTTGGGAGGTTGATTTATCTATCATTTACTCGCCCTGACTTAGCCTATGATGTGCATATCTTGTCTCAATTCTTACAGGAACCTCGACAAGATCATTGGCATGCTGCTTTGAGAGTTGTCAGATATCTCAAACATCCACCAGGACAGGGTATTCTTTTGAAAGCTGATTGTGATCTCCGTCTTTCTGGTTGGTGTGATTCCGACTGGGCCAGTTGTCCCTTGACTCGCCGCTCTGTTACAGGTTGGTTGGTGTTTCTGGGGGGTCTCCTATTTCTTGGAAGACCGAGAAGCAACCAATGTTTCCTGATCTTCCGCTGAAGCTGAATACCGATCTCTTGTTGCGCTTGTTTGTGAGTTGAAATGGTTGAAGGAATTATTGGTGTGTTTGGGCGTTCGCCAGGAGTCTGCTATGTCGGTGTATTGTGACAGTCAGTCAGCCCTGCACCTGGCTCAGAACCCGGTATTTCATGAGCGCAGTAAGCATATTGAGGTGGATTTGCATTTTGTTCGCGATGCTATTCGTGATGGCATCGTAATAGCCTCGCATGTTCCTACTTCTTCTCAACTGGCTGACATCTTCACCAAGCCCCTTGGAAAGCATGTGTTTGATTCTTTACTTTCTAAGTTGGGCATTTGTGACTTGCATACTCCAACTTGAGGGGGGGTGTTAGATTATAGATTATATTTGTAATGTAAATATAGCCCATAAGCCCAAACGTGTAGACACTATAAATTGTAAACAACCCCCATCAATAAACACAAGGCACTATTATTTCCTACATAGTTAGAATCTGAAATTCGTGGAAACGGGTCTTACAACTCTCTCTCTGAAGCACATTTGCCACTAAACCAAAAAATGGTGGTTGGGCGACTCATTAGAGAGCTAAGGATAATATTTAGGCCTCTCGTTTAGTTCACGGGAGTCAAAGAATCAAGAAATGGAACTTATTTCTTCTTCTTCTTCTTCTTCTTCTTCTTCTTCTTCTTCTTGGTTTAGTAGTCTCAAATTGGAAAGTATTTTCCTTGACGGAAAATGGGTCCTCATAGTACCCATAGGTAGGGGGTGAGCGTTCAGTTTATTCGGTTTCAACCGAACCGAAATAGCCAAAACCAAAAAACGAACCGAATAACGATTCAGTTTATTAGGTTTGTTCGTTTGGGCTATTTCTATTGTGTAATGGGTAGGATCCAAAGTTGAAATCATGATTAAATGGCATTAAAAATTATAATTTTTATACACACATTTGTTGTATTTGTGTCTAAAGTTAGACTAGTTGTTAAATTACTAAAGTTTGGTTTCAAAACATGTAAATATAAGTGTTCCTTTCAGAATATATACATTTTAATTACAAAATATGTATAGATTTGAGAGTATTTACATAATTGCACATATGGTTGGGCGATCATAAGAGAGCTAAGGATAAATATTTACGCCTCTCTTTTGGTTCATGGATCTAAAGAATCAGAAAAATTGTTCATTTTTTTGTTTGGTAGTCACAAACTTGAAAAGTATTTTCTGACATGGAAAAAAATAGGAGAAAAAATAGTCTCTCAGGATCCATATGATTAATATCCCTCCTCTTCCCGTATTTATTACAAAAAATGATGACAAAAATAGCCTTGAGTTATCGTTTATTTTACTAATTAACACTTCCTACTTTGTTGACTTTAATTATGTTAACATCCGATATTATTGTAATTGATATATATTTTTTCCTTTCCTACATCATCCAAACAATGGAAGAAAAATTAAATGGTCTTTCTTAAATATTTTTCTTGTTTTACCAAACACACAAGCAAAAAAAAAAATCTACATTTCTATTCCCATGAAAAATACAAAAAAATTGGTTTCCCTTCCGTGTACGAAATGAGGAAGCGATTTGTCCCAGCTAGAGAATCTTAATTCTGAGAATATCCTACAGCTGTAGGAATATATTATAGGGAACCTTAGACTAGGAAAAAGTCATCTCAGACCCCGGGGGGGACCGCGGTTGAAACTACGGTACCATGTGTCCCCTCCTCCCTTCCTCATTGGTCGGACCGGAGGCCCACATGCCCAGCCCTTCCTGCTAACGTGGGCCATTCGGTCCGACCAATAAAAGAGGGACACGTGGCACAACGGTTTAAACTGTGGTCCTTTCCCTCAATCTGGGTAGACGTGCTAACAGACTAGAGGTGATGTTACCAACGCAGATTAAACTTGAGGGTGTTAGTAAATTATTTTCATTATTACGGTTGGGGATTAAGAGGGTCTCTCTTTTTAGTACCTGACTTTAGGTTAAATCATGGTCGTCACGTTGCATTTTTTTAGTGTGTTGAAGTAATTTAATTGGTTAAGATATTTAGAAATAATTCATTGACGTTTGTCTGAGTTCTCTAGCCTAGTTGTATTGTAGCGGACATTCAGAGAGGCCGACTACGTTCGAGCCTCTCAATTGTGTGTGTGCGTAGAATTTAAAAAAATCATTAATGTTTAAAATTTTAATTTTAATTTACTTTAACATTTTTACAATTTTTTTATTCTATTGATTGGCTTTCTAATGCATTTAGTGAGGTTAGGATGTTTGTCATTGCAAAAAAAAAGGTTTGGATGTTTGTTAAATTAAATTTTATTTACTATAGATTTTAAGTTAATTATGCGATTTATTAAGGTGTTGTTAATTATTGATACTCCTAAAATGTCATCATGCACTCCTTTTCAATTTTTTATGATTCAAATTCCAAATCTACTCATGTATTATATTTGACATTAATTTGTTCATGCATTGAGGGAGGAGTGCAGTGTAGTGTCCCGTCCCGCTCAGTCAATCGGAGGAATCGAAACGCCGACGGCGTTCGGACTTAGCCTTGCAACTGCTTGCTCGGAGGCCCGCTCGGTCGAGACGACTCCTCGTTCAGGTAGGATAGTTTCGGTGAACTCGCCTCATCTTAGCCTTCACATAATAAATAGCATGTTTTCAACTTGCACAAGTAGTCTTAATAATAAAAGAGACGCATCCACATAGATAAGGGAATAATCCCAAGTCAGGTCAAATTGAGTTAGAATATAGAAAGGTCTAACGGTCGGCTTAGAGTTGGTGTACGGCGTGCTTTTAAAATGACACTTGGTCCTTCGTCCCGTGGCTTGGGAGAAAGAAAGTTGGTCTTCGCCACGAAGCTAAGAGTTAGCCTAAGTCATATGTGTCGCCCGCATAACGCTTGATAAAGCATGCACGGTCCCATCGTCCAAGGCTTGGCACAGCCTTTGCTCGCTCCACGAGCTAAGTTGCATCGTGCGGCTTGTGGCATAAGTCTAGGCACCCAAATAACTTGGTTGTTTAAAGTCAATCGCGTGCATGACACATTCCCTCGACGCAAGGCCTGACGCAGCCTTTGCTCGTCAAGTTGATGTACAATTAAGTTAGACTAAGTGATTCTAGGCGATCAAAGACATTCTAAGCACTGTCCCATGTTTTCTACGGTTGTCGATATTACTTTGTTTTACGATCATAAGACATGTCATATAGAGTATGACTTGGGCGGCAGTGTCGCATAGAGTTCAAGTGAGTTTGAGGCACGATGCACACTTGGGCGGTGGTGTCGCATAGAGCTCAAGCGAGTTTAAGGCACAATGCACGAACTTAGTGTTTAAGGCACGAGCTATGGTTGATTTATTGAGTTTGGAAAAAGAGGCTTTCAAATAGGCATTCCTAAGTTGAGTGGAATGATAGGGAAAGAAAGAAGAATGCTCACGACCGTGGGTCGTCATGGGGGTCTTAGATGTGAGAGGTATTGAACTTGGCCTTGAAAGAGATGGTAACACTAGAAGAAGAATGATTGTATGAGACGTCAACTCGAGTCGAGTCTTGTATGGTCATTGGAAAACTTGTCGACAATAAGGAGTTTCCACGAACGGCAACCCTGGGCGCCATGGGACAAGCGTCGTCCTGGGAGGAAACACGGTATAGCTGAGCTGGATGAACCGTTCAATTTATTCGAAAACTTTCAACGGGGCTAGCTACTTGCGTTGAAAGGGTCGCCGAATAGCAAAGCTATAGTCCAAGATAGCTTGTGATGTTAGTGACCAATTCATATAGATGGGTCGGCGCAGCCGGCAATCCGCGAGTGTGCCTTTGGATTGAGTCTAGTTTGAATGTGTGTACAATTAGAACACAATGTTTGGGCCTATGATTTGGCTGCAACGTAGACACCGTGCTTCGGCATGAGATGTGGCGTCGAGTTTTAAGTTGTTGGCATAGAGTTGCACAAGTTGGATTGAGTCATTGTGAGTTTAAGTCAGGAATTGCCGCAAGGTAAAGTCGATTGAGTGACACTAAGTTCACAAGTCTTGAATGGGTCAGTTGGTGATTAAAGCAGTAAGGGCCGCGAGGCGGCGATATGGTTAAGTCATATCAAGTTACGAGGCACGACCTCATTATGGACACAAGCACGTTCATATGGAAATTGGGTACTATCGCATAGTTGTTCTCTGATTATGGGCCGAAAGGAAAGCACGACTTGATAGGTTAACGTTGTCGGTACGAGAAGGGTCTAGAGGCAAAGTATAAGTTGACATTGTTGTAGCAAGCACAGAATGGTCTAGAGACACAAAATAGGCCAAGGCATCGGTCGTAAAACTGATCCTAAGACAAGAGTGGAAAGACAATCAAAAGGGTTATATTGCACAAAGTAAATGAACGTTTCGGTTTTGTATGGGTGGACGAGGAGCTCATTCCACCAGTACAGTTGAGTACTGACACCCACACAGTTTTTATGTGCAGGCACAGGTAGAAGCTCGTGGCGCAGAGCTCTCTTGGATGTGTCGAGGCATGAAGTACCTCGGCGATTCGAGGCATTCGATCGCGTGGAGTCAGGACTTATACGGGACATAATATATGGACGTTGCCTATCTGAAGCATCCGCTGGCTCGAGACATGTATTGAGAGATGAAAGAGAGCTGAATGACTTGCAATGTGAGAAGAGTGAGCTTGAGTGATTGTAATCTTGGCCTTGCGTCCCTTTGTAATCTTAATTGTTAAATATCAATAAAGAGAACTTTTGAATGACTTGTGTTTTGCTCCAAATTTTTGCTGCTGTTTCAATGTCTCTGCTTGGGACTTCTGTGCGATGACCCCGTCGCAGCCGCTGTAATCGACCGTTATGGAACCCGCCTTGCACGAGCGCAATCTAGGCTCGTACGGCATCACACCTTAGCGAGGATGATCGCTCCTATGGGAGCGGGTTGTGACATAATGGTATCAGAGCACGGCTTTATGTCCTTGAACTATCGATTGAATTCTTTAACTCTGTTGCTTCTGCAAGTTGATATCGTTGGTGCCCTTGTTTGCCATTGATTATCAAAGAACAGAACAGTTTTATGGGAGGACTGAACTTTAATTCACAATTACAAACTCGCTTGTACAAAAGAATGCCTAGGAACAAAACCTAGGAAAAACAATCTAAGTACAATTATTTAATTTGGATTCTGGAGGGTGACGTTAGAGGCTCGGAAAAGTGCTATCAACTCTGCTTTACTCCTTGGACGATCGAACGCAACCTCGGCTCCGGCGAAGAAATGCTCTCTCTCTGCTCGGATCTGTCTCTGTGTTTCTCTTTGTCTCTGTGTGTGTGCGTGTGCAAAGAAATAATCGCATGCTATTTATAGGAGTTTGTGATGAGTGGGGTATACAGCCACGTGGCCACATCCTTGTAACTGCGCCTTAAAAAGTGGGCAGTTGGGGATTGGTTAAGATAATCTTGATCTGCTTATTGCAATAAATCTGAACTGTTATGTTGGTTGAAATAAATCTGAACTGCTATGATATGTTGGTTGCAATAAATCTGAGTTGTTAAGACTTAGTCAACTTCTGTCACGTGTCTCAACTGCCACTAGGTTGCGAGCCGCATGAAGGACTGTCCCCCTGTCTGAGCCGCATGAGGGTGGCCTCATAACCGAGCCGCATGAGGGTGGCCTCACAACCGAGCCGCATGAGGGTGGCCTCACAACCGAGCCGCATGAGGGTGGCCTCATAACCGAGCCGCATGAGGGTGGCCTCATGTCTGAGCCGCATGAAGGCCAGACATGCGATCCACATAGAGAACTTTCTTTGGACTTTGTGAACTGTGCCAGATGTCATGGAGATTTTCTCATCTTTTTAAGAGCATGTCACGTCTCGTCTTTATGTCAGAGCCATCATCTTTGTCAAAACTGTCGCCTTTATGTCAGAACAATTATGGCCAGCTGTTCAGTCTGTCTTCAAACCGCATAAGGCCGCAGGAACCTTTCTGAGCCGCATGAAGGTTTCTGAACCGCATGAAGCTTTTGGACCGCATGAAGTTTCTGAGCCGCATGAAGTTTCTGAACTGCATGAAGCTTCTGAACCGCATGAAGCTTCTGGGTCGCATGAAGTTTCTGGGCCGCATGATGTTTCTGAGCCGTATGAAGTTTCTGAACCGTATGAAGCTTCCTGGGTTTTGTGAGCCGCATGAAGATTCCTGGGTTTTGAGCCGCATGAAGCTTCATGTTGATTTTCGGGCCGCATAGCAAATCATATTCTTTTTCATGGACAATTTTGAGCCGCATGCAGCCATCATATCTGCTCTCTGATCTGAGGCTAGTAAAACACTGCTCTCGATCGTTGCAGGGAGACTTTTGGGACTATCATATTTGCTCCCTGATCTGAGGCGAGTAGGGAGACTTTTGAGAACCACCCTGTCTGTTTTTTGCCGGGGCCTGGACACGGGCGGTTCTGTACAACTTTTTATCAGAGGCCCGCATGACAGTTAGCGGGACTCTCTGATGGTCAGTAGTTTGGACAGTTGACTGGGCTTGTTGAGCCTGCACTGCCCTAGACTTCTTCGACTTAGCACCCGAAGGTGCGTAGTAGGAAGAGTCCAAGTTGGAAGGAGGGAAGGGAAGTTGGTGCCATTTTCAAACGAGACAAGGGGGCTCTATTTATAGAATGGAGTGAGCCCTTTCTTCTTTTCCTTTCCGATTTGGGACTAAAAGCAATATTTTCCATGCTTCTACAAGACCCTTTTCAAAGTTTTCAAATTGAAAATTTGGAATACTTTGAATAAGAAGCATGGAAAATAGAGTTGTTTTGGTGTGGCAATCCTATCAGAGGTAGTATGGACGTGATAGGTTTGAGTACTTCTGCTGGAGATTTTATGTGGACTTATCATCCATGGCGTACCTTGGTTTTAGGTACGGATAATAAGTTGAGAGAGGGAACCATCATATTTACTCAGAGGTGGTGAGAACATGGTAAATATGGGGTCGATGGTAATGAGGAAGTGGTGGGAGTGGACTCAGATGAGGATACATAGAACAACTCAGAGGTAATATGGACGTGAAAGTTCTACGTAATGGGTAATGAATGCCACGGAACAACTGGGTTCCAGAAGCATATGATTGTGAAAAAGGGGTGCATGTACTAGAGGACCTAATACAGCATTTGTGGTCAACATGGGACATTTGTGGACCTATTATCCTTTTTGTGTACTGGCGGTGCGAGTACGGATAATAAGTGGAGAGAAAACCAGCATATTTACTCAGAGGTAATAAGGACGTGGTAAATACGGATCTAAAGTAGAGCCTTCCTACTCAAAGGTAATGAGGACGTGGTAGGAGTGGACTCAAATGAGGATAATAGAACAACTCAGAGGTGCTATCAACGTGAAAGTTCTATGTATTGGGTGGAAGAATGCTATGGAACAGCTGGGCTCCAAAAGCATGTGATGATGAGGAAAGATGTAGATGTACTAGAGGACCTAGTACAACATTTGTGGTCAGCTGCGGACATTTGTGGTCAACTGTGGACATTTGTGGTCAACTGTGGACATTTGTGGGCCTATTACCCTTGGCATATCCTGGTTTTGGGTACGGGTAATAAGTCGAAAAAAAACCTACATACTTACTCAAAGGTGATGAGGACGTGGTAAATATGGGGGTTTTACAACAGAGTCTTCCTACTCAGAGGTAATGAGGACGTGGCAGGAGTGGACTCCACGAAGGATACATAGAACAACTCAGAGGTAATATGACGTGGAAGTTCTACGTAAGGGGTGATTTGTTTGTGATGGAAGAGAAACAACTCAGAGGTGGCATCGACGTGGTTGTTTCGGAAAATTTGTGGACATGTTACCCTTTTTTATGCACTGAAAGCGCGGGTAATAGATTTGGATAAGTTGTATGGACCTATTACCTATCTACGCACCGGTGGTGCGGGCAATAGATTTTGAGGCGAATTCTTGGCGGTAGAAAAGCTATGACCAGGGGGTACATAGATGTGACCAAGAGAATTCATTCGGAGTAATCAGAGAGTAAAGTTCAGTGGTACCTGAGGGTACGTAACTCAACAATCTGGGAGATTTGAAGTCGGAGTGTAAGTTTAGCGATACCTGCGGGTATATGACTCACAATCCGAGAGATAGTTGGAAGGTGTCGTTTAGACATAGTACTTCTTGAGAAACTTTCCGTTGTTGTTGTTGGTATTAGGGTGTTTGCCCTTATCCTCTCCATTCGAGATATGCAACCCCAGTTGGCGAGCCTTCTTCAGCTTTGTTTTCTGCGCTTGTGGCGCTGATGATGAAGGCCTTCCAGTCTTTGAATTGACTTTCGTCCATCCAGAGGCTGATCGTGGGGAGCAGCCTCTTTTGGCAAATTTCAATCAACGAAGAGTCCGGGTTCCCAGACGGCAATTTTATCGCAGTTTGGCGAAACCGTTCGATGTAGTTCCTTGTCAGCTCGTTCTCCCCTTGAACGACGTCCATGACGGTTGATATTGTCACGTCTTGTCCCACCTCGTAGAACCTCTCAAAGAACATATTTTTGAAGCCGACGAAGGAATGGGTGCAGTTGTCCGGCAAGTTGCGGTACCAATCGAATGCAACCCCTTCCAATGTCCCGATGAACAAGCGCGTGAGTATGGCATTGTCATGCGGTAAATGGTCGGTTGTGACTTCGAAGTAGGTGATGTACCGGCTCACAGATGTCTTCCCATCATATGGATTGATGTTGAATGGCTTGTATCGTGGAGGGAAGGGGACATCTCTCCATGCAGCAGGATACGATTGACGTATCATGAGGTCCTGAGAGGTCTCTCGGGCGTGAAACATTGCCCGGGGCTCCTGGACCTCTCTTCTTGCCTCCTTTGCTTCATCTGCAGCAGTGGGAGCCGATGTTCCGAGCAGAATGTTGTCCGGAGTTGGCACGGTCGTATTTGAGTCCGTATTGACGGCGGGACCCAAGATTGTTTGGCCAGGCGTCCTTCCTTGCAGAGCCGGTAGGGCCGCCTTGATATCGTCCACTAACTTGACCAAGGTATGAAGTATGACCTCAAGAGTGTCGAGACGTTGGCGATCACTGGGACCGTCTTGGTCGTTGTTAGTCATGAACACCGTCCTTACATGGAGAGAAATGGAAGGAACTGTGGAAGACGTGCCCTCCGAATCATACCCTTATACAGAGAAGTCGTCGGGGTATATAGGAATATTCTCCTCTGGTTCGGACTCAGAGGAAGTGCTACCCCCAGCATAAGAAGTTGCCTCGTCTTGGCACCCGTAGACATTCTCAGGGACGTCTGAGTCTACTGCATCTGTTGGGGGAATTGTTTCCCCTGGTTCATCTCCTTGGAACACCGGATTGTTGTGGATGTTCGGAGGGGTGCTACCCCCAGCTTCAACTACCCCCAGGGATGACGAATCCCGAAGTGATGAGGATTTCTTCTTCGAGCGGGTGCCTTGAAACACCCCTCCTGTGACGGATGTTGTCAACCCCTTGGATGAGAGCTTCTTGGCCGCGCCGATTGAGATTTTTGGGCTGGCCACATTCATCTTCTTCCCTACTTTGCTAGTAGGGACCTTCTGAGCAGAGTTACTGAACTTGGTTGTAGGACCGGTCCTGGATGCTGCAGTCGTCGAAAGACGGACTGACGGTCCTCTTGTGCTGCTGTCTTGTTGCAGCAGAAGTGGACAATGACTTGGGTTTAGTGATGTCCATGGAAGGACTCTTTGCACACCAAAGTCTTTTCTCTTTCCTTACGCTTGTGAAGGATCACATCACGCAAGTCAAGGATATATGCATCAGCCTTCGCACTCGCTTTGTGGGCCCGGGTATCACGAGCACGCGAGTGCGTAGGCATCATGTTTGCTCCCTGATGCGGGGCTAGGAAGAGTACTTGCCCTCGATCAGTGTTGGGAGTCTTTTGAGAACCACCCTGTCCGTTTGTCGTCGGGGGCTGGACACGGGCGGTTCGGTACAACTTTCCATCAGAGGCCCGCGTCACAGTTAACGGGATTATCTGATGGTCAGTAGTGGGGACAGCTGTCTGAGCTTGACGAGCCCGCGTTGTCCTGGACTTCTTTGCTCTAGCACAAGAGGGTGCGTAGTAGGAAGAGTCCATGCTGTGCCGCATAGTCTCTGGCACATTCTCATTGGAGCCCTGAGATTAGGCCCGCATGAGAGGCGGTCGAAGACCGACCCTGAGCCGTATAAAGTGGATGGCTGGCGGCTGGGATTGGGTGTCGCATAAGCCATTTCCCTGCGGTTGGATTTGTTGGCCGCATGAGCATTCTCCATGCGACTGGGTTTGCTGGCCGTATAAGCCTTCTGTATGCGGCTGGGATTGGTAGCCGCATGAGCCTTCTGCATGCGGCTGGCATTGGTGGCCGCATATGCCTTCTGCATGCGACTGGCACCCTTATGCGGCTTCTTCCTGGACCGCATAGTGTTTCCACTTGCTTTCGTAAGTCCAGCATCATAATATTTTCCTTTGCCGGACTTGGGGACAGGAGGGTCCTCTGCGGCCTGAAGTGGGGCCACATATGAGCCTTCTTCGTCGTCTTGAGCAGCAGAGAAGACTTGCTCCAGAGCTTGGGGAGAGGCAGCAACTTTGGGCCTCCACGCCCTGCGGACCTTCTTCGGGCTAGTTCGCTTCTGGATGGGGCTAGCGCTCCCCTCGGAGAGCATTTCTTCAAACGCTTGCTGGTCGAAGCGAACAACCAACATCTGTTGCGTGGAGCCGAGTTTGGCTGTGTCCGATTGCATCACCAACTTCTCAGCAGTGGAGAAGTTAGTCCCCAGCAGAGTCGTCATCGTGTTTTCCATTGATTATCAAAGAACAGAAAGTTTTCTAGGAGGACTGAACTTTAATTCACAATTACAAATTCGCTTGTACAAAAGAAATCCTAGGAACAAAACCTAGGAAAAGCAATCTACGTACAATTGTTTAATTTGGATTCTGAGGGTGACGATAGAGGCTCGGGAAAGTGCTATCAATTCTGCCTTACTCCTTGGACGATCGAACGCAACCTCAGCTCCGGCGAAGAAATGCTCTCTCTCTGCTCGGATCTGTCTCTGTGTTGCTCTCTGTCTCTGTGTGTGTGTGTGTGCAAAGGAATAATCCCATGCTATTTATAGGAGTTTGTGATGAGTGGGGTGTACAACCACGTGGCCACATCCTTGTAACTGCGCCTTGAGAAGTGGGCAGTTGGGGATTGGTTAAGATTAATCTTGATCTGCTTGTAATAAATCTGGACTGTTATGTTGGTTGAAACAAATCTGAACTGCTATGATCTGTTGGTTGCAATAAATCTGAGTTGTTAAGACTTAGTCAACTTCTGCCACGTGTTCCAACTGCCACTAGGTTGCGAGCCGCATGAAGGACTGTCCCCCTGTCTGAGCCGCATGAGTGTGGCCTCATAACCGAGCCGCATGAGGGTGTCCTCATAACCGAGCCGCATGAGGTGGCCTCATGTCTGAGCCGCATGAAGACCACACAGGCGATTCGCATAGAGAACTTTCTTTGGACTTTGTGAACTATGCCAGATGTCATGGAGATTTTCTCATCTTTTTAGGAGAATGTCACGTCTCTTCTTTATGTCAGAGCCATCATCTTTGTCAGAACTGTCGCCTTTATATCAGAGCAATTATGGCCAGCTGTTCAGTCTGTCTTCAAACCGCATAAGGCCGCATTAACCTTTCTGAGCCGCATAAAGGTTTCTGAACCGCATCAAGCTTCTGGACCGCATGAAGTTTCTGAACCGCATGAAGCTTCAGAGCCGCATGAAGTTTCTGGGCCGCATGACGTTTCTGAGGCGCATGAAGTTTCTGAACCGCATGAAGCTTCCTGTGTTTTGTGAGCCGCATGAAGATTCCTGGGTTTTGAGCCGCATGAAGCTTCATGTTGATTTTTGGGCCGCATGAAGCTTCCTGTGTTTTGTGAGACGCATGAAGATTCCTGGGTTTTGAGCCGCATGAAGCTTCATGTTAATTTTTGGGCCGCATAGCAAATCTCATTCTTTTCTATGGGCAATTTTGAGCCGCATGGAACCATCATATCTGCTCTTTGATCTGAGACTAGTAAAACACTGCTCTCGATCGTTGCAGGGAGACTTTTGGGACTATCATATTTGCTCCCTGATCTGAGGCTAGTTTGGAGACTTTTGAGAAGCACCCTGTCTGTTTTCCGCCGGGGGCTGGACACGGGCAGTTCTGTACAACTTTCCATCATAGGCCCGCCTGACAGTTAGCGGGACTCTCTGATGGTCAGTAGTTTGGACAGTTGACTGGGCTTGTTGAGCTCGCACTGCCCTAGACTTCTTCGACTTAGCACCCGAAGGTGCGTAGTAGGAAGAGTCCAAGTTGGAAGGAGGGAAGGGAAGTTGGTGCCCTTTTCAAAGGAGGCAAGGGGGCTCTATTTATAGAATGGAGTGAGCCCTTTCTTCTTCTTCTTTTCGATGTGGGACTAAAAGCAATATTTTTCATGCTTCTACAGCGCTCTCTCTCAAATGTCCCACGGGATGTCCATACAATAAGTCTATTTAATTTGTAAAACGTAGAAAAACAGTTTTTGACAAAAAAACAAAAAGATGGTTCACGTAAGCACGGTTGGCTAAGTCGGGCTGGGCATATATACCAAAATTGTGTCGACCTTAGCAAAAGTCGTGTGCGGGGTTCGAATTGTGTTGGACGAGGATGGTGTTGGAATCGACTGAGTGAAGTGGAATAACTATCGATAGGGGTGCTATCGAACGACGATGTTATCGTCGATGCGATGTAGACGAGCGTGCTTGAGATTGAAGAAGTCAATTTTGATTTGAATGATAGTTTTAAGGATTTGTCGAACGACTTCATCCTTGAGTGGTGTATGCGATAGCTTCAGGAATGTTGGTCGATTGAGGATCGGGGTGTCAATGAGTCTATCAGCAAGCGTCGCGTGTATGCAAAGCCTAGATTGAGTATCGTTGAATAAGTTGTAGTCTTGAGATTTGACGAGTTGATTCGAACAACCTAGAAATTGACGCGCACGGAACGTGCACGGGAATGAGGATTGCGCGAGTATGAAACGCGAAAATGATTGAGTTGGTGAAACTGAATCGAAGAAAAGTTAAGGTGTACGAATGGATGACTTGATCGAAGAAATCGATAAAAATCGTATATGAAAAGTTAGCACGATCGGATGATAGCGTTCATGGAAATGATTCAAATATTTAAGAATAACTTTAATGAATCAGGATGGATGTTGCTAGATAATTTGAGTTAGTAAGAATTGATGTGATTTGAAGAAAAATGTTGCTTGATGACTTAAGATAGACGGATGAACACTACTGTCACGACCCGCACCCGCTTTTCGGGATACGAGTGCGTGTCCAAGCCAGCCTACGCCGCAGAGTCGGCGGTAGAACGCTGTCAAGGCCATGATGCTCAAAATCACATAAAGAATAACTTCATTGATCATTCATATTTCTAAAATTTATTACAACAGTTACAAGATTTATATTTGAAAGAAAATACAAAATTCTTACACATATTTGAAATGACTACAACATCTATCTAAATTCTAGGTTTTGGCCTGCAAGTACACCCGTATCTCCAAATGCTAAGAGAAGCCACAGTTAACCTGAAAAATGTTGGTTTCTAATCAGGAATGGAACATACACACAAACCGACAAGCTATTCGCAACACAATAGATTTGACAATACATAAAAATAGCATATGTGGAAGAAAACTAGAAAGTAAACTGACATCATGGTATAACTGAATGAAAGCAAGAAATATAGAACATGGTAAATCAATTAGAAAAGAACATAGTGACATGGCAATTGGTGAAAAAGAGACAACTATCTATGTGTGTTGAAATATCAGTTTCGACGTGTGACCGGCTAGGGGGTAAATCAGGCACCCCGCACGTGAAATGTGCGACTGCTATTCTCCACGAAAGACACGGAAGATAGAAAGGGTAGTTCACACGTCTACTAAGATATTTCTCCTTCCGACTAGTACACATGGACCCAAACAAGTCACGCAACACGAAAACATGATAAAACGAGATTATAATAAGTAGGGCCCATGATACTACCTCGTATGTCCATCGTGTAATCAAGCAATAGAGCATATGTATAATATGTACTGAACAAAACTATTAGAATTGAAAGTAGCCCGAAAGTGCACTTGCCTGAGGTCCTTAGCTGGTGAAACCGATAGTGCCATTGCGTCCAAATAGTCTGATTTGCTAGGTTGGATGTGAAGGAGTTCGGGTTTGCAAGAAAATAGAAAATATGTGATTAGTCACCGTCATGTGATTGGGTTAATGAAAAGGGTTTTGATTAAGGGTTAAAGATGAATCTCAAGGTCAATTATTTATAGGTCTATTTTAATCTAAAGGTGTAATCTCTAACTGAAACTTCACTTATATAATTTGTTTCTTTAAAAAATATATATACATGTACACTAAAGCCCATATACTATTATCATCATATAAAATCCAATTATTATTTATCAAGGCCCAACATTGAATTAATAATGTAAATTTAAACTTTAGGGTTTAAAGCCCAAACCTAAAAGAATCTTAAAGGTAAATAGTGCTGGTATACGGGCCTCAAAATAAATCCAAACATATATATGTATATTTCTTAACTCAATAGCTCAATTAATTTATTCTAATTAAAAGTCCATATAGTAATATACCTATATATTTGACAAACATAAATAATATGTATTTATTCAAATGACTTAACCCAAAAATATTTCAAAATAGCCCACAATCCAACCCATATATATATAATACAAATTTTTCAAATATAAAGCCAATGTATCTGTGTGCCCTCAAATAGAGATATCATATTTAGTTAAATATTTTATAAAATGCGACTAATTGTTAAAGATATAATTAATTAATCAAAATAATTAATAAATTAATTAACAAATAATTAGAATAGATAAACGAAACATTTAAACAGTCCCAAGCCCAATAATTACTCTTGCATCCCAACCCTAAAGTATTTCTGAAGACTAGCAATAAAATAACTAAAGCCCTATCTAAGGTTATACACACTTATCAGGCCCAATGAAACTCAGCCCAGCATTATATTTTCTTTCTAATGAGTGGACTTAAACCCGAACTCTCTATTGGCTTACTGATCCAACCACAAGGAAATGAAAATAATAAAACTAAACAAAACAAAACGGGAAAGAGAGAGTGTAGATAAAGGAAATTAAGCAATAAATAAATGGGTTTCTCACCAAGTTTTGGGAATTGGTCGTGCGGGGAAGGTAGCCATGGTCGGCGGCCACGGGGAAAGGTTGGCTCACGCGCACATTGCTCGGCGGCGCTGCTGCTCCGTGGAGACACTGGAAGGCACGGATCTGAGCTCGGGCGGAGAGAGCTGGCCACGGTTCCACGCGAGTGCGGCGGAGCACGGAGTCCCGGGCGGTCGGCTCCTCACGGCGGACCCAGTCAGCGCACGTGTGAGCGCTCCGGCGTTCGACTGTGCGTAGGCTTTCGCACAGGTCTGACGGCGCACCAGGAAGGGGTTAGGGATCGGCCGAGCGTGGGGCTCGGGGAACTGCCCTGGTCGTGGCGCGGCCAATGTGGCGGGGCGGTCGTCCCGGGGGCGTGAGCACGGCAATTACCCGACGGCGGCCGTCGAGGGCTGCAGAGGCGGTGCGGGGAGACGCGACGGGATATGGAACTACGGCGGGTCGCTGGAATTGGTGGTGGTCGCGGCATTCCGATGGAGGCTATGGCTGGGTTTGGCTGACCCGGCTACGGCGCCGGCAGTGCAGGTAGAGTTTGGGTTTTGGTTTTTCTCTTCTTCTCTGGATTTGGGTTGTGTCGACGATAGGGGTGTTTGATGGTGGTGCGGGCGTCGGATGGGTGGTTGGAGGAGAACCTGGAGAAGTCGAGTGGATTGTAGGCGGAGTTGGAGAATCGTCGTGGTGGCGGCTTCGGGATGAGATGTGTTGCCAGAGAAGGGAACAACGTCGGACTTGTTGCCGCAGCTCGGTGGCGACTATTGGCCAGGATGGTCAATCTAGGCAGGGTGAGTCGAGGTCGGGGCCACTGCGAAGCAGAAGTTAGGGTTGGGTATGGTTCTGTCTTGCTGTCGGCGATGGTGGTTGTCCTTCTGTTGGTGGCCATGGTGAGGGGTTGGCCAAACAACCGCAGGTGGCGGCCTGGCTCCGGATTAGGACGCTGGTCGTGCGGCAAGACAGGGGACAGGGACGCTGTGTGGGTTGGGAACAAGGGTTTTGTGTTGTATCGCCGTGTCCGGGGTGGTTGGATATGACAGGGAAAGGTGTAAGTTTAATGAAACAGTAAAAGAAAAATGGACACGACACTATGGTTGTGGTGATCTTGATGATGGTGGACACATAGACACAGAGAGGCTGTGAGGATGGTGATGGACATGGACGTGGGAACCTGCGAGGCCATAGTCGTGCTTTTCTTATAGCAGGGAAAGAGCATATCTGCTCATATATGTTGTATAAGGGGTATTTCTATTCGGTTACTTAGAAAACATGAAATCCTAACTATTTCCATAATGTGATTTGAGGGAAATCTGTTGACCAATATTTGAATGGTTGGCCTTATCGCCTATAGTTGGGATAGAGATTTGAGGTTTCAGTTTTCCAAGGTAATGTGTTAACATTCAAAGATTACTTTCATCTGATATACATGTGATATAGGTATATCTACCTTTATTATAGGCAATCTATATATGTATATATAATTCCCCTCCATTTAATTTAAAAAGAAATAAACATTTACAAACATTTCGATCTTAATCGAAATCCTATAAGTGAAAATATAATTTAAAGGAGTATTTCTTATTATCAAATATTTTAAACTTTAATCAAATATTTGATCACTACTTTAATTCAAAATACATTTAATTAAATCGTATAAATTCAAATCAACCATATCAATTTCTAAAACATATTATTATAAATCAATCTTATTTTTGATAGATAGTTATCATAACAAATTAAATATACCGGTATCATTAGAATAAAAAATATATATTCATTTATTAATCAAAATCTTATTCAACCAAAATTTTGACGAAAAACCTTTTATCGATCAAATAAATATGCTTTTTCGTATCACCTTTGAAGCCCCTAATTTTGAAAGCCCAGAAATAATTGACAGCACCTTTATGATGCCAATAATAAAATTCAAGACTATTTTTATTACAGGAACTTAGTATTTTCAAACAATTTATTTTAAAACTAGTCCTTGATAAGAGGATTAATGATATAATGTCATTTAGAAGGTTTCGACGAAAAATTACTTTTCAAACAAAATAAATAATTAAAAATAAGGTTATGAAAATACGGGAAAAGGAGTTAAAAATACGCGAATTTGGGTTTGAGGAAATTGATATTGTGAATGATTCGAGGGATAATGATCAAACTTGAATTTGAATGTCGAGGAGATTATCCAGTCGGACGATAGCATCATTCGTACGACTCAAAATTCGAGCAGATTGTAGGCGGAGTGGGAGAATCGCCGTGGTGGCGGCTTCGGGATGAGATGTGTTGCCAGGAGAAGGGAACAACGTCGGACTTGTTGCCGCGACTCGATGGCGACGATTGGCCAGGATGGTCAATCTAGGCAGGGTGAGTCGAGGTCGGGGCCACTACAGAGCAGAAGTTAGGGTTGGGTATGGTTCTATCTTGCTGTCGGCGACGGTGGTTGTCCTTCTGTTGGTGGCCGTGGTGAGGGGTTGGCCGAACAACTATAGGTGGCGTCCTAGCTCCGGATTGGGACGCTGGTCGTACGGTAAGACAGGGGACATGGACGCTGTGTGGGTCGGGAACAAGGGTTTTGTGTTGTATCGTCGTGTCCGGGGTGGTTGGACATGACATGGAAAGATGTAAGTTTAATGAAACAGTAAAAGAAAAACGGACACGACACTATGGTTGTGGTGATCTTGATGATGGTGGACACAGGGACACAAAGAGGCTGTGAGGATGGTGATGGACATGGACGTGGGAACCTGTGAGGCCATAGTCGTGCTTTTCTTATAGCAGGTGTGAAACCCGTAAATTTGGTTTTGTTATTAATTATTAAATTTTGTGTTGCCAAATAAATATTATGCCAGATTAGTATTAATAGCTAAATAGAAAATTTCTAATTTCAAAATAAACATAGATTCTTGTTTGGCTGACCCAGACCAGAACTTGTTCCCAAGTCCCGAACCCGTCTAGAACCCTTAAAATTTTCAGTTAATTAACTTATTAATTAGCTAATTATTAATATAAATTATTTATTTAGGAAAATGGTATTATTAATAAATTCCTGGATTTTAGTTTAGTCTGACCCATCCCGAACTTGTTCCGGACTCATCTCGATCCATTTTGAAAATCAAATCCAAATTCGATTTTAATCTTAAAATCCATTAGTTATAATAATTAATTCTAATCCTATTGTTTAAAGAAATAATTATTTAAAAGAATAAACTCTTTTCATTAAAAACTTTAACTCTCTCTCTCTCGTTCTTCTTCTGGAACAGAACCCGTCCCTTCCCATCCCGAACGCCCGCCGCCACTGGCGACCGTCGGCCTCCCCGAACCGCCGTGCCCCTTCATTTTCCGGTAACCCCCATCCCCTCACTCCTATATAATCCCCTTTCCCTTCACCAACCCCATCACCCTCTTCTTCTCCTTATTTTTGCCCTAATCCCGAGCCCTAACCGGAGTTCCCGACGCCGAAGACCCTCGCGCCCGTGCCCTAGGTCCCTGGCGATCGATCCCCTCCAGCCTCGCGCCCCGACCAGGCTTTTCCCGGCTTTCCGCGCCCCAGCGCGGCTCCGCCCGCGAGTCCCCAGGACGATCCCGACCAGGGCCACCCTCCGCGCGGTTTTTCCGGCGCTGTCCCTCCGGGCCAGAGCTTCCCGAGCTCCGCGACGCTTCTCCGAGTTCCCGACCCCGATCCCGCTGTCTAGCGTTTCCGATTTCATTCCCAAGATTTATCCCGCGGCTCCCCGACCAAATGATTTGGGTAATCTCTGATAATCACAATAGTTCGTCCCTCCCGTCATAGTCAATGATGAGTTTTGGTCCATGAATTTTCTTCGAAAATTCGGATTTTGTTACGTTTTTGGTTTCGGAATTTCGGAACCATTTGATATGTTCTGTGGATACTTTGATATTTTGGTTCTATGAATGATTTGTTGGTTTCGGATTTCCGAAAACTCTTCGGAAAGAGTTCTATGGGTTCGGATTTGAAATTGTTGGCTTTGGAAATTAGGATCCGCGGTTTTCTTAGTTTTGTCGGTTGGTTTGGATTTTTCCGAGAAACTTTCAAAAAAATTTCTGTTGGATTCTGTGAGGCTTTCTGGGATGGTTTCGGGATTTCTGAATTCGTTTCGGGTTTTCCAAATAAATACTAGGAAGTGATTTGTGATTATTTATTTATATAATATTTGGGTTTCCCTGGTTTGGGATAATTGCAGGAATATTGGAACATTTTTTCAGTTTTTGGGTTGACCGAAAATAGAGGAAGTGATGTCGGATTTTCTATGAAATTTAATTATTATTTTAAAAATGGTTTTTTCGGGAAAAATTGTATTTTTGAAATTTTGGGCACCGTAATTGGTCAATGGGCCCTGGCTAAGTGCAAACGAAACCGGTTTCGCCCGGACGTTGAGGCATTAGCCTATTTGATAATTGGACCAAAAATCTGAGACCTATTATTTAATTTATTATTAGTTTTGTAGGATTTTTTAGAGACTAACAATTGTTTTCTTCTTATTTTAATTTATGTAATAAAGGTCTCTAAAAGGGCATAAGCCTAATTGTTTATTCCTGTGAGAAAGTGTAATAGCTTAGGTTTTATTTTGTTTTCTTTTATTTTCTGGATGATTTTTGGTCATGAGAACGTAAGTATAAAATGATAATTATTTATTTTATTTTAAAAAGAAAAATAATAATAAATGTTTTGTCACTTAGCAGTTAAGTTATAATTTTTAAATAGAAATTCATGTATTTTTCAATAAAAAGGAAAATCTTAGTTTTATATTTATATAATTATAAAATACCAAGTTTTTCCAAATAAACCAATAAATACAATTTTTTCGAAATTAAATATAAACTGATGTTTCTTAATTGCAACGCACTAATAATCGCGTTTTGGTTGTGTTAGCTAAATAAAGACTAAAATTGACTAGGACACAACTAGAGATTGCAACTAGTATAGTAACATTAGCGATTTTGGTTTTCTGAAACAAGTTTCCCGAATGTAGGATTTCAAAGAAGAACCTGATTTCCCATCCCGACGTATCGATCCATCCAGTCCAATCAATTTGAGGCAAGTACATTTTGTGGTAGATTACAATTATTTAATAATTATTTTAATGCAAGTTTAAACCACGATACAAACACGGAACTCTCTTTGAGAGCATTGACTGTAACTACTGTAACTATTGGGGACTGGGAGAGTAGTGTAGTGGATATGACCACATCCAATTAGTATAACTGAACGTATTAGCTTACCCTCATACACACAGGGATAAGCCATACCATATCACTAGGATATTACTGTAACAAACCCAATCCGGTCATATTCATTGCCTATTCATATCACACTGTTTTTAACTGCAGAAAAACTATTTACTTCAAATTGTTTAAAAGTGCATAATTCTATTATTAATTTCAATTGTTAAAATATCATGAATTGTACTTTGCTCTCTCCTGACTGGAGACTATATTTTTAGGTCCTATTGAGGATGCAGAGCTACTGATTAGTAGCTACTATGACCCTGAGCTATACCCTGTTGTGCTTCCTGAGGATGGCGTACTTGTTGTTGATGTTGCTTCTCTTTAGATGCTATTTTTTCCAAGTTTGATAGTTTTGTCTAAAAATAATGTTATTTCAGTTGGTGGTTTTATGATTATACTTTGTACTGAATAAGTTTTAATTTATCGAATAATAAAGATTGTGACAAATTAGATTGAGTTGTTGATTACCTGCATATGGAAGATACAGCTTACTGCCGCCGTCTCATCAACGGTGCATGCTGGGCATGATCCGATTCGACCCAAGTAATTGGGACCGGGTCGTGACATGTTTTTAGTGGTGGCCCATGCAGGTCATATCAACAACTTAGGAAAACCTATCAAGAGACAATTAGAACACTAGAACATTAATTTGTCACAACGTAGGACCGTTATATATTACAAATTTTTTTTTGTTTGTTATAGACGGATAGGCTACCTTGCTTATGTTTATATCCTAAACCTTCCAGAGAATGGCCACTGACAAGACCAATTCTGCTGGCGATGGGGTATCTTCACCCTATCATACCCCACCTCCCCAATCAAGTTCGGAGCCTACACCTCGGCAGCTGGCCGACCGTCCCCATAATACAACGGCAGATCCATCATCTTCCCAGACGGAGATACAGCCCCCTGTGGTTTTGCCCACTCCAGCTGCCCCTCCGGTACCTGTGGACCCCACCGACCTCATAGGTCTGCTAAGAGGAGTGCTAGAAGCTCAGAGAACTCAAGCTGAAGCTCATCGCGAGCAGATGGCGATTATGAGAGAAGGCATGGAGAATGCTCATAGTGTGGCAATGGCTGCACTGGAGAGAGGAGAAGCAGCTCAACAGGAACCAAGGCCTGCCAAGGTAAACATAAATCTAAGGATTAATTTATGTAATATTAAGGCCATTTAAATTAATGGAAATCATATTGCCAATGTGGGCGATATTGAGAGTTTCAAGAAACAGAACCCTCGACCCTTCAAGGGAACCGAGGGAATCGTCTATGCCGATGAGTGGCTCGATAGCATGGAGCGTCTCCTAAGCGTCGCTCGACTTCCAGAAGACCTCAAGGCTGAAGCAGTGGGACTCCAACTGCAAAGTGTAGCAAGCACCTGGTATCGGAATGAACCCCGACTCCAGGACAGGCAGCTTGACTGGGACACCTTCAAGAGGTTGTTCAAGAGGAAGTTCTTCCCAACATCAGAGTTGCGGGAGATAGAGAGGCAATTTCAGAACCTGAAGCAAGGAAATATGACTGTTGGAGAATATGCGGCATAATTTGGTCAACTCAGCCGTTTTGCCAAGAACCTGGTGGCTGACCCTGATGATCGTGCTGAAAGATTTAGACATGGGCTGAGAGAGGAAATCCGCACCCATGTGATCTCAGACGGTGCTAAGACCTATGAAAAGATTCTGGAGCGAGCTCAAGATATAGAGAAGAGCCAACCCGCTCGCTCAAAGAGGGATTATCCTGGAACTAACAACTTCTAGGGTAATCAGAAGAAGCCTAACAACAACAACAACAACAACAACAATCGGCCTTCTTACCACCAGCAGCAGCAGGCGAAGAACAATGATAAAGCCCCTCAGAGGCAGATCCCTGTCTGCGACTATTGCAAAAGGCCGGGGCATCAAGCAAATATCTGCATAAAGAGACTAGGACATTGCCTAGTCTGTGGGTCTTCCACCCACCAAGTGAAGGACTGTCCCTCGGCGGCCCACTGGACTGGAGCAACTCAACAGAAAGGTCCTTTGCCCACTCAGCAACAACAATTTGGGCAGCATCAACAGAAGACTGGGCGAGCTTTTGCCCTAGCAGCAGAGGAACAAGAGCCAGAGCAGGAACCTACAGCTGATGTCATCGCAGGTTTTATTTATGTGCATTCCTATCCTGCCTTAGCTTTATTTGATTCGGGTGCATCACATAGTTTCATATCCACAAAATTTATCTCTACACACCACATAGATACGGGCTTTAGCAAGAAGATATGTAGAGTCATGATCGGTGGAGGACCCCTACCCATCACTGAGACCTGTAACTGCCTATCACCATATCAGGCTACCAGTTCATAGCACCTTTGCTTGTGATGCCCTTACCCAATTATGATGTAGTCCTAGGGATGGACTGGTTGAGTAAGCAGCATGCGCTGATATACTGTCACAGAGGATGTGTAGTCTTCAGCCCACCTGGAGAGCCAGAGTTTGAAATCTCTCGAACTCCGGAGGATATGGAGTGGGTTACCTACACCTTTATCACAGAAGAACCCGGACCTCCCCATCCTATCATACCAGAATTTATAGATGTCTTCCCTGATAGTCTTCCCGGGTTACCCCCAGACCGAGATATAGAGTTCACCATTGACCTAGTCCCCGGTTCTTCCCCTATTTCTAAGGGATGCTACAGAGTCAATCCAAAGGAGGCCAAGGAGATGAAGGATCAGATCAATGAACTGAAGGCTTTGGGATTTATCCGAGACGGAGCTTCACCCTGGGGAGTACCTGTCTTGTTTGTTCCCAAGAAGGACGGAACTGTGAGGATGTGCATCGACTACTGGGTGCTGAACAATATCACCATCAAGAACAAGTACCCTCTGCCCCGGATCGATGACCTGTTTGACCAACTCAGTGGAGCCAAGGTGTTCTCAAAGATTGACCTCAGATCCGGCTACCATCAGATCAAGTTCAGGAAGGAGGATATTCCCAAGACGACGTTCAACACCAAGTATGGGCAGTTTGAATTCTTGGTCATGCCGTTTGGACTGACAAATGCTCCTGCTGTGTTCATGAACCTTATGAATAAGTTTTTCCATGAATACCTAGATCAGTTTGTCGTTATCTTCATCGATGACATTTTGATCTACTCGAAGACTGAGGAGGAGCATAAAGAGCACCTCAGGAAAGTTCTGGGAACTTTGAGGAAGGAGAAGTTATATGGTAAGCTATCCAAGTGTGAATTCTTTCTAGGCAAGGTAGATTTTCTTGGCCATGTTGTCACAGGAGAAGAAATTTCGGTGGACCCTAAGAAGGTAGCTGCTGTTGAGAAGTGGTCTACTCCAAGCTCAGTTGCTGAAATCAGAAGTTTCTTGGGCTTGGCTGGCTACTACCGGAAGTTTGTGAAGGATTTTGCCAAGATTGTTGAACCGATGACGAAGCTCACTCGGAAGAATGAAGAGTTCATCTGGACGAAAGCTTTCCAGGCGTCGTTTGAGGAACTAAAGAAGAGGCTTACAACAACACCGATACTTGCGCTACCCGCAGGTACCGACGGTTTCTCAATCTACAGCGATGCCTCTGGAAAAGGACTGGGTTGCGTTCTTCAACAAAATGGGAAAGTGATTGCTTACGCATCTAGGCAATTACGGACTCATGAGAAGAACTATCCCACACATGATCTGGAGCTTGTTGCAGTCATCTTTGCATTAAAGCTATGGAAGCATTATCTATATGGAGAGAGAGTGGAAATATATACAGACCACAAAAGTCTGAAATATGTTTTCACTCAGAAGGAGCTGAACATGAGACAAAGAAGATGGCTGGAACTGATGAAAGATTTTGACATCAACCTGCAGTATCATCCGGGTAAGGCTAATGTGGTTGCAGATGCACTTAGTCGATACCCAGTGGCGATATTTTTGACCAAGGAGCGGCACTTGTTGGAGGACATAGAGAAGCTTGGTCTGGAGATTGTACTGCCTGAGGAGAAGATGAAGGAACTGGGACGAGAAGTTATTGTACCTGGAGCTGACTCAACCATGATACAGTTGCAATTACGTTCAAGTCTGATGGACAAAGTCAAGGAGACACAATTCTAAGACGAGGCGCTTTGCAAACTCAGAGATGAAGTGTTGGCAGGAACACTTGAAGGATTCTCTATCGCCAGTGACAGAGCATTGAAGAATGGTACGAGGCTGTGTGTACCATCTGGCGAATTGAGGAATGAGATGATGCAAGAAGTGCACCGTCGCAGTATTTCATACATCCTGGAGCTAATAAGATGTATCGGGATATGCGTACCATCGTTTGGTAGTATGGAATGAAGAAAGATGTATCCAGATTTGTAGCTAGATGCTTGATTTGCCAACAAGTAAAGGCTAGCAGACAAAGACCCGCAGGACTTCTACAGCCGCTGGACATTCCGGAGTGGAAGTGGGAGCATATAACAATGGACTTTGTGTCAGGATTGCCTCGATCCCAAGGAGGAAAGGACGCCATTTGGGTTATTGTGGACCGACTGACGAAGTCAGCTCACTTTATCCCCTTCAAGTTGTAGGCCTCAAAAATGAAGTCACGCTGAGTTGATCAGAACAAGTCACGTAGAGTGATCCGAGAAGCAGCACAAAAGATACGCTAAGTTCTTCCTGGCCATTTCTTTTAGAAGTCACGCAGAGACAGCTCAGCCATACGTCAGAAACATAATGACTGACAACACAACAGTCGAGAAACGTCTCCTCGTATGCCACGTATGCACAGAACTCGAGAGATCACAGCCGTCTTTTGCGTGATTTTCGAAATCTTCCTTAGCAAGACTCACTCTTCACCAAGTTGGCGTGACTTTGGGTCTTGTCTTCATTTAATGTGGCTGACAATATAATCAATATCAGAGATTTTGTGTCAGACGAAACGTGCCAAATCAAGACAGCTGGCGGTTTGCGTGGATTCTGAACCTTCTCCTTCCTCAAAACATTGCGTGGCTTTTGAGTTATTCTTCTCAAAACCTCTGTGAATTCTGAAGTATTCTTCTTCAAAGCTTGCATAGATTTCGCCTTCAACGAGTCTGCATCAACGAATCTGCGTGGATTTTTGCCTTCAGCAAGTCAGCGTGGATTTCATTGCAACAGGAGTACGTGGCAGCCATGCCACCGATCTCTCTCTCTCGCGTGCCCAGTAACTTGCACACGACCCATGCACTGATGCCATGTGTCCAACAGTTACGGGCCACGTCCAGTAACTACTCACTAACCCTGCGTGTATTTAGAGTCTGCGTGACTTTTCAAGTGCACCAATGGTGAGGTAGTTATCTTTTCAGTTACTGTTTTGACTCTATAAATAGAGTTCTTTTTCTCATTCATTGTACAGATACATTGATATCTACTGTCAAAATTTTGAGAGCTTTTCTTCTTCGCATAGTCCAAGGGATAAAGCGATCGTCTTCTAGATCGGATTCCTACAGTTGTAATTTTCCCATAAACACAACAAATAAAGAGAATTTCTTTATGGAAAACAAATTGGCGACTCTGCTGGGGAAAACCATCTCCTCTTCTGAGATGGCAACAACTCAATGCGACACTTCGTCAATCGGCTCGACGAAGAAGGTGATGACGATCAAATTCGATCAACTCGCCTATGAAGAAATGCAGCGGGCTAAGGGTGGCAAGCCCACTCCAGCCTCCATCATCACTGCCAAGTCGAAGGGACACTCTGTCTATGTCCCTAAGAATCAGTTGGCAGTCAATGGTGAAGTCTCTGCCACAGTGTCTGCTCCTAATACTGACAAGAGCTCTACTGCAAGCACGCACACTCTTGTGCACTCGAAGATGACAGCAATCAAAGATCACGCTAACAGTACTGGCTCCTTAGCCAAATCTGTTCCAGTGTGTATCTCCAAAGTTGAAAGTCACGCTGACAGTACTGGCTCCTTAGCCAAATCTGTTCCAGTGTGCAATCCCACATTCAACAGTCACGCTGACAGTACTGGTTCCTTAGCCAAATCTGTTCTAGCGTGTAATTCTAAAATCAAAAGTCACGCTAACAGTACTGGTTCTTTAGCCAAATCTGCTTCAGCGTGTATTTCATCAGAGAAGAATAGCTCCTTAGTTATCTCTTCTTCTTCACCGAGTTCTACTAGAACTGGGGGTGGTCTTCCACATAAAGTCCCTTCGAAAAGGAATAACTCTTTAGTTGTTTCTTCTGCTCCTGTAGTTTTTACTTCAGGAACAGCTTTGACTGATACTTTTGATAGTCAAAGGAAAGGAGATGGTCTTTTGACTACTCTTCCTTTTGGACATTCTATGTCTCAAAATCTGAATGAGTCTAAGAAGAAATATTCCTTAATATCTTCTCCTATGACTTCTTCAAATTGGGCACAGAATCTGTCCATTAAAGAGGGTCTGTTACCAACTCCTAATCAAAGGAGTGGTTCAACTCTTCCTTCTCTGCAAATATCCAGATCAATGGAAGGAAAACTCTATGTTTCCAAAACCAATGTGTTACCTTCCATTGATTTAAGAACAAAACTCAGCACTTCTGGTGTTAAGAAACCATACCAATTGGATATGAAGATAAAAGATCCAGATGCAGAGTATGCAAGAAATTATGTGGCTCACATTAATCACTCTTTGTATAATCAAGAGCCATCAAGACCCAAGAACAGGAAGTATACTCCTCAATCTTCACAAACAGATTTACGGGAATATCTTCAACAGAAGAGAAGGAGTAATTCCATATCAAAGGAACATGCTGAATGTGACTTCTATCCAAGAGTCATAATTCAGTGCAGATGTCAATCAACAGTTCAAGACCATGGTGATCATGAATGTGACTTCCAGCCAAGAATCACAATGCAATGCAGATGTCAAAATAAACGACAGTCTGTTTTCAATAGGATTCAGTATGAACCTATGCCTGATGAAGATGAGCCTTTGTTTGCCTCTGTCAACATGACTTCTCGGGACACCGGGGGTAGAGTTGATAGTCCAGATGGAGTATATAGAAACACCAGAGCAAGAGTCCTGGCTTCTAGTCAAAGAAATTTGATCCCTGAAATTGATTCTGAATTTCTTGGAGAATCTAACTTCCCACCTCTTCCTACTGGGGGCTCCTGTAGTTGACTTTGATGCACGAAGCAATGATTCAGAGCATACAACATCTACTAGTTCATCAATAATCCCTCATACAGTCACGACTTACATGGTTGATGGGAATACTGATGAACCTTCTTCTTCCTTGACTCCTCAAGATCAAAGAATTGCTTCTTTGGAACAGCAAATGAAGTCTATGACTGACACAATGAAGTCGATGTATGAACTCATGACAGCTCAGTTGCAAAATCGACAGACTGTATCAGATGCCATACCAGTTGATACTGATATAAGTCCAGTACAAGTTCCTCCAGCAGTACAATCCAATACTCCTGGACCAGCTCAACCAAATCCTAGTCTCTCTGGAGTTGGGGGTAGTGCTTACAATGCTATTTCTCCTCCCAACTATTCTCTACAAGCCACAACTCCACAATCTTCGGGAGTTGTCTCTGAAGAATTGAAGAATCTCAAAACTCAATTCGAGGCATTCAAACAGAAGGATGGTTTACAAAGGTTAGGCATCAAGCAGCCTTATCCGATAGAATGGAAGCAAGTATCATATCCTCCTAAATACAAGCCTCCTACTATCTCATTCTATGATGGAACCACTTCTCCAAGTCAGTTTATTAATCACTTTGAAGTGATGACTGATCAACTGCAACCAAGTGATGCCCTCCTTACTCGGGTATTTATTGGATGTCTCAAGGGAACGGCTTATGAATGGTATAGGAGTCTCCCAGATGGGAGTATTACCTCATTTGCTGGTTTCAAACAGATGTTTCTTGAAAGGTTCTATGAAGGGCTTAATGACATGACTATGTCTGCTCTTATTAGAATCAAGCAGAAAAATAATGAATCTACAGAGGAATACATTGAACGGTTTCGAAGAGAAGCTCTGAAGATGCCCCTTGGAACTCCTGATGCTGTCACCATTGACACGTGCAAATCAAACTTGTTGCCAATTATCAGTATGTGGACAGGGTCCACTCAATTTCAAGATTAGCCTTCCTTCATAGTCAGTGCCAAAGCTGCAGAAATCAGTGCTGAAACCTTCAAAGGTTTAGGAGTTCAGATGACTCCTAAAGAAACAGGACAAGGTGCTAACAATAAAAATAATGCTCGCAAAGGAAAAGAAACTCTTGAAGTTAATCTTCAGAACAAAGATGCATCAAATGTTCAAACTCCTGCCTCTACAACTCAACAATCAAGAACACCTCGCCCCAAAGAAGAATATTCTTTTGACGACGACGATGTCCTTGGTATCTTTGAATGTCTGCTGAAAGGTAATAAAATACAATTACCAGAGATCAAGAAACCTGATGAAGCTGGTAAGACAGATCATCCCAAATACTGCCCATATCACAGAATACTGGGTCATACAATTCGTACATGTTATGTACTGAAAGGAAAGATCCAAGAAATGATTAAATCTGGAGCTATCTCTCTTACTCCAAAAGAGAAGACCGTCACCTCCAACGTCGTCTCTATGCAATTTGGAGATTTCCCTCCTCAACTCCTTGAAAGTGGGATTGTTCCTATTCCTAAGGCAACTCTTGACATAGTGAATCTTTCTCCTCCACAGTCTGAAGGATTAGTGCCAATCACTTTGGAAACAGGGGAAATCATGTGGATCCATCCTGATCTAGTGGCAGATTTTGAATTGCCTTCTCCTCAAAATATTTCTTCTCAAAAATCCAAGAAGGCTGGAAAGATCAAGTCATGTCATATGACTTCTCTTGGGTCTACCTCTGATACAGAGCCAAAAGACAAAGAAGAAGCACTTGTTAGTGCTACTCGAACGGGAAAACCTTACCTAAAGGATTATTCTAAAAATCCTGAAGATCCTACTGATATCCCTTCAGATGCTAAAGATGCTCCTAATGTTCCTCCTGAAGAAGAATCATCCACTGAACCTGTTCCTCCCAAGCCTACGGCTCTGGAGAAAGGCAAACAACAGGCTCGGTTTGATAAGCCAATCAAGAAGTCTTCTCCTCTTGGACTTCAGAAGCCTTACAACTTCGACATTTTGGCTCAGCTTGCTAATACTCCAGCTAGAATGTCCCTCTTTGAACTTCTACGTCTTTCTAAAGAAACTCGGGAGACTTTAAGTGAAGCACTTCTACAAGCTGACTCTTGTCTTGCACAATTGAAGAAGCCAGATGCGGAACCTGCCACTTGCTTACATTGCAACAGTGTACTGGAGATTATCCCAAATATCACCTTTACACAAGACGACATGCTACTGGAGGATAATCGACATGATCGACCTCTCTACTACACTGGTTATATTGATACGATGAAGATAGATCGTATCCTCATTGACCCAGGGTTTGCTATAAGCATAATACCAAAGAGTCTGTTGGATGAACTAAAAATTCCTCTTCACAAGCTCTCCAAGACGGTTACTACTATCTTGGGATTCAATCAAAGCCGAAGTGAGCCTTTGGGAAAGATTCATCTGAAGCTTCAGATAGGCAATTTCAGATCTAAAGTCACTTTCTATGTGATCGAGATCGCGGGATCCTATAATCTTCTTCTGGGGAGGCCCTTTCTTCATGAAAATAATGTGGTGCCCTCTACTCTTCATCAATGTTTTAAATACATTGATAGCAATGGAAGAGTACAAAAAGAAGATGCTGATATAAATCCCTTCCATGGGGTTGAAGCTTATTTCAATGATTCCCGAATGTACAAAGAAGAGTATACAAGGATCATACAAGCTATGGAGAAAGAAGATGCACAAAGTGAGACTTTAATAATCCCTGTTAAAGGTCGAACTACTCAGCAACAATCTCCTAAACCCTCTGGAGAAGATTCTTTCATCATTCCAGTGAGTGGCCGGATCTCTCCGTTACCTCAGTCATCTACTCAAAATACACTGATCATTCCTGTCAGTGGGCGTACTACAGTTCCTGTACCTTCACAAGATACTCTGCTAATTCCAGTTGGAGGGCGGACTACTCTTCCATCTCAAACTTCAAAGGAGCTCACCTCTTCTGAGCCATTTGTTATCGATCTTAATCGAAACAAAGCTTCTTCTTCTTCTCCCCCTTTAGTCATTGACTTGGCTAAAATCTCTAAGGCTCAGCCTTCTCCCAATGTAAATATTGCTGCTTTTACATTTAATGAAAAGTCTCCACCTTTGCAGTACGTTGATGTGTGTAATTATGTTCACAGTTATTTACATCTGTTAGATGACTTGAACACAATAACCATAGGAGTTGTACAGACTGTTCATACAGATGTATCTCTAGAACCTGTACAATCTTCATACTTTCTAGTTCCCAGCAGAAAGCCAGGAGACATTCCAATATTCTTCTACAAAGGGCCTCAAAATCCTTCTGATCTTGAAGATGATGACAAAATGATGATACTGGAAGATTATAACTACGTCGTTATAGTCAGCAATCTAGAGACATCATCAAAAATATGGGCTATGACTTCAGGACTGGCCTCAATGATGGAAAAGGAAGAAAAATACCTGTCCAGATTCCTCCTTTGAAATATGGAAGGACGAAATACGGATTGGGTTATACTGCTCCTACTCCTTTCATCAATATTATCCATGAAGATCCCGAGTCTGACGAAGATAAGAGATCTGATTCTTCTAGTACCACTTCTTGGGATTCCGATACAAGTATCGGGGACTTCTACTGCAACATTCTGTCTTCCAATATGGTTTCTATTGTCTGTTTTGAAAAATGATTCATACTTGACGGGTCATCTGTTCATCTAACAGTTCATCCGTTCATCTGACGGTTCATTCGTTCATTTATGCCTGACGGTTCATCCGTTCATCTATCCGACGGTTCGTCCGTTCATTATAATCTGACGGTTAACCCGTTCATTCGTCTAGTCTTTTGATTTCCGAGTCTAAAGATCATGAAAAATTGAATTCAAAGATATTTTTATGTCTAAATTCTATTTTTTCCAATCAGTATTAAACTAAGATCATTTCTGGTTTAATATCATTTGATAGAATTACAAAGTTCGTTTGTATATCCTATTCTACTGAAATATGTCATGTATTATTTACCTCTGAACATATTTTCTATGAATATATCATTTTCAAAACAGCAAAACCAAAAGTCAGATCAAGGATTTTCATTTACTCTCATTCCAGAATCAAAACATGAAATACAAGTGAAAGTGAAAATAAAAGAAGTTCACTCATTTGGAGTTATCAGCTCCCTAATACGATCTAGAACAGCAGTCAGTTTCTCTTCATGAGTTTTTCTAACTCGTTCTGCTGCTACAATTGAAACATTCTGTTCATCAAAAGTAATGATGGTAGACAGGCGACGACTAACTTCTTCAATCTGTTCCGCCTGCATCTGTTCTCGTTCCTTCTGAAGAGTCTTACAGCGTTCAACTTCAGAAATATAAGCAGTAGCAACCTCAGCTTGATCTGTTTCCATGACAGCAATGCGCTCCTGAAGACGAGCTAATTCCTCTTTCAGTTTCTTCAGCTCTTCAGTCTTGGACGCTTTATCCTTCTCCAGAAGCTCTACTTTTTGACGAGTAGCTAATATTTCTTCGCCCTTTTCTACTAATTTCTCAGTAGAAGAGGCAAGAAATGCTTCAAGAGCTGCTTGTTGGGACTGCGCTTCATGCTCTAGTTGACTAATTTTAGTTGCAGTTAAAGATTGAAGATCTTCCTTCTTAGTCTCCCAGTATTTTCGATAGTTACTTCCAACTCATCCAGGAGATGTTTGAAGAAGATGCACTGCGATTCACAACTAGCATGACGCAGCGCCATGAGAGGGAACTTAACCATAGTTCGAAGATCAGAAAATGGCATAGCTTCATCCTTCAAGAAACGTCTGGAATATGTATCTAGATATGAGTAAATGATATCTGAATACATTCCTAGAGTTCTTGTTAACGCAGTCTCAAATCCAGGAGTCGTTGTCATCATGGAAGAAGAAGCTTGAATATTCTCTATCCTCGGAACAGAAGTATGTGCCACCGAAGAAGTTAAGTGTGGATTTCCTTCATCAGCATCAGCCTGGATAAGCGGAGCATGAGTCGAACTCATTGCTGCAGTAGTTCCTACAGTTAAAGAAAAATGTAATCAGCATTTAAAGAAAAGAGAAACAGCGGAAACAGAATTTGAAATAAAGTTCTACCTGGCTGAGGTTCATACTCGGTATGTGGAGGGAGTTTGGCTTTTTCTCGCAGCCGGTCCATGATTGTATCCGATACCTGCTTTATATGGCTGCTTCCAGCTCCAGAATTACTGGATGCTAGAGCGTTGTTCGGTGGTTGAGCAGGTTCAGGGCTAAGTTCCATTCTGTTCCCCTTGACTTTGTCTTCATCATAAGGAGTAGAGGTGCCAGCATGCCAGTCTTCTCCTCCTTCAGTTTCTTCTTCTTCTTCATCTTCAGGATGAGCTTCTGATTCAGAGTCAATGATATTCACATCTTCATGATACTCAGGGACAACGACGATAGCAAGCTCAGTGTTGACTGTCGTCGGTTCAGTCCTCTCTGGAACATCGGTTTGAAGAATGATGTCTTGACAAACATTCTTCAACAAATCATCAGCAGCTGATAGCTTAGACGCCGGCACGTCTTCATCGCCTCTAGCCGAAGAAATATTTTCTTCAGCTTGAGTTTCAGAAACTTCTGACTGTTTTGCCACTTTTTCTGGAGCTAGTTCTTCTTCAGAGTAATTAATCTGGTCATCCAGTGCCTGAATGACACCCTCAGTCCCATGCTTAAATGGGATCATCCTCGTCTCCGAGGGTTCAATAGCCACTTCACTTACGGTCAGAGCAGTTATTTCCTGAGCTTGAGCAGATTCTACTTCAGTCTGTTCATCATCAGACTCGGTCTTCTCAGTAGAGGTTGCTTCATTGATTTCTGGCAAAACTCCTCCACTCATGATTGTCTCTAGGAGTTTATTGCCCTTAATTTTGCTGAAAGACTTTTTAACATATTTGCCTCTCGACCTCCTTATCAAAGGAGCGTCGTCTTCATCAGTCTCTTCATCCTTATCAGCGGCATCGTCTTCATCAACTGATATACCGCCCAAAGATGAAGTAGCAGTCACCGAGACCCCTTTCTTCTTATTCTTGGATGTTTGAGACCTAGTACTCCTCTTGGAAATGGTCTCAGATTCGTCACTTCTCTTCCTCTTAGAAAGAGATATAAATATAGGAGGAAGGACCTCATCAGGAAAATTTCCTTCCTGGAATAATTCATAGGGAGGCTCAACTTCTGTTGTCTCGTCTTCGGGTCCTGAAGGAAAGTGCTGAATAACAATTTTCTTCTTTGACCTCTTCGATGGAGCTGGATCATCCTCTGCAACAAAGGTCTTCAGATTGAAACTCGGTCTGAAAGTGCTCGACGACACATAGAAACGTGCATACGTATAAAGCATCTTTGGCCCTGAGCTAGACAAAGGATTAGACATAGAGAATACGACCTTTGTATCTCTAACTGCAAAATATCTCCAAGCTCGAGCTCCGTCAATGAGTCCTCCGCGAGCAGATAAACAAGTAGTGGCGTTCCCAACATGGAGTTGGTCATACCCAAATTGTCTGGCAAATCTGCTTAGTAAATATGGTTCCAGATATGCTATTTCTTCGTGACGATATACTAGATGAGAAGGTCGGATCCTCTGTAACCATTGGAAGGCTACATCATCTAGTCGGTTTCCCATATCTCCGTCCATCATATTTAAGGGCATACTCTCATAACCCGATGGTGGAGGGACACATTGGATCGACCAATATGACGCCCTATTCAATACATTTCTGCATTCTGGGAGGGTGTGAACCTTCCAGAACGTCTCTCCAGAGTACCTCTCCAGAAAAAGACTGCTATTCCCTCCTACCCCTGGAGGTATCAGACCATCATGATGAAGGAGAAGCCAACCATATAAAAATGTGAAAGGCATCTCTATCCTTGGGAATTCTTCAGTCATCAGCCTCTGAGCAGACAGCATGGTAGTTACAAAATTCCGAAGACCTGCATTTAGTCTGCAGGTCATCGCTGATAATAAGTCCAGCCTGTAACCATACACAAGGCGTACCGCTGCAAAGATAACACCTCTGTGTATTCTGTCCAAGGAGCTGGAGCCAGGAACGATAAATCTTCTTAACCACAGGGATAGGAATCCGGCCAGATGACCGTTCCTCGACAGACTCTTGCTACTCTGCCTCACATAAGAGCTGAAAGTGGTTCCAGCTTTGAACTCGTACCAGTCTTCAGTGATAGTGAAATCTTTGCAATCATATTTCTCCAGCAGATGAGTGATTTCACATTCAGAAAGAGGCTTGAAGTTGCTAATCTGGTACCACCTCTTCTTATTTATTTTCTTCTCATCCTTTTCACGATTCATGAAAAGGTATGACATCCACTTCTGTATGTGGTTACCGGCTTCATCTTTGGAACCCTTATAATATAGAGTACATGTGCCAAAATGGCACATCATCTCTTCAAATAGATGAACCATCTCGGGGTTCTTCTCTGACAGAAAGTTCAGTTCCTCTGTCGTAGGAACATACTCCTCATACGGTAGCGGACCTGAAGGCAGGTGTGAGATGTATTCCATCTCGTGAAGGGCGAAGCCCATCTCTCCTTTTGGAGTCATAAAAGTCTCCGTCCTGTAGTTGTATCTCTCAACTAAAGCCAGGAACAGAAAAGGGTTAGGCTTGAAGCCGTAGGATGAATTGACGACGGCATCATAGAGATTTATCTTCTTCAGCTCAGTTTCAAAATTCTCTAAAGCCCAGTGAACTAAAGTCTTCCATCTCACATTCTCCTGCTTCATTAGACCATTCATCCTTGGCGTCGAATCGGTCGGATAGAATGCATTCTTGTTGGACATGAATTCGTTTATGAAAATGGGCATCCTAAACGACATTAATATGGCTGAGTCTTCAGGTGGTATGCATCCAGGCTTCAGACCCCGAAATACTGATACATGATCCTCTGGGGTACTGAAAAATCCCTCTTTCCTGTAAATAATACGGCTTGCTTTCGCCTGCTGATATTCAGTCAAATACCAAGACATCTTTCTCGGATAGCTGGCATGCATAAGTCTCATGATTGACAAGCCCCGGGAAACCTTTGGCCAATACATGGGTTGTTTCACATCCCCCTCAAAGTAGAAGCACACCTTCTCTCTAATGCCCTTTGGCTGAGATTTTTGTGCTATAGCATCTCCGAACAAGAATGCTGGTTTCTTATGGGATACCAGATCTAGACTTTGGAAAGGTTGTCCATTCATCAAGCAAAGTAAGGTTGTGTGATCTTGATTAGCCAACAGTGATAGTCTTGCTTCAGGAAGATCAAAATGAGGGAATGTTATATGAGATAGATCATGCTTAAATGAAATACTCAAGCACCCTTCAAAATCTGCTTCTTCGCTTCGGATGTTTACTACAGAAAATAACAAGAAGACAAAGTCAGATATACCTATGTCTATGCGTGTATTACAGTATTTGAAGAAAAATTCAAAAGTCACGCAGACTCCACATGGATATATTACTGTGACATGCTGAGTGATTTATTCACGTAGATGATTAATTCACGCAAAGCTCAGACAGATTAGGATGAAAGTCACGCATCGTTTGCCAGAATCACATTTAAATGGAAAAGTTCTTCCACTAATCTATCCAGAAGATGACTCTCAGAAGTCTGCGTGAATAATTCAACATTGACATCTCTGTCAACATGTGAAAAATCACGCAGCGTCATCCTGAAAGCTGCGTGACTATTTCAACATGGACATTTCTGCCAACGTGAAAAGTCACGCAGAATCATGAGAACCATGCTCCTTTACACAGAGCTTCGTAAACACGAAGATGTGAAGTATGGCTGACCCTAAAGAGGGGGCATACTTTATTAAATATCCTTTGCCCTAAGGAGGGGGGATATATTTCTGAAGTTTAATATCTTAAGATCCTAAAAACTTCTATGTGGAGTTCATCTTCATCGTCTTCGACAGTTTGTGTTCTTCCATCACTTACGATGCATAGGAGCTCGCGGGACTTCTTGTCGAGGAAGTCTGTCAGTTGTGGCACGCGACGAAGTTGCAGGGGCTTTCCCCTTGGCCTGAACATCAGCTTTTTTGGGAGCCATTGCTGCAGAAAAAGTAGAAGAAGAAGTCGGAGAGGAAGGAGTTCGTCGGGGAAGATGAAGTTCTCTTCTGTGGGTTCTCTCTTTCGAACGCAAGTAAAGAAAGAAAGAAGTAATCTATGGCTTATTTATAGGCTCATAAAGAATTCTAAATGACGGTCAAGTCATTATTGCCTCGATATTTGGAGATTTGCACGGGATCCTAACAGCACAGAATCCCAACAGTCTAAACATCTCGGAGTAAATCTCTCATTTTGAAGTCATCTCAGCGTGACTTTAACTCATTTCATCATCTCTATTTCAAAGTATTTCAAAAATATTTTATCATTTTTTGAAAACTTTGAAGGGGGTTTTGTAGGCCTCAAAAATGAAGTCACGCTGAGTTGATCAGAACAAGTCACGCAGAGTGATCCGAGAAGCAGCACAAAAGATACGCTAAGTTCTGCCTGGCCATTTCCTTTAGAAGTCACGCAGAGACAGCTCAGCCATACGTCAGAATCATAATGACTGACAACACAACAGTCGAGAAACGTCTCCTCGTATGCCACGTATGCACAGAACTCGAGAGATCACAGCCGTCTTTTGCGTGATTTTCGAAATCTTCCTTAGCAAGACTCACTCTTCACCAAGTTGGCATGACTTTGGGTCTTGTCTTCATTTAATGCGGCTGACAATATAATCAATATCAGAGATTTTGTATCAGACGAAGCGTGCCAAATCAAGACAGCTGGCGGTTTGCGTGGATTCTGAACCTTCTCCTTCCTCAAAACATTGCGTGACTTTTGAGTTATTCTTCTCAAAACCTGCGTGAATTCTGAAGTATTCTTCTTCAAAGCTTACGTGGATTTCGCCTTCAACGAGTCTGCGTCAACGAATCTACGTTGATTTTTGCCTTCAGCAAGTCAGCGTGGATTTCATTTCAACAGGAGTACGTGGCAGCCATGCCACCGATCTCTCTCTCTCGCGTGCCCAGTAACTTGTACACGACCCATGCACTGATGCCATGTGTCCAACAGTTACGGGCCACGTCCAGTAACTACTCACTAACCCTGCGTGTATTTAGAGTCTGCGTGACTTTTCAAGTGCACCAGTGGTGAGGTAGTTATCTTTTCAGTTACTGTTTTGACTCTATAAATAGAGTTCTTTTTCTCATTCATTGTACAGATACATTGATATCTACTGTCAAAATTTTGAGAGCTTTTCTTCTTCGCATAGTCCAAGGGATAAAGCGATCGTCTTCTAGATCGGATTCCAACAGTTGTAATTTTCCCAGAAACACAACAAATAAAGAGAATTTCTTTATGGAAAACACAAGTTGGTTTATCCACCGAGAAGTTGGCGACACTGTACATACGGCACATCTGTAAAACCCCTAAATTTCTACTAATATATTTTTTATTTTTTGGTACCGATTTGAAATTTTATTATACGTCACGTAGTCGTATTGTACACGCGCACGAAAGTTATTTTTGAAATTGCTCGTCGAGTACGAATATGTGCGAAGTACGTATTTTGTATAAAACGTTATTTTTTTTTTCTATATATTTTTATAGGAGAAGAATATGGTCAAAATAATATGTGATAAATATTTCTATTTTTTTTTTTTTTTTTTGTTTAAAGTTGTGAAAAGCATCACAACAGAACGGCTAAAAACCTTATTTTATTTCCTTTAATATAAGAGTAGGCTATTTTATTTTGATTGATAATTTGAACAACTATATTTTATATAAATATTCTACTTTCATGAATTTATTCATTTCGATTTTCGAAAATTTTTTTTCATCAACAAAATTTTTGAAAAGTAGTTAAAGAATATTCCATATTAGTAGTTAAATATTTATAGTAATTTTCGAAATTATTTATTATTAATTTTTATTATTTATGAGGATAATTTGGAAATCATATTTAATGTTAATGTTTGAATGATATTATAATTTAAAGTAAGATTTAAAATTATTGGAATTTATTCTTCCTAGTTTTAAACTAACAGATAAAATTTATACAAATATAAAATTTGGATTGGATTTAATTTGAACTGTACTGAATTGATTTAAATTATCTATCGGGATTTAAAACCCCCACAATCCTATCCAAAGGGGAATTCCCACATCCTATAAATAGGCAGGTACTCCTCCCTATTATTTGTCATCCACAAATTTTCTCCAAAATTCTCTACAAACCACAACCAAGACTTGTGCATCGTGTCCGTGTACGTCACCCACTCTTATTCCATGTTTACATCTACATTATTCCCCATCAATGTGTCGACAAACCCGACACAATAAATCAAATCCTATTCCTCATCAACCACATCAGCACCCGACCTCCTCGACTCTCCTTCCCTGCCATCAACTCCACCCCGGCGAACTCGACACCACGTCATCATCGCTCACTCCCCAAACTCCTCTGTGGCCGGCAACTTCCCGACGCCACCACCAGCATAGCCACACGACCACCGTCCCCGTCGTCAACACAACCACCACAGAATCAATAATGGAAGGGGGAAGACTCTTACCTATCCTCGGCTGCAGTCGTCCCCGTGTCCACCTCGCCGCCCTCCGGCGATCGAACTCGCCACGGCATGGCTGCTCCACCGCCGGAACAGATTCCTCCACCCACAAGTCTGACGTAGCACCGCCATCCGTGCCGCCTCCTCCAAACCCTCCTCGTGCTCCGTCGCCTCCCTTGGTCGCGACCACCGCAGCCCCCGGAAAAACCCCCTCCTCGTCTCATCCGCCCGGTCGCCGGCCTTCTCCGAGCTCCGCCTGGGCGCGGCAGCCTTCGCTCCGCCGCACAGATCGAGCGCCGCCGCGCCCTCCGTCGGTCGAGTCACCGGGCGAGCTGCTCCCCTCCACGCCGCCATCCGCTTGCCCCCATCTCCGTGCAGCCCACATCAGCCGGCCACCGCCGCGTCCTTCCTCAGGAGCGCCGCGCCACACGCGTGCTCCCCGACCGGAGCGCCGCCGTGTGGGTTTCCCCCTCTCTCCGACCGCACCTACTCCGGTCTCTTCCCCGGAGCGCCGCGTCTTCGCCTCCGATCACCGAGCCTCCGCCCGACGTCGGTCTCCTCCGCCGACCTTTTTTTTTTTCTCTGGTGAACCCTCTTCCACTCGCCTCTCTCTCTCTCTCTTAACACTTCTAAAAGCTTTAAAAAAAAAAAAAAAGAGAGAAGGACAGTATCATTAGTGTTGTTTTAATAATTATTATTATTATTATTATTATTATTCCATTATCATTATAAATTTCGATTAATTAGTAATAAAGGCTACTTTTATTATTATTATTATTATCATTATTATTATTATTATTTATTATTATTATTATTATTATTATTATTACTAGTATTATTCTTAAAGATATTATTAATATTATTATCATTTTTAGTTATTATTACTTTTATTATTATTATCATTATTATCATAATTATTATTTCTATATTGTTATTAGCATTATTATTATAATATTATTATTTCTAGAAATTAGTAGTGTATTATTTTTGATAACGTATATTTTTCCAAAAATTGTTTTTACTATAGTAAAATATATTGATTAAAGGTTACTTTTCTGCAAAATATATATATATATATATATATATATATATATATATATATATATATATATATACATGTATTATATATATGATCCTAGAAACGAAATTCGATATTTTTATGTATTCATCTAGATGTATAATTGACTAATTTCAAATTTGATATATATATATATATACAAAGTATTCTCAAGAATTTACATATAAATGTTTTTGGAAATTTGTATAAGTAATTTCCAAAAATTCCTCCTTGCTTAAACACCCATAGCATGACTAACTGTCCACTCATATTTTCTCGTGAATTCGGACCACGCTGCATCGACCATGGCTATTGGACAGAACATGACTTGCTCGATCTTCGCACCACTCCAGGAGACACACCAGGCAAGACACCTTGCCTTTACTGTTTAAATTCCTGCTCAATATCATGCATGTTTTAGTTGCTTCTTTTTAAATTATATGTAAGTGCAAATTACTATATTTTATGCAATGACTTAGAGTTAAGGGTCTACCATCAAATTTAGTGTGTCTCATTGACTTGCCACGATTGTACACGAGTTGTGTGTGAGAGTTGTGAGTATCATATAGAGGTCACTTGCGTGTGGGCTGATCCCCCGTGCGCATGCGTTGGAATAACTGCCAATAGATTGTGTAGAAGACTTGGCAGTTAACAAGGATTAAACAGTGTCGTGGAGTCGACACATGTGTAGTATCATTGGGGGGAGGGGACAGTTATTAGCGTAGGGGCTACATTTTATTTTTACACACATTTTGGGCCGAGGGTGACTCTCATGAGCACTACCTTCTGCCCAGGTCGATAGCGTCTCGGATGAGCGCTACTTGCTGGCCACTTGCTATTACTTGCTTGCGTGAATCCGTTACAGCCCCTGCGTAAACGTTGTCCTCAAATTGCATGTCACATAGAATGGTTAGGAACCTTTACTCATGCATACTTTTCTGTTGAGCTTATTTATTCAGTTTATCGGCATGATATTATGTGTCTTGTTACGTCCCTCTGAGGACCTGGTTTTTCCCCAGGTGTGTATTTTCGTGATTTCTTGCAGGTGTTCTAGCTAAGGCCATTCCTTCCTTCGTGATGATTGCTCTTGGGCTCGCCATTGCTCTCGCTTGCTAAATTCTTTCCTTGTATATCTTTCCATATTTAAATTGGTTGGTAGTGGACTTTGTCTCCGCCCAACTATTGTGTACATGACAAACTCAAAATTGCCTTATATCATTAATTATCTTTGTGGATGAGATTTAGTTGTCTTGGATTACTACATTTACAGCTTATGTATTCATACGAGACCTACGTACTTCGTATGAATACAGCTGGCATGTCTACGTACCTGGTCCTACGTATTTTGGGACTGGGGCGTTACATGTTTTTGTGGTGGCCCATGCAGGTCAAGTTTGTCGTTTCGGTTACATGACTGTACCGAGCGGGCCTGCAACATAGGATTAGAGTCTAGAATCTCATCCACTTGCTTGACATCTTTTCTTGACTTCAAATTCCGAACTCTCGTTCGACCTCCTTGATTTGCATCCTGCTTGACCCCTTCTACCGTAAATTCTTAGTTCGTGTTTAGTAAGATGACTAAACTAGTATATGCCCGTAGGTTAAACACATGGCTAGATGGATTGCATTGGCAATTAATATGCATTGGAATTTTATTTGAGTTATAAAGGAATTTATTTCTTCTAGAAAGTATGATTTTAAGGGTAGTTAAATCCAAGTTGGGTAGTAGCATATTACCACTTTCAAATGATGATTAAAATTTTAAGTTGATATTACACGGTGATATACACAAGATGATAGCTAGATCGAGAAAATAATTAATTTAAATTGCGTTTTGATTTTTGAAGGTCATTGAGCATTTATGATTTAACCGAGTATAGCTAAACATCTTTTGGAATGATAAATTTAATTTGGCAAAGGATCCTAAGATTTTAAATATGGAATTATGATTTATGATTGACCAAAGCTTGAGGATGATTGGTAAATGTTGGTAAAATATTTTTTGAATTAAGTTATATCATATGAGCTATGAGTTATAAAGTTATTTAGATTTCAAGTTTAAACCCTACGATTATGAATATTTTAAATTTGGTGGAAAAAAAAAAAGAAAAAAGAAAAAAAAATGATGATGAGGAAATTAATTATTCGCTATGCGAATTACGAGGATTGTTCGAGATTGACTAGAGATTTAAAATTTTGAATAAAGTTGATGGTTTAAGATAACTGAAATTTTGGCGAAGCATCTTGGAAATTGTATTGAGAAATTCCTAGGAATTTAAAATTTTAGATTAGATAATATTGATAGGACCAAGAAGCAAGGAGGGTCACCCTAGTGAGATAGAAGTAATGTACATTAGATTGCCATGCCACCTATGATTATGATATTGCATATACACAAGTATAGTTAGTCATCGACCAAACCCGATGAACATGTCTTTGACCCACTCGCCCTTCCCTCAAATCTAGATCTTTATTCGTGACCCTCTAATTGTTTGAACTTATAAAAGATTGGAATTATTCCTTTGACCATACCCTTATCTATGAGATTTTTTTTTGTCTAGAAACTGTACTCCTAATTTATGTTACCTTGATTTGGTAGAATCTAAGTTATCTTTATTTTATGCTTTAACTCGGTCATTTATTTGGTTCGTTAATCATTATCTCATGAACTCCCACTTTCTATTTAATTCATTTGTGTGTCCTTTATCGTGACTTGGATATTTGGAGCACAACACTAAACTTTTCCTCCCCACAAATGTCACAAACAAGAACTACACGAGCCCACCTTCATGTAGGTATATCGCGTGCCACTAAAACACGTCTCCTTGTACTCTAATTCCATGTTACGACTTTCGGGTCAAAATGACTGGACCCTAATTCCTACCGTGAAACCAATATAAAATTTTTAAACTTGAGATGAGACTCGACCTTGACTCGATTCTTTCAACCCGATATATGATTTTGTTCTACTTAAATCCTTACCTGCTTAACCTACACTCTATCTTGATTGCTGGACCTATCACATCATTAGTTTAATTCTTGTAAGTTGAGTAGAATATCTCATGACCTAACCAACAGTTTTGTGGACCACATTGATAGGTTCACTTGAACCATGGAATTCAGTAGACCCTGACTTATCTAGTCAACCAAGCCGACTGCATAGGCCCCAATTCTCGGACGGAACTTAGATTTTATAAGATCTTGGGCTAATTAATTTCTTTCATCATTACCCTTTACTTATTATCTTACCTATGATGCTAAAATAGCTTAGTTTTGCAAGCGTATTCTTTATCAAGCTTGATCATGACATATGTTTTATTGGGTCGCTCCCACTAACATATTGTCTAATCAGAACCGGTGCATGACAGTCTGATCAACCTATTGCACTTGGTTCGCTTTTCGTATATCGTTTACATGGATGGAAGCATAAATAAACTTATCCCTTGGCCATCCACGACTGCCTTGACGATTCATTTGAAATCGATACGACCGCCTTTGAAGCACGTATTCGTAATTGGTAATGTCGTCATTAAACTCCTTAAATCGCTTTCGCCTTCACCAATCTTGGAAAGGTGAAGGCACTTGTACTAGAAATTCCTCGAGATGTCCTATCAATTATGACCTTTACCACTCGATGTTGTTACGTCTTCATCATAAACTCCTCGACCCTTCCCTCGATCCAAATTCTACCATCTTGACTTTCTAATCACTTGAATTTAAGAAGTATTAAAACTCGTCTCTTAAATCATATCCTCAACCTAGACTACGACCATATAAACTTTTTTTAGAAACCCTTCTATCTACCGTTGTGCCTTCTCACCCCCTACAAATTCTTAATTTCGAGGACGAAATTCTTTTAAGTTGGGTAGGATGTAAAACCCCTAAATTTCTACTAATATATTTTTTATTTTTTGGTACCGATTTGAAATTTTATTATACGTCACGTAGTCGTATTGTACACGCGCACGAAAGTTATTTTTGAAATTGCTCGTCGAGTACGAATATGTGCGAAGTACGTATTTTGTATAAAACGTTATTTTTTTTTTCTATATATTTTTATAGGAGAAGAATATGGTCAAAATAATATGTGATAAATATTTCTATTTTTTTTTTTTTTTTTGTTTAAAGTTGTGAAAAGCATCACAACAGAACGGCTAAAAACCTTATTTTATTTCCTTTAATATAAGAGTAGGCTATTTTATTTTGATTGATAATTTGAACAACTATATTTTATATAAATATTCTACTTTCATGAATTTATTCATTTCGATTTTCGAAATTTTTTTTTCATCAACAAAATTTTTGAAAAGTAGTTAAAGAATATTCCATATTAGTAGTTAAATATTTATAGTAATTTTCGAAATTATTTATTATTAATTTTTATTATTTATGAGGATAATTTGGAAATCATATTTAATGTTAATGTTTGAATGATATTATAATTTAAAGTAAGATTTAAAATTATTGGAATTTATTCTTCCTAGTTTTAAACTAACAGATAAAATTTATACAAATATAAAATTTGGATTGGATTTAATTTGAACTGTACTGAATTGATTTAAATTATCTATCGGGATTTAAAACCCCCACAATCCTATCCAAAGGGGAATTCCCACATCCTATAAATAGGCAGGTACTCCTCCCTATTATTTGTCATCCACAAATTTTCTCCAAAATTCTCTACAAACCACAACCAAGACTTGTGCATCGTGTCCGTGTACGTCACCCACTCTTATTCCATGTTTACATCTACATTATTCCCCATCAATGTGTCGACAAACCCGACACAATAAATCAAATCCTATTCCTCATCAACCACATCAGCACCCGACCTCCTCGACTCTCCTTCCCTGCCATCAACTCCACCCCGGCGAACTCGACACCACGTCATCATCGCTCACTCCCCAAACTCCTCTGTGGCCGGCAACTTCCCGACGCCACCACCAGCATAGCCACACGACCACCGTCCCCGTCGTCAACACAACCACCACAGAATCAATAATGGAAGGGGGAAGACTCTTACCTATCCTCGGCTGCAGTCGTCCCCGTGTCCACCTCGCCGCCCTCCGGCGATCGAACTCGCCACGGCATGGCTGCTCCACCGCCGGAACAGATTCCTCCACCCACAAGTCTGACGTAGCACCGCCATCCGTGCCGCCTCCTCCAAACCCTCCTCGTGCTCCGTCGCCTCCCTTGGTCGCGACCACCGCAGCCCCCGGAAAAACCCCCTCCTCGTCTCATCCGCCCGGTCGCCGGCCTTCTCCGAGCTCCGCCTGGGCGCGGCAGCCTTCGCTCCGCCGCACAGATCGAGCGCCGCCGCGCCCTCCGTCGGTCGAGTCACCGGGCGAGCTGCTCCCCTCCACGCCGCCATCCGCTTGCCCCCATCTCCGTGCAGCCCACATCAGCCGGCCACCGCCGCGTCCTTCCTCAGGAGCGCCGCGCCACACGCGTGCTCCCCGACCGGAGCGCCGCCGTGTGGGTTTCCCCCTCTCTCCGACCGCACCTACTCCGGTCTCTTCCCCGGAGCGCCGCGTCTTCGCCTCCGATCACCGAGCCTCCGCCCGACGTCGGTCTCCTCCGCCGACCTTTTTTTTTTTCTCTGGTGAACCCTCTTCCACTCGCCTCTCTCTCTCTCTCTTAACACTTCTAAAAGCTTTAAAAAAAAAAAAAAAGAGAGAAGGACAGTATCATTAGTGTTGTTTTAATAATTATTATTATTATTATTATTATTATTCCATTATCATTATAAATTTCGATTAATTAGTAATAAAGGCTACTTTTATTATTATTATTATTATCATTATTATTATTATTATTTATTATTATTATTATTATTATTATTATTACTAGTATTATTCTTAAAGATATTATTAATATTATTATCATTTTTAGTTATTATTACTTTTATTATTATTATCATTATTATCATAATTATTATTTCTATATTGTTATTAGCATTATTATTATAATATTATTATTTCTAGAAATTAGTAGTGTATTATTTTTGATAACGTATATTTTTCCAAAAATTGTTTTTACTATAGTAAAATATATTGATTAAAGGTTACTTTTCTGCAAAATATATATATATATATATATATATATATATATATATATATATATATATATATATATATATACATGTATTATATATATGATCCTAGAAACGAAATTCGATATTTTTATGTATTCATCTAGATGTATAATTGACTAATTTCAAATTTGATATATATATATATATACAAAGTATTCTCAAGAATTTACATATAAATGTTTTTGGAAATTTGTATAAGTAATTTCCAAAAATTCCTCCTTGCTTAAACACCCATAGCATGACTAACTGTCCACTCATATTTTCTCGTGAATTCGGACCACGCTGCATCGACCATGGCTATTGGACAGAACATGACTTGCTCGATCTTCGCACCACTCCAGGAGACACACCAGGCAAGACACCTTGCCTTTACTGTTTAAATTCCTGCTCAATATCATGCATGTTTTAGTTGCTTCTTTTTAAATTATATGTAAGTGCAAATTACTATATTTTATGCAATGACTTAGAGTTAAGGGTCTACCATCAAATTTAGTGTGTCTCATTGACTTGCCACGATTGTACACGAGTTGTGTGTGAGAGTTGTGAGTATCATATAGAGGTCACTTGCGTGTGGGCTGATCCCCCGTGCGCATGCGTTGGAATAACTGCCAATAGATTGTGTAGAAGACTTGGCAGTTAACAAGGATTAAACAGTGTCGTGGAGTCGACACATGTGTAGTATCATTGGGGGGAGGGGACAGTTATTAGCGTAGGGGCTACATTTTATTTTTACACACATTTTGGGCCGAGGGTGACTCTCATGAGCACTACCTTCTGCCCAGGTCGATAGCGTCTCGGATGAGCGCTACTTGCTGGCCACTTGCTATTACTTGCTTGCGTGAATCCGTTACAGCCCCTGCGTAAACGTTGTCCTCAAATTGCATGTCACATAGAATGGTTAGGAACCTTTACTCATGCATACTTTTCTGTTGAGCTTATTTATTCAGTTTATCGGCATGATATTATGTGTCTTGTTACGTCCCTCTGAGGACCTGGTTTTTCCCCAGGTGTGTATTTTCGTGATTTCTTGCAGGTGTTCTAGCTAAGGCCATTCCTTCCTTCGTGATGATTGCTCTTGGGCTCGCCATTGCTCTCGCTTGCTAAATTCTTTCCTTGTATATCTTTCCATATTTAAATTGGTTGGTAGTGGACTTTGTCTCCGCCCAACTATTGTGTACATGACAAACTCAAAATTGCCTTATATCATTAATTATCTTTGTGGATGAGATTTAGTTGTCTTGGATTACTACATTTACAGCTTATGTATTCATACGAGACCTACGTACTTCGTATGAATACAGCTGGCATGTCTACGTACCTGGTCCTACGTATTTTGGGACTGGGGCGTTACAACATCTATCGGATTCATGGAGTACCAGTAAGTATTGTATCTGACCGAGATACTAGATTTACCTCACACTTTTGGAAGAGTTTGCATGACAGCTTGGGAACAAAACTGAAGTTCAGCACAGCCTATCATCCCCAAACTGACGGACAATCTGAGAGGACCATCCAGACGCTAGAGGACATGCTGAGATCTTACGTCTTGGAATTTAGAGGGTCTTGGGAGGACCACTTGCATTTGGTGAAATTCTTCTACAACAACAGTTACCAAGCTAACATTTGTATGGCACCATTTGAAGCACTTTATGGACGTCGTTGCCGCACTCCACTTGTATGGGACGACATAGGAGAAAGAGTACTACTGGGGCCAGAAATGGTGACTGACGCAGCAGAGAAGGTGAAGGTAATTAGAGACAAACTCAGGATTGCCCAAGACAGGCAGAAGCATTGGGTAGATAGCAGTCGTCGACCACTGGAGTTTGAAGAAGGAGATAGTGTCTTTGTGAAGATTTTTCCTACCAGAGGAACTATCAGATTTGGCAGAGCTGGGAAGCTGAGTCCCAGATATATCAGACCATTTGAAGTTTTGAGTCGAATTGGCGAAGTAGCGTATCGGTTAGCTCTACCAGCTAATCTTGAGGGCATGCATAACATCTTCCACATTTCGCAGCTCAGACACTACATCCCGGATCCGAGTCACATCTTGGACCATTTAGAGCTGGAGATTGGACCGAGTCTTACAGTGCCAGAGAAGCCAGTGGCGATTTTGGACAGAGACGAGAAGAGGACCAAAACTTCGGTGACTCCCATAGTCAGAATTATGTGGAGGCACGATTCCCCAGGCGAGTCTACCTGGGAGCGAGAGGATGAGATGCGGGAGCAATACCCATACTTGTTTGAGACCTGAGGTAATTCCTAACCCTATCCTTTAATTTCGAGGACAAAATTTTCTACAGAGGGAAGGTTGTGAAACCCGTAAATTCGGTTTTGTTATTAATTATTAAATTTTGTGTTGCCAAATAAATATTATGCCGGATTAGTATTAATAGCTAAATAGAAAATTTTTAATTTCAAAATAAACATGGATTCTTGTTTGGCTGACCTAGACCAGAACTTGTTCCCAAGTCCCGAACCCGTCTAGAACCCTTAAAATTTTCAGTTAATTAAATTATTAATTACCTAATTATTAATATAAATTATTTATTTAGGAAAATGGTATTATTAATAAATTCCTGGATTTTAGTTTGGTCTGACCCGTCCCGAACTTGTTCCGGACTCATCTCGATCCATTTTGAAAATCAAATCCAAATTCGATTTTAATCTTAAAATCCATTAGTTATAATAATTAATTCTAATCCTATTGTTTAAAGAAATAATTATTTAAAAGAATAAACTCTTTTCATTAAAAACTTTAACTCTCTCTCTCTCTCGTTCTTCTTCTGGAACAGAACCCGTCCCTTCCCATCCCGAACGCCCGCCGCCATTGGCGACCGTTGGCCTCCCCGAACCGCCGCGCCCCTTCATTTTTCGGTAACCCCCATCCCCTCACTCCTATATAATCCCCTTTCCCTTCACCAACCCCATCACCCTCTTCTTCTCCTTATTTTTTACCTAATTCCGAGCCCTAACCGGAGTTTCCGACGCCGAAGACCCCCGCGCCCGTGCCCTAGGTCCCTGGCGACCGATCCCCTCCAGTCTCGCGCCCCGACCAGGCTTTTCCCGGCTTTCCGCGCCCCAGCGCGGCTCTGTCCGCGAGTCCCCAGGCCGATCCCGACCAGGGCCACCCTCCGCGCGGTTTTTCTGGAGCTGTCCCTCCGGGCCAGAGCTTCCCGAGCTCCGCGACGCTTCTCCGAGTTCCCGACCCCGATCCCGCTGTCTAGCGTTTTCGATTTCATTCCCAAGATTTATCCCGCGGCTCCCCGACCAAAGGATTTGGGTAATCTCTGATAATCACAGTAGTTCGTCCCTCCCGTCATAGTTAATGATGAGTTTTGGTCCACGAATTTTCTTCGGAAATTCGGGTTTTGTTACGTTTTTGGTTTCGGAATTTCGGAACCATTTGATATGTTCTGTGGATACTTTGATATTTTGGTTCTGTGAATGATTTGTTGGTTTCGGATTTCCGAAAACTCTTCAGAAAGAGTTCTGTGGGTTCGGATTTGAAATTGTTGGCTTTGGAAATTAGGATCCGCGGTTTTCTTAGTTCTGTCGGTTGGTTTGGATTTTTTCGAGAATTTTCAGAAAAGTTTCTGTTGGATTCTTTGAGGCTTTCCGGGATGGTTTCGGGATTTCTGAATTCGTTTCGGGTTTTCCAAATAAATACTGGAAAGTGATTTGTGATTATTTTTTTATATAATATTTGGGTTTCCCTGGTTTGGGATAATTGCAGGAATATTGGCACATTTTGCCAGTTTTTGGGTTGACCAAAAATAGAGGAAGTGCTGCCGGATTTTCTATGAAATTTAATTATTATTTTAAAAATGGTTTTTCGGGAAAGATTGTATTTTTGAAATTTTGGGCGACGACCGTAATTGGTCAATGGGCCCTGGCTAAGTGCAAACGAAACCGGTTTCGCCCGGACGTTGAGGCATTAGCCTATTTGATAATTGGACCAAAAATCTGAAACCTATTATTTAATTTATTATTAGTTTTATAGGATTTTTTAGAGACTAACAATTGTTTTCTTCTTATTTTAATTTATGTAATAAAGGTCTGTAAAAGGGCATAAGCCCAATTGTTTGTTCCTGTGAGAAAGTGTAATAGCTTAGGTTTTATTTTGTTTTCTTTTATTTTCTGGATGATTTTTGGTCATGAGAACGCAAGTATAAAATGATAATAATTTTTTTTTTAAAAGAAAAAAAAATAAATGTTTTATCACTTAGCAGTTAAGTTATAATTTTTAAATAGAAATTCATGTATTTCTCATTAAAAAGGAAAATCTTAGTTTTATATTTATATAATTATAAAATACCGAGTTTTTCCAAATAAACCGATAAATACAATTTTTTTGAAATTAAATATAAACTGATGTTTCTTAATTGCAACGCACTAATAATCGCGTTTTGGTTGTGTTAGCTAAATAAAGACTAAAATTGACTAGGACACAACTAGAGATTGCAACTAGTATAGTAACATTGGCGATTTTGGTTTTCTGAGACAAGTTTTCCGAATGTAGGATTTCAAGGAAGAACCTGATTTTCCATCCCGACGTATCGATCCGTCCAGTCCAATCAATTTGAGGCAAGTACATTTTGTGGTAGATTACAATTATTTAATAATTGTTTTAATGCAAGTTTAAACCACGATACAAACACGGAACTCTCTTTGAGAGCATTGACTGTAACTACTGTAACTATTGGGGACTGGGGGGGGTAGTGTAGTGGATATGACCACATCCAATTAGTATAACTGAATGTATTAGCTTACCCTCATACACACGGGGATAAGCCATACCATATCACTAGGATATTACTGTAACAAACCCAATCCGGTCATATTCATTGCCTATTCATATCACACTATTTTTAACTGCTGGAAAACTATTTACTTCAAATTGTTTAAAAGTGCATAATTCCATTATTAATTTCAATTGTTAAAATATCATGAATTGTACTTTGCTCTCTCCTGACTGGAGACTATATTTTTAGGTCCTATTGAGGATGCAGAGCTACTGATTAGTAGTTACTATGACCCTGAGCTATACCCTGCTGTGCTTCCTGAGGATGGCGTACTTGATGATGATGTTGCTTCTCTTTAGATGCTATTTTTTCCAAGTTTGATAGTTTTGTCTAAAAATAATGTTATTTCAGTTGGTGGTTTTATGATTGTACTTTGTACTGAATGTTGGCGTACTTGATGATGATGTTGCTTCCTGAGGATGGCATAATTCCATTAGATTGAGTTGTTGATTACCTGCATATGGAAGATACAGCTTACTGCCGCCGTCTCATCAACGGTGCAGGCTGGGCATGATCCGATTCGACCTAAGTAATTGGGACCGGGTCGTGACAGCAGGCAAAGAGCATATCTGCTCATATATGTTTTATGAGAGGTATTTCTATTCGGTTACTTAGAAAACATGAAATCCTAACTATTTCCATAATGTGATTTAAGGAAAATCTGTTGACCAATATTTGAATGGTTAGCCTTATCACCTATAGTTGGGATAGATATTTGAGGTTTCAATTTTCCAAGGTAATGTCTTAACGTTCAGAAATTACTTTAATCTGATATACATGTGATATAGGTATATCTACCTTTATTATAGGCAATCTATATATGTATATATAATTCCACTCCATTTAATTTAGAAAGAAATAAACATTTACAAACATTTCGATCTTAATCGAAATCCTAGAAGTGAAAATATAATTTAAAAGAGTATTTCTTGTTATCAAATATTTTGAACTTTAATCAAATATTTGATCACTACTTTAATTCCAAATACATTTAATTCAATCGTATAAATTCAAATCAACCATATCAATTTCTAAAACGTATTATTATAAATCAATCTTATTTTTGATAGATAGTTATCATAACAAATTAAGTATACCGGTATTATTAGAATAATATATATATATATATATATATATATATATATATATATATATATATAATATATATATATATATATATATATATATATATATATATATATATATTCATTTATTAATCAAAACCTTATTCAACCAAAATTTTGACGAAAAATCTTTTATCGATCAAATAAATTTGCTTTTTCGAATCACCTTTGAAGCCCCTAATTTTGAAAGTCCAGAAATAATTGACAGCACCTTTATGATTCCAATAATAAATTCAAGCCAAAATATTTTTATTACAGGAACTTAGTATTTTCAAACAATTTATTTTAAAACTAGTCCTTGATAAGTGGATTAATCATATAATATCATTTAGAAGGTTTCGACAAAATTACTTTTCAAACAAAATAAATAATTAAAAATAAAGTTACGAAAATACGGGAAGATGAGTTACAAATACGCAAATTTGGGTTTGAGGAAATTGATGTTGTGAATGATTCGAGGGATAATGATCAAACTTGAATTTGAATGTCGAGAGATTATCCAGTCGGACGATAGCATCATTCGCACGGCTCGAAATTCGTTGTAAAGAAAGATCGTCAGGTTACGCATATCATCGATGGTATTGAGGCGTATCAAAGATCGATATGCGATAACTTGGGGGACACTAATTCGAGGAATGACGATCGTGTAAGTGTTATTATTCTGACGGATGCTATACTTAGGACTTTGATTGAAATAAATATGGATGAAAACAGAAGTGTCTTGATGGTTACGCGAATAACCACATCGTCGACATTCTTGTCTTGCGCGAGTGCAACTCTAGCCTGGCACATGCTTCACGTCGAATTTGGGGCGATCGTTTCGCGTGAGCGCTGATATGTTGATTCATGTCGCGGGAATGATCGAACTCGGAAAATCAGGACGCGATAACTTTGATTGTCTCGACATGTTGGTTTGATGCGAAGGAAAATTCAAGGATGTTTGGACTTGCGATTGATGATTGAGTAAACTTGAGGATTGAATAGATCTAATCTACGTATCAAGAATATATTAGTCTAGACACAAAACAAGAGTTACAATCCCGATGAGGATGATTATCCCGCGGGAGCGTGCATGGTGATTCATACCCATCGTGGATAATCTGACTCGCGTGAGATCGGGGCGCAACATATTGTTAAGCTAGACGACCTTATGATCGAATACGTGAATTATGATGAACGACTTAGGAAATATAAAATGAGAATTATGGCTTAGCAACAAATTGTGTCGTAGCGTGCTTGACTTGGAAGGATTGATAGGCGGATTATGTCGAACATATTCGAAGAGATAGACTATGCAAAATGGCTTGATGAACGAGTGATATTGATATGTCGAGGAATTGGTTGAAACGTGAGTTATCGTAGGATGACTTTGCTGAATGACTCAGATCCCGTGCGACGAATGTTGGAATGTGTGTAGGGAATCGATGCTCAATGTTTAGAAATCGGAGTAATGCAAGCTTGGGTTAGAAAACCTCGTACTATCAACTTGGTTTGACCTTAGGATAGGGTCAGTGTTGATATTGTTGTTTGGGAACTATGATTCCAATACTGACGGATGACTTTAGCCTAAAGATATAGCCTAGCGGTTAGACAGACGTCCCGGTACGGAGTGATAGGAATTGTGGAGGCACCATTCATGAGGATCGATTGACATGTACGTATATTAGTGACGCCCGAATATGTGCTCGAACCGACTCAAGTAGTGATGACGGATTATCTATCACGAGGCTTGGCTGAAATACATGTATTTTGGGGACGCCTAAAATATGTGCACGATCCAACTAAGTGATACGTTGAATTCAAGTGAGACTTGAGGAACGGGAAAGTGTCGAGGATTTTGAGATCGTGAGTTTTGAAGAAAAGATTGTGGGTAGCACGAGCGTGGCTCGGATTTGAGAAATTCATAGGAGAAATGTGCGCGAGAGTCGTTGAACATTCGAGTGATAACTCGATGAGTAAGTACTCAGTTTCGAGGATAAAACTTTTTCTGAGTGGTGTATGATGTAGTGTCCCGTCCCGCTCAGTCAATCAGAGGAATCGAAATGCCGACGACGTTCAGACTTAGCCTTGCAACGGCTTGCTCGGAGACCCGCTCGGTCGAGGCGACTTCTCGTTCAGGTGGGGTAGTTTCGGTGAACTCGTATCATCTTAGCCTTCACATAATAAATCACATGTTTTCAACTTGCACAAGTAGGCTTGATAATAAAAGAGACACATCCACATAGATAAGGGAATAATCCCAAGTCGGTTAGAATTGAGTTAGAATATGGAAAGGCCAAACGGTCGGCTTGCAGTTGGTGCATGACGTGCTTTGAAAATGACACTCGGTCCTTCTTCCCGTAGCTGGGAGAAGGAAAAGTTGGTCTTCGTCACAAAGCTAAGAGTTAGCCTAAGTCATAGGCGTCACCCGCATAACGCTTGATAAAGCATGCACGGTCCCATCGTCCAAGTCTTGGCATAGCCTTTGCTCGTCCCACGAGCTAAGTTACATCGTGCGGCTTGTGGCATAATTCTTAGGCACCCAAATAACTTGGTTGTTCAAAGTCGATCGCGTGCACGACACATTCCCCTCGATGCAAGGCCTGACGCAGCCTTTGCTCGTCAAGTTGATGTACGATTAAGTTAGGCTAAGTGATTCTAGGCGATTAAAGACATTCTAAGCACTATCCCATGTTTTCTACGGTTGTCGATATTACTTGGTTTCACGATCATAAGGCCTGTCATATAGAGTATAACTTGGGCGGTGGTGTCGCGTAGAGTTCAAGTGAGTTTAAGGCACAATGCACGGACTTAGTATTTAAGGCACGAGCCACGGTTGATTTATTGAGTTTGGAAAAAGGATGTTTCAAATAGGCATTCCTAAGTTGAGTGGAATAGGGTAAGAAAAAAGAATGCTCGCGACCGTGGGTCGTCGAGGGTGTCTCAGATATGAGAGGTATTGAACTTGGCCATGAAAGAGATGGTAACACTAGAAGAAGAATGACTGTGTGAGACGTCAGTTCGAGTTGAGTCTTGCATGGTCATTTGACAACTTGTCGACAAGGAGAAGTTTTCACGAGCGGCAATCCTGGGCGCCATGGGTCCGCGTCATCCTGAGGGAAAATACGGTATAGCCGAGCTGAACGAACCGCTCAGGTTATTCGGGAACTTTCAACAGGACTAGCTACTTGCGTTGAAAGGGTCGCTGAATAACAAAGTTATAGTCCAAGATAGCTTGTGATGTTAGTGACCAATTCATATAGATGGGTCAGCACAGACGACAATCCGCGAGTGTGCCTTTGGATTGAGTCTCGTTTGAATGTGTATACAATTAGAACACATTGTTTGGGCATAAGATTTGGTTGTAACGTAGACACCGTACTTCGGCACGAGATTTGGCGTCAAGTCTTAAGTTGTTGGCATAGAGTTGCACAAGTTGGATTTGAGTCGTTGCGAGTTTAAGTCAGGAATCGCCGCAAGGCAAAGTCGGTTGAGTGACAATAAGTTCACAAGTCTTGATTGGGTCAGTTGGTGATTAAATCAGTAAGGGCCGTGAGGCGGCGATATGGTTAAGTCATACCAAGTTGCGAGGCACGACCTCATTATGGACACAAGCACGTTCATATGGAAATTGGGTACTATCGCGTAGTTACTTCTCTGATTATGGGCCGAAAGGAAAGTACGACTTGATAGATTAACGTTGTCGGTACGAGAAGGGTCTAGATGCAAAGTATGAGTTGACGTTGTTGTAGCAAGCACAGAATGGTCTAGAGACACAAAATAGGCCAAGACGTCGGTCCTAAAACTGATCCTAAGACAAGAGTGGAAAGACAATCAAAATGGTTATATTGCACAAAGTAAATGAACGTGTCAGTTTTGTATGGGTGGGCGATGAGCTCATTCCACCAGTACAGTTGAGTACTGAGACCCACACAGTTTTCATGTGCAGGCACAGGTAGAAGCTCGTGGCGTGGAGCTCGCTTGGATGCGTCGAGGCACGGAGTACCTTGTTGATTCGAGGCGTGCGACCGCATGGAGTCAGGACTTATACGGGACATAATGTATGGACGTCGCCTATCTGAAGCATCCGCTGGCTCGAGACATTTATTGAGAGATGAGAGAGAGCTGAGTAATTTGTAATGTGAGAAGAGTGAGCTTGAGTGATTGTAATCTTGGCCTTGCGCCCCTTTGTAATCTTATTTTTCAATATCAATAAAGAACACTTTTGAATGACTTGTGTTTTGCTCCAAATTTTTGCTGCTGTTTCAATGTCTCTGCTTGGGAGTTTTGTGCGACGACCCCGTCGCAGCCGCTGTAATCGGTCGTTATGGAACCCGCCTTGCACGAGCACAATCTTGGCTCGTGCAACATCACGCCTTAGCGACGACGATCGCTCTTACGAGAGCGGGGCGTGACATGCAGGATGACATTTTAAGAGTGACAATAATGTTAATGCAGGGACAAATTTGGAAGAATGATAAAAAAAAATAAAGAGAAGTGTAGAATAACATTTTAGGAGCTCTAATAGCGACATCCTTTATTATTATTTTTTTACTTTTATATCTGGTTAACTAGTTTTATTTATTTTTCGTGCCGAAATTTTGTTATTGTGTATAAGACGGTTAAAAATAAAATAAATTGGTTAAAACATACTTGAAAACTACAATTTTTGACTTATGGTACTTCTACATTTATTTTTATTGACTTTTAGAAGTAGTATCTTCTTAATATTAAAATATGATTTTTTTTTAGGGATTTATTTAATAAATATTATTTAAAACGATATAAAAATTTTCTATAGATATTTTATAGTAGAAAAATTATAATTAGTTAGATTCAAAAGGTAATGTTTGCTATTCATTGCTATTTATTTAATATTTAATTATTTAATCGTTATTTTAAAAAAAATTAAAACAAGAGTAACTGTTTAAAATTTTGGTAAAATTATGTTTGTACATACAATAATGTTGTTATGTTTGTACATAATAGTGTAATTACTAACTCTATGATTCTTTTTAATATCAAATTTTTTATATTTGCGTTTACTTATTTACTAAATAATTCTAAAATTATTTTAGTTCATTATATTGTACATATAATATCTTGGTAATTTTTCTTATTATTTACTTTTTTATTACATTTTCTTATCCTTGAAATTAGTTTTATAGTGAGAAAAATAATAAATAATGTTTAATATTTAAGAATAATTACGTTTTGGTGTTTATATAGTATTTTGAGTGTATTTGTACATAATAGTGAGTTCATGAAAAGTTACAATTTAATAATCAATTTTTATGCTCATAATTTAATTTTATCATGATATATAAGATCAATTATGGTTTATATTAGGGAATCATTTTAATCTATTTATGTATGTTAATATCCAAAAAAAAAAATACCAAATCTAGAATATAATTTTCTTTATGATGGCAATTTCAACAACATAAATATGCATCTTCTATATGTCAACATCATACAAAAGAATTATAACAATGTGTTGCCATCAGCAATCACATATGATCATGTTAAATTTTTCTCTACATTGAAATCATGTGTTCAAAGGATATTATAAAATAATTATGTCTGTTTTGTCACACCATTTATCTAGCTCAAAATATTAGTGAAAGCCAATCATTGTAAGTTCTAATTTTATTTAATTTCGTATGACAATATCGAGATCAAATACCTTCATTTTTAAGTAAAATATAACATCAAAATATAAGTCAACTGTAGATGGTACAAAATTGTATAAAGAAAATAAAATGCAGTCACTAATCAGTTGAATAATTAATGCAATTGAGCCTACAGAGGAAAAAGCTTTGATACAGAATGGGGTATCAAACTTTTGATACCCTCTATGTATGACAGGTGGGCCTCCTCCCTCTTCGTAAAACGTGTACACACACACATATATTGTAATGTCCTGAATCCGTTGCGGAGTACGGTGCGGGCTAGCGGTCGAATGGCCGAGTCGGATGAGGATTGGGGAAACTTTACCAGGATCGCGGGATAATAATTGAGATCCTTTCCTCGTTATGGATTGGACTCTTTTGAAATGATGCCCAAGATGCAGTGGCACGCGTCTTGGGGGAAGAGTTCTATATAAGAGTCGCTTGCCCCGAGATCGTTGCCCTGCTGGTTTTCGATGTCGCTTTTGCTGTTGGCTTTTGTGTGCGTTTTCGTGATTGTTTTCGATGAATGTTTTTATGGATTTACTTTCACTGTCTACGCATTTCATATCGAATCACTGAGAGAAAGAGAAGAAGTATGCTGACCAGACGTTGGTGCCAATGCAGGTGCTAACGCAGTGAACCGAGCTTGACGTTGCGTGGAAGACCTCTTTCTCTCGGCAATTCACCAACAAGTGAGTGGCTTTGATCCTTCGACGATCCTTGATCTTCGCGCATAACAATGGTAGACTTGTTATTGCGTTCGGTGCTTAATAAAAGATGCCTAGTAATAATACGGGAAAGATAATGAAAGATAAATTATCACATGGCTAGGCTTATGTTGCAAATCGAATGATGCTCGTATGCTATATGAATTGTTTAACAGGTAATGCAAAGACCCAAGTATTGGGTGGTAAGTATATCGGACTTCGGTTCGAAAGAATGGGTTACAAATGAATAGTCCCTTGGTTGGATGAACGAATATGCGAGCTTATTGCTCAAAAGGCAAGTTGATAAGATGGCAAGATGGAAAGATGGGAAAATGGCAAGATGAAATGAGAACTACGAATATGTGTGGAAGATGCTATTATCATGCATGTCATGTCTCTTATTAGTTAAGTTGCATTGCATGCATGGTCATGAACAACTTGTATACAAGGTAGTTCCTCGAACGGTACTCCGAGGCCACAGAATCGATTCGGCCTAGGAGGAACACAGTGCTGAAGTAGTAGCACAGTGCTGAAGTAGTAGCACGGTCTTTCGGGAACCTTCCGGATGGGCTAGCTACCCACCGCTGAAGGGGAGCCATCCGACCAAGATGTCCCAGATGGCGTGTAGTCAGTGACCTTCATATAGACAGGTGGCATAGCTAACATTGTCTTATGCAAGCAGAGTAAGTGGTATTCATAAATATGTACATGGATGACTATCGACCGTGGGTAAGATTCACCAAATTGGTGATCAATATGAACTGCTTATGTTAGATCAACAAGAATTGCTTATGTTTCTAACATCACTGTATGCTCCTTATAATTCTCATCAAATATATGAATTGTTAATGGACCCTAAGGCAAGATAGAAAGAATACAAATCAATAGTGAACATTCATGTAATTTTACTACTGTTGATTTATGGTGAGATTGGTTACGGCCGCTCACCAGTACATATGTGGAAATGTACTGACCCTCGTCTCCACAGGTGCCGGGAACCTAGTGGATAATCATAGACGCTGAAGGCTTGCTGTCCGACTCTTTAGAAGCTTCGTACATCTTGAAGTTTCCACTTGAAGAAGAAGGCATTTTGCTGAAGGTGGTTATTGTCGCATTATTAATAAAGGGATATGATGTATGGAACAAGTTGTATCTCATTTCAATATTTATGCAAGTTGTAGCCAAGTTTGGCATTTCATCTCGGCTGTTTGAGAGCCTTATGTTTTATGCAATGTAATTTCAAAGATATCAATAAAGAACTTATTTCAGATCATATCTGTGTTGCCAAAACTTATTTATCGTCCGCTGCGAATCTCTATTCAAAATGTCTCTTTTATAAAAGGAACACGAGCACGCCTTGTACAAGTGCAATTCCAGACTTGTACGGCATCACGCCTTAGCGAGGACGAACGATTCGGCGTGAATCAAAGCGGAGGCGAACGATTCCCGAATCGGGGCGTGACAGTTTGGTATCAAAGCACGGCTTTACGTCCTTGGGAATTTCTTGGTTTTAAGATTTCGAAAATGACACAAGCTTTATCGCTTCTCGAACAACTTTGGTTTTAAATGTCCTGAAATGAGATGTTCCATACAATAAGTCCATAAATATATTATGAGACTAACAAGCTCCTCTGTTTTGCAGAGATGACAAAGACAGGTGCAACGAACAACGCGAGTAGCTCAAGGGTGGTAGCCTCAACCGACCCTATGGAGAGGATGCTGGATATGATGGAGAGCCAGCAGAGGCAGAACGCAAAGCAATTTGAGGCCCAACAGAAGCAGCTAGATACCCTACAACAGTTGGTCCGAACAGTGGTGAACAATGGGGCTCAAGGCACTCCAGTCTCACGAGAGAGCGAACTTGTGGAGGCAGAGGAACCCCCGACAGCTAAGAAAACCACTGCTATGGTCGACATTACAAAGTTTAAGAAGATGTGCAACAAAGAATTCAAAGGGACAGAAGAAGCCACCATTGCTATGGATTGGCTAGTTGAAGTGGAAGATCACCTGGAAGCTTTGGGTATTGTTGGATCTAAAAGGGTCTCGTATGTGAAACTACTGCTGGTTTCCAACGCACACTACTGGTGGCAAGGTCAGAAAAGAATTCTTGCGGGAGTGAATGGAACAACGAAAATTACTTGGCTGATGTTCCGCGAGGCATTTCTGGCTCAGTACTTCTCTTCGACTGAGCAGCGAGCTAAGGAATTGGAGTTCCAGAAGCTCGAGCAGGGGAACTTGACGGTGAAGGAGTATGAGGCAGAGTTTTCGAGACTGTCTCAATATGCAATCACGATGTTTACTGACGAAGCATCTAAGGCTCGTCGGCTTGAGCATGGCTTGAGGCCTGCTCTGAAGGCTTAAGTTGTGGTTCAGAAATATAAGACTTTTTAGGAGTCTTATGAGCACGCGAAAGAATTAGACCCACACTATCCTGCGACGGCGCCAGTGCAAGCGTCGGTGCAGAATCTGCATAACAAGAGACCGAACAACGGGGGCAGATATGAGGCGCCTAAGCGTCAGAATCACGGTGGCTTTCAACGACCCAACCAGGGTGGAGCATTCTGCAACAAGTGCCGCAACAAAGGGCACTTCGCTAATGAATGTCAGGTGCTAGAGGGTGGATGCTTCAAATATGGTCGCATGGGCCACGGATTCAGAGACTGTCCAGGGAGGGGCCACCAGAACCCTCCAAGGCAGCAGCATCACCAACAGTATCAACAGAATCGTGGACCGGCACCACGACCCCATCAACCACAACAGAATCAGAGGCCCGGTGCCCAGGGTCGAGTCTTTGCATTGACTCAGGATGAAGCATTTGCATCAGATACTATAGTGACAGATATATTGTTATTTAATAGCATTCCTGCACGTACTTTATTTGATTCTGGTGCTTCACATAGTTTTATATCTAAAGACTATGTTAAGGAACATGAAATAAAAATGATAATGTTGGATGTATATCTTAGTGTTAGTACTCCATCAGGAGTGGAGATGCCTACTAACATGATATGTAGGGATGGTTACATATGTATCGGAAAGAGAAAGCTACCATTAGATGTAGTCGAGCTAGATATGAAAGATTTTGATATCATTCTAGGAATGGATTGGTTAAGTGCATGTTGTGCGATGATTGACTGTGCGAAGAAGCGAGTTATATTTCGCCTACCTGGGGGAACAGAATTCTCTTACTCGGCCAGTTCGTCGGCGAAGGCTTCGATGGTAATTTCAGCTACTACGGCCCGGCGATTGCTTCATTCTGGCTGCGAAGGGTACCTTGCTTCTGTTCGAGACACACGCAAGAATGGTGCAGACTCAGCTAACACTAAAGTCGTAGCAGAATTTCCTGATATGTTTCCTGACGAGATACCCGGAATGCCTCCGGACCAAGAGATTGAATTCACTATCGATACATTTCCAGACGCTCGTCCAATTTCAAGGGCACCATACAGGATGGCGCCTGCTGAATTGAAGGAACTCAAAGTGCAGCTACAAGAATTATTAGACAGGGGATACATCAGACCCAGTGTTTCACCATGGGGTGCTCCGGTGCTATTTGTGAAGAAGAAAGATGGATCGATACGGCTGTGCATCGACTACCGCGAGCTAAACAAAGTTACAATTCGGAACCAGTACCCGTTGCCTCGAATAGACGACCTCTTCGATCAGTTGCAAGGGGCGTCTGTGTTTTCAAAGATTGATCTTCGCTCTGGCTATCATCAGTTAATGATCAAACCCAATGATGTTCCTAAGTCCGTATTCCGAACCAGATATGGACACTATGAATTCTTGGTCATGCCCTTCGGACTGACCAACGCCCCTGCCGTTTTCATGGATATGATGAACAGAGTCTTCCGACCCTTTTTGGATAAATTTGCGGTCGTATTCATCGACGACATCCTAATCTACTCGAAGAACAGAGAAGACCATGCAGAACATTTGAGGACAGTGTTACAGACTCTATGGGACAATCAGCTCTATGCCAAGCTGAGCAAATGTGAGTTTTGGATGAGTAGCGTGTCGTTCCTAGGACACGTTATCTCGGCGGAAGGTGTGTCCGTTGACCCAAAGAAAATTGAAGCCATAGTGGATTGGAAGCAATCCACGTCGGCGAGCGAGATCCGAAGTTTCCTCGGCTTGGCAGGCTACTACAGGAAGTTTGTCAAGGATTTTTCAAAAGTGGCAGCGCCTTTAACTCGGCTAACCCAGAAGGGAGTGGCATTCGATTGGACTGATGAGTGCGAGGCTTGCTTTCAAAATCTGAAGCAACGTCTCGTATCAGCTCCAATCCTTACACTTCCAGACGGTGTCGAGGGATTCCAGATATACAGTGATGCGTCCGGATTGGGTTTGGGATGTGTGTTGACTCAGAGAGGGAAAGTGATATCGTACGCCTCGAGACAGCTTAAGCCGCATGAGAAAAATTATCCAACGCATGATTTGGAACTGGCAGCGATAGTGTTTGCATTAAAATTATGGAGGCACTACTTGTACGGAGTGGCTTGCGAGATCTTCACCGATCATAAAAGCCTGAAGTACATCTTTACCCAGAAAGATTTAAATTTGCGGCAAAGACGTTGGTTGGAGCTTATAAAAGATTACGACTTGACGATCGCGTACACCCCAGGAAAAGGCAATGTAGTGGCGGACGCGTTGAGTCAGAACTTTGTGGGATCGCTTAGTATTGACAAGCGAATACTGGAGGAATTAGAAAGCATGGGAATTGAGCTCCAGATTCGTGGCCGAAATGCACAATTGGCTCAACTTCAACTTGAGCCGAGTTTGTTAGAAAAGATAAAGACGACACAGAGGATGGATGAGTTCTTGATTAAGATTGGCAGAATATTGGAAAAGGGTGAAGCCAGCGACTTCACTAGGCATGAGGATGGATCATTGCGACTCAAGGGAAGGCTATGTGTCCCGAAGGATGAAGAACTCCGGAAAGAAATCTTGATGGAGGCCCACTATGCCAAGTATTCCTTACATCCGGGAAGTACAAAAATGTATAAAGATTTGCGCACGACCTTCTGGTGGCACGGCATAAAACGAGATGTGGCCCTCTTTGTCTCGCGATGCTTAGCGTGTCAACGAGTCAAGGTGGAACACCAGAGGCCCGGCGGGGAGATGCAGAACCTCGCGATCCCAGAATGGAAGTGGGACCATATAACCATGGATTTTATAGTTGGCTTACCGAAGACGCAGCGGGGGAATGATGCAATTTGGGTCATCGTTGATCGATTAACCAAATCTGCATATTTTTTCGCAATAAAAACCACATGGAGCATCGACCGGTGGCTCAGCTATACTTGGATGAAATTGTTCGACTGCATGGAGTGCCGGCATCAATAGTGCCGGATCGGGATGGGCGATTTGTATCGCATTTTTGGGTCAGTTTACATGCTGCCATGGAAACACAATTAAAATTTAGTTCTGCATACCATCCACAAACCGATGGCCAGACCGAGAGGGTGAATCAGGTACTTGAAGACATGCTATGGCTTTGTGCTATTGATCTGAAAACTAGTTGGGACACTCACTTGTCGCTAGCAGAATTTGCCTACAACAACAGTTACCAGTCAAGTATACAAATGGCTCCGTATGAAGTATTGTACGGGCGAAGGTGTCGGTCTCCGATTTGTTGGGATAAAGTCAGTGAACGACATGTACTTGGTCCGGAGATGGTGGAACAGGCCGTCGAGAAGGTTCGTATGATTCGGGAGAAGTTACGTGTGGCACGAAGTCGGCAGAAGAGTTATGCGGATACTCATCGACGACCATTGGAATTTATGGTGGGCGATCACATATTTCTGAAGGTGTCACCGATGCGCGGAGTTATGCGATTCGGTGCGAAAGGGAAGCTAAGTCCGAGATTTGTTGGCCTGTTTGAAATTTTTAAGCGAGTCGGCCCTGTCGCCTATCTGATCGCGTTGCCACCGACATTGGATGGAGTGCACGATATCTTCCATGTTTCCCAACTACGGAAGTATGTACACGATCCAAGCCATGTGGTAGACTTCGGTCCACTAGGGCTAAGAGCTGACTTGTCTTATGTGGAGGAACCCATACAGATCTTGGATAGGAAGGATAAATTTTTGCGAAACCGAGTTGTTTCTTTGGTTCGAGTGCTTTGGCGAAATCATTCCGTCGAAGAGTCGACGTGGGAACTTGAGGCGGATGTGAAGGAAAAGTTCATACAGATCTTGGATAGGAAGGATAAATTTTTGCGAAACCGAGTTGTTTCTTTGGTTCGAGTGCTTTGGCGAAATCATTCCGTCGAAGAGTCGACGTGGGAACTTGAGGCGGATGTGAAGGAAAAGTTTCCTTCGTTGTTTGACCTAGGTGGGTTTGTGTTTAAGTTTCAGGGACGAAACTTTTTGTTAGTGTATTAATATGTAATGCCCTGAATCCGTTGCGGAGCACGGTGCGAGCTAGCGGCCGAATGGCCGAGTCGGATGAGGATTGGGAAAACTTTACCAGGATCGCGGGATAATAATTGAGAATCCTTTCCTCGTTATGGATTGGACTCTTTTGAAATGATGCCCAAGATGTAGTGGCGCACGTCTTGGGGGAAGAGTTCTATATAAGAGTCGCTTGCCCCGAGACCGTTGTCCTACTGGTTTTCGATGTCGCTTTTGTTGTTGGCTTTTGTGTGCGTTTTCGTGATTATTTTCGAAGAATGTTTTCATGGATTTACTTTCACTGTCTACGCATTTCATATCGAATCACTGAGAGAAAAAGAAGAAGTATGCTGACCAGACGTTGGTGCCAATGCAGGTGCTAACGTAGTGAACCGAGCTTGACGTTGCGTGGAAGACCTCTTTCTCTCGGCAATTCACCAACAAGTGAGTGGCTTTGATCCTTCGACGATCCTTGATCTTCGCGCATAACAATGGTAGACTTGTTATTGCGTTCGGTGCTTAATAAAAGATGCCTAGTAATAATACGGGAAAGGCAATGAAAGATAAATTATCACATGGCTAGGCTTATGTTGCAAATCGAGTGATGCTCGTATGCTATAAGAATTGTTTAACAGGTGATGCAAAGACCCAAGTATTGGGCGGTAAGTATATCGGACTTTGGTTCGAAAGAATAGGTTACAAATGAATAGTCCCTTGGTTGGATGAACGAATATGCGAGCTTATTGCTCAAAAGGCAAGTTGATAAGATGGCAAGATGGAAAGATGGGAAAATGGCAAGATGAAATGAGAACTACGAATATGTGTGGAAGATGCTATTATCATGTATGTCATGTCTCTTATTAGTTAAGTTGTATTGCATGCATGGTCATGGACAACTTGTATACAAGGTAGTTTTTCGAACGGTACTCCGAGGCCACGGAATCGATTCGGCCTAGGAGGAACACAGTACTGAAGTAGTAGCACGGTCTTTCGGGAACCTTTCGGATGGGCTAGCTACCCACCGCTGAAGGGGAGCCGTCCGACCAAGATGTCCCAGATGGCGTGTAGTCAGTGACCTTCATATAGACAGGTGGCATAGCTAACATTGTCTTATGCAGGCAGAGTAAGTGGTATTCATAAATATGTACAGGGATGACTATCGACCGTGGGTAAGATTCACCAAATTGGTGATCAATATGAACTGCTTATGTTAGCTCAACAAGAATTTCTTATGTTTCTAACATCTCTGTATGCTCCTTATAATTCTCATCAAATATATGAATTGTTAATGGACCCGAAGGCAAGATAGAAAGAATATAAATCAATGGTGAACATTCATGTAATTTTACTACTGTTGATTTATGGTGAGATTGGTTACGGCCGCTCACCAGTACATATGTGGCAATGTACTGACCCTCGTCTCCACAGGTGCCGGGAATCTAGTGGATAATCATAGACGCTGAAGGCTTGCTGTCCGACTCTTTAGAAGCTTCGTACATCTTGAAGTTTCCACTTGAAGAAGAAGGCATTTTGCTGAAGGTGGTTATTGTCGCATTATTAATAAAGGGATATGATGTATGGAACAAGTTGTATCTTATTTCAATATTTCTGCAAGTTGTAGCCAAGTTTGGCATTTCATCTCGGCTGTTTGAGAGCCTTATGTTTTATGCAATGTAATTTCAAAGATATCAATAAAGAACTTATTTCAGATCATATCTGTGTTGCCAAAACTTCTTTATCGTCCGCTGCGAATCTCTATTCAAAATGTCTCTTTTATAAAAGGAACACGAGCACGCCTTGTACAAGTACAATTTCAGACTTGTACAGCATCACGCCTTAGCGAGGACGAACGATTCGGCGTGAATCAAAGCGGAGGTGAACGATTCCCGAATCGGGGCGTGACATATATATCTACATAAATTTTGAGAGGGGCCCACCTGTCATACATAGAGGGTATCAAAACTTTGATACCCCCTTATGTATCAAAGTTTTAGTCGCCTTCAGAGGGGCTTTGCTATACTGGCGCCTCTTCTCTTTAAACTTCAACAGAATCCCTCTTGATAAAAAAAACCTAATGCTATTGAAAGTTACTAAAAAGAAATATATATTGCCGAATCCACACAACTATAGGAAATTCTCTTTCCCAACAACTAAAATGCACTTTATTGGGAATGGGATACGCCCTCCTGCGCTTCGATACCGTGTCTGAGACTTTGCTGCAGCGAAAACTTAGGCTAACCCACCGAAAATAACCAACCTCCGTCTAAAGGACACCAAGCACAGATAAAGACAAGTATATGACGGTGACTACGTTACCTGGACAAATCTCAATCTCTATAACTCAGATGAAATTACAAGATTGACAAAAACTAATATTGAACCCTTTGCCCTAATAGGTTCAACCCCCTCACCACACTCAAGAAGAAAAAAAATATTACAATTGAAATCGCTCACCAACCCGTAGCAATCTTCCTAACCGAAGTTTACGACCGCTCGATTAGATTTCTTCTTCCTTCTGTCTTGGATGGTGAAGTCCTAAGAGCAAAGTGCAGAACTTTCTCTTAGATTTCCTATGGATGAGCACCTTGAATCTCCGCTTTTTGTGCTGTGCTTTGTGCCTCCACCCTCACCCCATATATATAGGATGAGAAAAACCTATTGTAGGTCATAATATGATTTCTTAAATAGGAAGCCCTCAAATAAGAATCATACTACACCTAAAATAGCCATCAACATCTTATTTTAGATTATAATATGATCTCTTAAATAGGAAACCCTCAAATAAGAATCCTATTATATCTAAAATAGCCCAGCACTAATTATGGACATCCAAATCAAATTAAATCAAATATTTAATCAGATTTGGACTCCATAAATATGCTACTACCAAATTCAGACCGGACTTCAATAATTTTCCCCTCCAGTCTGATGAGAGGGTATTGACCCCATGGCTCCTCAACTGGACTCCATGCTTGTCGTCATGCGACAAAATTCCTGCTCCCCCATGCCACTGATCTTCGATCCCCCGAGCTGCTTTACATATTCCTTCGTCTCCAGCTCCTCGACCGTCACGTCGATGCTAGCTGCCAAGCGTAGCACCTCTTGCACCACTGGGATCCTGCCGATATCAATAACACGATCAAGACCAGTAACACCCAGTTTTCCAAATGAGAGTAATTTTGAAATTTTGTAATTATAATTATAACTATTTAAAATCATGACTTATGTTGGTGTTTTGCTAGTGTAACCTTAGAGACTGTTGACCTAGAGTCTAGCCATGTGATTTGGATGTTTAATTAGTACATTTTAGCGTAGAGGGTATCTTGGTCATTTTAGGATTTATTTGAATTTATTATGATTTATTGGAATTTGTGTGAATTTATTATTATTTAAATAAGTGTTATGTGCTATTATTGGTTTTAGCCTGGTGAAGCCTAACCTAGAAGCTTAGACTTAACCCATAGGCTAAGTAGGATGGTTAACTTAAGTTGAGGGTAGAAATTATCAAGCTAGAAATCAAATAGTAGTTTTAGTCATGAGAATTGATTTTAGAGAATGGGCCTTTAGAAACTTAGATGTAACTTGTCTTAGGGAGAGCCCAAGCCCACAACTAACTAGAAACCCTAACCCTAGCATTAGTGGCCAGCCACCATTGGGATTTTCCCCTATATAAACCCCTCTTCATGTGTTCTTGCCTCTTTTCATCCAAGTTTCCAAGTTTAAAGAAAGAAAGGTATAGCCATCTTCCCCAATCCATAACTTTCCCATTTTAGGTCCTTTTTAGCTCAAATCTTTTGCACTAGGTTCTAATCCATCCCTTCTTGCTGCTCATGGAGAGTATTCTCAGGTTTCGTGCAATTTGGAGAGATTAGCTAGCAAGGAGAAACCCCTCTTTTAGAGCTTTTCAATGAGCTTTGAAACCTATAGGTAAAACTCTCAAAACGCATTCAAATTTCAATTTCTTTGAATGAGTGCATAGCCCTAGGAGTCCCCTAGCTGCTAGCATAGGTTTGGTGTCGAGTGGTGTCCATTTCATGTCCTTATTGGACACGTATCAGTCCCTGTTTACAAGTGTTTGATTAAATTTTTGTGTGGAAATTATTTCTCTATTTTACAAAACTTTTTGATGGGATTTATAGATCTATATGTACTTTGATGTTTCGAGTGTCTCTGAGGTGATTTTGTGTCGTGTTCGTGTCGTATTTGGTCGAGGACACGCTGCACGCTGGCTCGCACGTGTGCCCTGCTACCCCGTGTCCATTTCTCCCTGGATACGACATTTCGACACGCAATTTTTGGTGAGGAGGTGGGGGCCACGACTGTCAGACCCCTCCCGAAGTTTCGTGAGGTTTCGGGTCGTGTCTAGGAAGTTATCGAGCACGTACCGATTTTGTACTGCCTGTGCACGCGTTGAAAAATGCCACTGACACGGGTCTCGTACTCGGACACGACACGTCCTAGACACGTTTCAGGTGGTTGGACACGAAGCCCTAGACCTAATCTAACTTAGGACTCGACCACAGCACTCGTGGTTAGACACACGTTTCCCTATCTAGCCCGACACATGCCCACGAGGCTGTCTGTAGCCTGTGTTCTGACACAGTGAATTTTGGTGTTTGGACACGTTTGTGTCCACTAGATGGACACGTTTGACCAAGGTCGACACGTACACATACCCTGGTATGTTTACCAACCATTAGATGGGATTACCTAGGTGTTTTCGATAATGGTTTTGGCTTATATTTTGGGTTCGGCTGAAGTGTATTGAGTATCAGTCTTTTGGTTGTTCTTTCCAGTTTTGTTTGATAATTTTAAATAATTCTATTATGTTTAATTCTTGTAGATTCATACCTATAATTTGGGTTTCAAGTTCTAAGTACACATGAATTGTTTGGGGATGGTTTCGAACTGGTTTGGGAGTCTTGGAGTGTTGTCATCGACTGACTGCATGCGTCAGTCTTCTTTCCCAGTTTTGTTGATATATGTTGATGATTATTAGATGTTTAGAATATTCATGTTGGTATGTATGTTAAGAACTGAACCAAGTTGGACTGTTTTGTATTTCCTGAGTTTGTGTTATTTTTCATGTTGATTTTATTTAGGTTTAGTAGTTGATTGGTTCACCACCTGTTTAATGAGTAATGTTCATATCAATTGTGATTTATATGGAACTATGGGTTTTCGAATTTGGCTTGGGGGTTGCTAATTGTTGGATATTATAGCATTGTCAATGCCATGTTATTCCTGATGACTGAAATGATTTCTTGTTAAATGTTCACTGGGTTGTTCGAAAATCTGAGACTTCACACACAGATTCCCTCCCACCTAAGCCACAATTCCCTGTCACACAGGTTTAATCTACACATTGCTATATATGAAATATTTTGACTAAACCTGAGATAATTTCTATCAATTGTAATGAACTGAGAACCATTGCCATTAAATGTTCTTCGAATTTCCTGAGAATTCCTTGTATGCACTGTTATTGATTTCTGAGACATAATGAAAACCTGGGACTATTTCACTTTCCTGTTATTAAATAGAAATCTGAGACACTTGCATTGTATTCCCTGAGATTATACAAGTTCACACACTTATACATGAGAGTCTAACATTGTTACACACCTGAGCACATTTAAACACACTATGGATTCCTGTACACACATGTTTTTCCTGTCACACACACATGACACCCTATCCTATTAAGTCCTGTCATCTACACATATTTAATGTACACACATATTCCTATCAATCTCACATACACACACATGGAAATGATAATCTGAACACTGTCATTTGGTTTCCTGGAACCAAGTCAAACACACCCAAACCCACATTGCTATGTACACATTGTTTCCCTCACACTCTCATGCCATATACACACACACACAAGTATCTAATTCACATTGCCATGCCACTATTTCCTATTGGCACACACAAGCATCAATGTACATACTGATTTTCCCTTGACACCCTCAACACATACACATGTTATATTATACCCTCAAGTGACACTCTCATGTCACTTCACACACACACATATGTACACAATCACATTTCCTTTCCTTGTTTTCTAAGTATATATGTGTATGTGAGATTCACATATTCATGTATCCTATGTTAATGAGTGTACTATATTATATTAGATACATTTTTGGATATGTGTATATGTGATGTGGTTTGGTTATAGGCATGTTATTGCCTAATAGCCTAGACTAGGGCTCTAAGCCTATGGGTGTGGCTTGAATGCCAGTATAGAGTCTAGTTAGACTTGTTTAGCCTTGATTAGACCTAGAATGGACTAGTTAGACTAATATAGACTTGTTTGACTTAGGTTTGACCTAGTTGACCTAGTTTGACTTCTAGGGTTGACCAGAGTTGACCAAGAGTTGACTTTGGTTTAGATGGACCTAGATTCATGTAGAATGCATTGAATTGCATCTTATTATCATTTTAGACTCATAGTGACTTGTACTGTTCTATAGGAGACAGACACCACTCCTCGGACAGTAGATATTCTTCAGATACTCAGGATACAGGCGAGTACATTCTCTGATCGTTTCATACTTATCACGACTTATATTCTTGCTCTAGATTACTTTACTTGATGCTGTCACGTTATCATCACGGATTGGTACTATATGGATCTCTTCTTGGGATGTTATTCCCCTTAGCGGGCGCATCGGATACTTTATGTCATGTGTTTCATGTACATCATGTATTCCTTGCTCTTGCGTTATTCATGTACACTCATGTTCTCTCATGTTCTTTCATGTACGCTCATGTACTTTCATGTGCTCTCTTGTACGTTCATGTTTCCTCATGTGTTTTCGTGTGTAACCAAAACATCATGTCCGTAATGTAACTTGACTGGATCCTTGTGTATTGATTTTGGGTAGGGGTGAGTATAAATGGTCATGTGATTTACCCATCATGTCCAATCTGTTACTTTTCATGTACATCATGTTCAACCTAAGCCAATTACATGCCATCTCATACTCTAAATCACTTAGTCACTTACAGTTCTTACTTATCATGTATATATTTCTAGTTATCAAATATCTCTCATATTTTTATGTACATCTTCTTACAGCGATTTATGTATCTTACTCTATTGCTTGCTTTATATTTCCTGCCATAATATGAACTGCATGAGATGTACTGTGCTCGCTTCCGTCCTGACTGGACCTGTTAAAAATTTTACAAAGGATGATGAAGAACCCTGCACCCCTTACTTGGAGCTTGCTTAGATGACACTTGCGACCTGGACCCTTGGGGAGGTTCAGGCAGCTGCTGAGGACGATACCTTGCATAGTGTAGATAGCTTAGACTGTTCTTCTTTTCATGTTTAGCTGTTGTCCTTATTTTCAGAGTTGTATATTTGAGGATGTTGAGACTGGTAGTTGTTAACTTATGTTATTTCATTCTGCTGTATCTCAGTTGAGGATTTCTCTATCTTCTCCATCGTGCTATATTCTACCTTTAGATGTGATTGAGACTGTATTCTGCTATGTCACCTCCATTCGGAGTGTATATACTGTACAGGTACCTTATATTGTTAGATGTTGAGAGTTAGGACAGCGTTCTACCGTCGACACTACGGTACAGGCTGGACGTACCCACTTCTCGTGCCCTTACTCTAGGGTGCGGGTCGTGACATATTTTTAGTGGTGGCCCATGCAGGTCGAGTTTGTGTAATGGTATTCGAACTAGAGTATCACTACAACCTGCAGTAGGAATTAGAATATTTTTGAAGGTACTCAATCGCACTAGGAAAACTCTTAATCAGATTCCTTTTATCTAAATTGTTGCTTATTGACTTCCCCTGAATATAAACTGTCCTCCCTTGAATTTTTGCTTCATTCTCAGAACTTACTTCTTGTTTTGATCTGTCTTCATGATGGTTATGGAGACACGATCTCATCGCTCCGGTTCGGGGAATACTATTGAGAGGCTGGCCACCTCTTGTCCTGTTCATCAGGGCCTCGAGACCGCAGCTCATGTTGTGCCGACTCAGGTTGGCATTTCTGCTACATTGGAGGTGCACCTCTGTCTGTACAGAGACTTTTTTCTGTCATTTCCGATTTCTCTCAGCAGCAGCGGTTCATGCAGCATCAGCGGCAGACCAAGGGAAACCAGCAGGGCGAGCTATCGTCAGGATAGTCGAGGATGCACAGACCATTGGAGATCTTGCTGCTAGTTCCGTTCTTCTCGATTCCATTTTCGCAATTGTCTTTTATAACTACCTTGAAATTCGATTCCATCTGTTCCTTGCTAATTGATTAATTTTGTCATGTTGCTCTTTTGTTATGTTTGTTTTTCTTCTAAGAAAATCATATGGGCTAGGTCACCTCAGTTGTGGGATCTAGAATCTTCGATAGTCATGTTAGCTGGCATAGTGAGCACATATAGTCAGATTTTGGACGTATTTCTCGGGTGTGGAAATTTAAGGTTTTCGTCGTCGCATGCGACGATGCAAAAATTTTAAATACCATGATACTAGAAGTATGTGCCTTGGTCAAGGACTCTGTGATTATCGTAGCCTTGCTCACTAACATGACGAAGACTCTGAGTAACATGATTTTGGACAGACGCATATGATTATCAGATTTTATCTTGAGAAGGTTTCACAATATCATCTCTATCATACCCTTCTGTTGTTTTTAAAATTGTATACCATCAAATGACTTAGGAGTAGGGATATTTTAGTTTGTAGAACTTATTCATAGGTAGATCTTCATAGTGTAATGATATGACGACTTGTAGAATGTCTGTACCCTAGAGATGATAGTTAGTAGTGGTATTAGAATAGTAACCCATTGTAGATGATTTCCCTGTTATTTATAATACCAACCAGTTTACGTATAGGATGTTAGTATGCCTTACAGCCTTGATGATTGTTATTATTTTCCTTTTTTTTCCAGTGAGGCACCCATGACCAGAGCCTGTCTTTGAGTATAGTTGTTTACCTAAGACTGAGAGGCCTATATACATATAGATTGCAGATGATATACTTAGGATATATGTGATAGGTTGTTGTTCTTGAGCATATATATATGTGGTATTTGGGATTGGTGTGCTCAGCTTGTAGGTACTTAATTATGGGTGACTTGATAGGATTGGGAAGTTAAGAGCTAGCCTATTATAGAGTTTCTCTTTTTGCTAAATTCTAGTTGCCACCACTTAGATAGCTAGCATAGGTAAAATCCTAAGAAGTTGACCAGCTGATGACCAAGTTGAAAAAATTGACAAGTGATTGACCCTTGACTATGTTTGACCTAGAAAGGGGGTACGATCATCTTAATTTTGAGGACGGAATTTTTCTAAGGTGGGTAGGATTGTAACATCCAGTTTTCCAGATGAGGGTAATTTTGAAATTTTGTAATTATAATTATTATTTATTGATATTTATTTCATATTATAATTTTTGATAATTTTTAATCATTTTTAAACTATTTAAAATTATGACTTATGATTTTGGTGTTTTGCTAGTGTAACCTTAGAGACTGTTGACCTAGAGTCTAGCCATGTGATTTGGATGTTTAGTTAGTACATTTTAGCGTAGAGGGTATCTTGGTCATTTTAGGATTTATTTGAATTTATTATGATTTATTAGAATTTGTGTGAATTTATTATTATTTAAATAAGTGCTATGTGCTATGATTGGTTTTAGCCTAGTGAAGCCTAACCTAGAAGCTTAGACTTAACCCATAGGCTAAGTAGGATGGTTAACTTAAGTTGAGCGTAGAAATTATCAAGTTAGAAATCAAATAGTAGTTTTAGTCATAAGAATTAATTTTAGAGAATGGGCCCTTAGAAACTTAGATGTAACTTGTCTTAGGGAGAGCCCAAGCCCACAACTAACTAGAAACCCTAACCCTAGCATTAGTGGCCAGCCACCATTGGGATTTTCCCCTATATAAACCCCTCTTCATGTGTTCTTGCCTCTTTTCATCCAAGTTTCCAAGTTTAAAGAAAGATAGGTATAGCCATCTTCCCCAATCCATAACTTTCCCATTTTAGGTCCTTTTTAGCTCAAATCTTTTGCACTAGGTTCTAATCCATCCCTTCTTGCTGCTCATGGAGAGTATTCTCAGGTTTGGTGTAATTTGGAGAGATTAGCTAGCAAGGAGAAACCCCTCTTTTGGAGCTTTTCAAGGAGCTTTGAAACCTATAGGTAAAACTCTCAAAACCCATTCAAATTTCGATTTCTTTGCATGAGTGCATAGCCCTAGGAGTCCCCTAGCTGCTAGCATAGGTTTGGTGTCGAGTGGTGTCCATTTCGTGTCCTTATTGGACACGTATCAGTCCCTGTTTACAAGTGTTTGATAAAATGTTTGTGAGGAAATTATTTCTCTGTTTTGTAAAACTTTTTGATGGGATTTATAGATCTATATGTGCTTTGATGTTTCGAGTGTCTCTGAGGTGATTTTGTGTCGTGTTCGTGTCGTATTTGGTCGTGGACACGTTGCACGCTGCCTCGCACGTGTGCCCTGCTACCCCGTGTCTATTTCTCCCTGGATACGACACTTCGACACGCAATTTTTGGTAAGAAGGTGGGGGCCACGACTGTCAGACCCCTCCCGAAGTTTCGTGAGGTTTCGGGTCGTGTCTAGGAAGTTATCGAGCCCGTACCGATTTTGTACTGCATGTGCACGCGTTGAAAAATGCCACTGACACGGGTCTCGTACTCGGACACGACACGTCCTAGACACGTTTCAGGTGGTTGGACACGAAGCCCTAGACCTAATCTAACTTAGGACTCGACCACAGCACTCGTGGTTAGACACACGTGTCCCTATCAAGCCCGACAAATGCCCACGAGGCTGTCTGTAGCCTGTGTTCTGACACAGTGAATTTTGGTGTTTTGGACACGTTTGTGTCCACTAGATGGACACGTTTGACCAAGGTCGACACGTACACATACCCTGGTATGTTTACCAACCATTAGATGGGATTACCTAGGTGTTTTCGCTAATGGTTTTAGCTTATATTTTGGGTTCGGCTGAAGTATATTGAGTATCAGTCTTTTAGTTGATCTTTCCAGTTTTGTTTGATAATTTTAAATAATTCTATTATGTTTAATTGCTGTAGATTCATACCTATAATTTGGGTTTCAAGTTCTAAGTACACATGAATTGTTTGGGGATAGTTTCGAACTGGTTTGGGAGTCTTGGAGTGTTGTCATCGACCGACTGCATGCATCAGTCTTCTTTCCCAGTTTTATTGATATATGTTGATGATTATTAAATGTTTAGAATATTCATGTTGGTATGTATGTTAAGAACTGAACCAAGTTGGACTGTTTTGTATTTCCTGAGTTTGTGTTATTTTTCATACTAATTTTAATTAGGTTTAGTAGTTGATTGGTTCACCACCTGTTTAATGAGTAATGTTCATATCAATTGTGATTTATATGGAACTATGGATTTTCGAATTTGGCTTGGGGGTTGCTAACTATTGGATATTATAGCACTGTCAATGCCATGTTATTCCTGATGACTGAAATGATTTCTTGTTAAATGTTCACTGGGTTGTTCAAAAATCTGAGACTTCACACACAGATTCCCTCCCTCCTAAGTCACAATTCCCTGTCACACAGGTTTAATCTACACATTGCTATATATGAACTGTTTTGACTAAGCCTGAGATAATTCCTGTCAATTGTAATGAACTGAGAACCATTGCCATTGAATGTTCTTCGAATTTCCTGAGAATTCCTTGTATGCACTGTTATTGATTTCTGAGACATAATGAAAACCTGGGACTGTTTCACTTTCCTATTATTAAATGGAAATCTGAGACACTTGTATTGTATTCCCTGAGATTATACAAGTTCAGACACTTATACATGAGAGTCTAACACTGTTACACACCTAAGCACATTTAAACACACTATGGATTCCTGTACACACATGTTTTTTTCTGTTACACATACAGGACACTCTATCCTATTAAGCCCTGTCATCTACACATATTTAATGTACACACGCATTCCTATCAATCTCACACACACACACATGGAAATGATAATCTGAACACTGTCATTTGGTTTCCTGGAACCAAGTCAAACACACCCAAACCCACATTGCTATGTACACATTGTTTCCCTCACACTCTCATGCCATATACACACACACACAAGTATCTAATTCACATTGCCATGCCACTATTTTCTATTGGCACACACAAGTATCAATGTACATACTGATTTTCCCTTGACACCCTCAACACACACACATGTTATATTACACCCTCAAGTGACACTCTCATGTCACTTCACACACACACACTGTACACAATCACATTTTCTTTCCTTGTTATATATATATATATATATATATATATATATATATATATATATATATATATATATATATATAAAATAAAATAAAAATTTATATATATATATATATATATATATATATATATATATATATATATATATATATATATATATATATATATATATATATATATATATATATATGTGTGTGTGTGTGTGTGTGTGTGTGAAAAAAAAAATATGTGTGAGATTCACATATTCATGTGTGAAAAAAAAATATAAAAAATATATATATATATATATATGTGTGTGAAAAAAAAAAAATATATATATATATATATATGTGTGAAAATATATATATATATATATATATATATATATATATATATATATATATATATATATATATATATATATATATATATATATATATATATATATATATATATATATATATGTGTGTGTGTGTGTGTGTGTGTGTGTGTGAGATTCACATATTCATGTATCCTATGTTAATGAGTGTACTATATTATATTAGATACATTTATGGATATGTGTATATGTGATGTGGTTTGGTTATAGGCATGTTATTGCCTAATAACCTAGACTAGGGCTCTTAGCCTATGGGTGTGGCTTGAATGCCAGTATAGAGTCTAGTTAGACTTGTTTAGCCTTGATTAGACCTAGAATGGACTAGTTAGACTAGTATAGACTTGTTTGACTTAGGTTTGACCTAGTTTGACTTCTAGGGTTAACCAGAGTTGACCAAGAGTTGACTTTGGTCTAGATGGACCTAGATTCATGTAGAATGTATTGAATTGCATCTTATTATCATTTTAGACTCATAGTGACTTGTACTGTTCTATAGGAGACAGACACCACTCTTAGGACAGTAGATATTCTTCAGATACTCAGGATACAGGAGAGTACATTCTCTGATCGTTTCATACTTATCACGACTTATATTCTTGCTCTAGATTACTTTATTTGATGCTGTCACGTTATCATCACGGATTGGTACTATATGGATCTCTTCTTGGGATGTTATCCCCCTTAGCGGGCGCATCGGATACTTTATGTCATGTGTTTCATGTACATCATGTATTTCTTGCTCTTGCGTTTTTCATGTACACTCATGTTCTCTCATGTTCTTTCATGTACGCTCATGTACTTTCGTGTGCTCTCATGTACGTTCATGTTTCCTCATGTGTTTTCGTGTGTAACCAAAATATCATGTCCGTAACGTAACTTGACTGGATCCTTGTATATTGATTGTGGGTAGGGGTGAGTATAAATGGTCATGTGATTTACCCATAATGTCCACTCTGTTACTTTTCATGTACATCATGTTCAACCTAAGCCAATTATATGCCATCTCGTACTCTAAATCACTAGTCACTTACAGTTCTTACTTATCATGTATATATTTCCAGTTATCAAATATCTCTCCTGTTTTCATGTACATCTTCTTACAACGATTCATGTATCTTACTCTATTACTTGCTTTTTATTTTCTGCCATGATATGAACTGCATGAGATGTACTGTGCTCGCTCCCGTCCTGACTGGACCTGTTAAAATTTTTACAGAGGATGATGAGGAACCCTGCACCCCTTACTTGGAGCTTGCCTAGATGACACTTGCGACCTGGACCCCTGGGGAGGTTCAGGCAGCTGCTGAGGACGATACCTTGCATAGTATAGATAGCTTAGACTGTTCTTCTTTTCATGTTTAGCTGTTGTCCTTATTTTCAGAGTTGTATATTTGAGGATGTTGAGACTGGTAGTTGTTAACTTATGTTATTTCATTCTGCTGTATCTCAGTTGAGGATTTCTCTATCTTCTCCATCGTGCTATATTCTACCTTTAGATGTGATTGAGACTGTATTCTGCAATGTCACCTCCATTCGGAGTGTATATACTGTACAGGTACCTTATATTGTTTGATGTTGAGACTTAGGACAACGTTCTACCGCCGATCCTGCGGCGTAGGCTGGACGTACCCACTTCTCGTGCCCTTACTCTAAGGTGCGGGTCGTGACAAGACCGAAGTCCCTGACGATCAGCCTCACCGCAAGTCTCGGCTGCATGTCCCCGACTTCTGTCTTTACCGAAAAGTGTTAACGTTCCGACGAGCGTCTTCATCCTTGGCTGGCCCAACCAAGCAGACGGTGCGGTGCTCCTGAGATTCAAACTCCTGAACCTGCCCACCTTCGTGTCTGAACTTGAAGCTTCCCCATACACATGCGTCTTCGAGCAGAACATCACGCACTGTGCATGTCGGTGACCCACAGCTCCCCCTGAACTGTGTGAATGATGATGCTCCCGTCTCAGATTGAGTTTGCTGCAAACCTTGATCTCCTTCCTGGCTTCGAACTGCTGAAATCGATGTTGCTCCGTGAAGCTTTGGCAAACCCTCCACCGCCAAAATTAGATCCGTAGAGCAACCCCCACCTGGAGACCGACCAGCTGTCATGGGATCGACAGATTGACCCTCAATCTTTGACTCACCACCATCCGTCGCTTTGTCTCGATGAACCGAATCCTCCGTATCCCTCAAAGCACCAAGAAGCCCCTCTTCAGCAAGTTCTCTACGATCCACCTCCTATCGAGCACCCCTAGAGCCTCCATTCGGTGTCTGTGGTCTACCTGTACAGTTCAGCGGCTTGAACCTGTACATGCCACAACACAAATCTCTTCGAGCCAGCTGTTGGGAACCCTTTGCAAGCATCCAATCTTTGTCCCCAAATAAACAGCGACAGCTATCATCTGCCAACCTCCCTACTGAAATCAAGTTGTAGCACAAACTCGGTACATGTCGCACACCCATGAAAACAAGCTTCTCACCAAGCTCCGTTGTCAAGTGCACATTACCAATACCTACAACTGCAGCCGTCCCCTTGTCTCCCATCTTTACACGTCTAAACCTGCCGCTGCGGTATGACGTAAAGATTCTCCTATGTGAAGTGGCATAATACGATGCCCCCGTGTCCATGACCCAGTCGCCGTCATGACACATGCCACAAGGTTCTTCTGCGCCGGTTGCTGCGATGATGATATCTCCTATTGCTATGAGATCCTCCTAATCGTCCTTGCCTTTTGCCTTTTCAACTTTGAGCTTCATGCAGTTCCTCTTGATATGAGCCCTTTGGCCACAGTGATAGCAGCCCTCCTTGCGATCCACAATCGCAAGATTTCGAGAACTCCCCCTCTGTCCTCATCTATGAATTGGATCTTTCCTTCCCGTAGGTAGTCACCAGAGCGAACTCCTACGATGATTCCACTTGCTTGCGTCGGACCTCCTTATTCAACAAGCTACTTTTGACTGCCTTCATCGTGACAACTCCATCAGGCGTGGAGTTGCTCACCGACACCACCAACGTCTCCCAGCTTTCCGGCAGAGAACTCAAGAGCAGTAGAGCCTAAAGCTCATCATCAATCACCATCTTCATCGCAGACAGCTGATTGATGATACCCTGAACCTCTTCAGATGTTGTGCCACTGGGGCACCCTCCGTGTACTTCGAGTTGACGAGTTGGCGAATAAGAAACGCCTTGTTGCCAGCCGTCTTCCTTTCGTATAGTGAATACAGCTTCTCCCATAATGCTTTTGCTGAACTCTCCATGGACACGTGGTGAAACACGAAATCATCCAGCCATTGGCGGATGAATCCAGCGGCCTTCCGATCAAGTCGTTTCCAGTCTTCAGTCACTTTGTTCATTGGCTTTGCGTTGTCGCCCTCCAACGGACCATGCAAGTCCTTGCACCAGAGTAGATCCTTCATCATTGGTTTCCAAATCGCCCAGTTTCCCCTGTAAGGGTGATCATACGAGTGTTCATATGCTTCGTAAACATGGTTGCCAAAACCTCCAAAGCTCTGATACCAGATGTTGGGAATCGGATACACCCTCCTGCGTTCTGATACCGTGTCTGAGACGTTGCCGCAGCGAAAACTTAGACCAACCCACCTGAAATAATCAACTCCCGTCTAACGGACACCAAGCACAGATAAAGACAAGTATATGGCGGTGACTACGTCACCTGAACAAATTCCAATCTCTATAACTCAGATGAAATTAAAAGATTGACAAAAACTAATGTTGAACCCTTTGCCCTAATAGGTTCAACCCCCTCACCACACTCAAGAAGAAAAGAAAGATTATAATTGAAATTGCTCACCAACCCGTAGAAATCTCCCTAACCGAAGTTGACGACCCCTCGATTAGATCTCTTCTTCCTTCTGTCTTGGATGGCGAAGTCCTAATAGCAAAGTGTAGAACTTTTTTTTAGATTTTCTGTGGACGAGCACCTCGAATCTTTACTTTTTGTGCTGTGCTTTGTGCCTCCACCCTCACCCCATATATATAGGATGAGAAAAACGTATTTTAGGTCATAATAGAATTTCTTAAATAGGAAGCCCTCAAATAAGCATCCTACTACACCTAAAATAGTCCATCAACATCATATTTTAGATTATAATAGGATCTCTTAAATAGGAAACCCTCAAATAAGAATCCTATTATATCTAAAATAGCCCAGCACTAATTATAGACATCCAAATCAAATTAAATCAAATATTTAATTAGATTTGGACTCCATAAATATGCTATTACCAAATCCAGACTGGACTTCAACACAATTATGTTTGAATAAAATTGAATGCTATAATTTTATTGCTAATTAGTGAAACTAAATACTTATTGCTCACGAGGAATGGGAGAAAATTATGTTCCAAATGGTTAATTGTCATGTTATCCTTCTCAAGTATACTTGATTAATTTGTAGGCCTCGTTTGGTTCACGGAAGAAAAATTGATTCCCTTGTACTTTCCATGGGAATGGAAAAGTAGAATTCCTGTCACATTTTATTTCCGTTGTTTGGTAAAACAAAGAAAGCACCTAGGAAAGACTATTTGATTTCCTTTTCAATGTTTGGATGGTGCAGGAAAGGAAAGCAAAAATATATCAATGTTCCAATAATATCCTTACATTTTAAAATAAAAATGACATTATGAAAATCCAAAGGGACCCAAAATACGAGGAGTTAATGGTAAAATAAGCAATAACACATGGTTAGTTTTGTCATAATTTTTTGTAATAAATGTTGGGAAATGAGGAGGGAAAATCAATCCCATGGGTCATGCGTGGAACCATATTCACTCTCATTTTCCCTTTTGTCAGAAAATTGATTCCCAAGTTTGTGGCTACCAAACAAAGGAAAGGAACAACTTTCATTTCCTAATTCCTTAAATCCGTGAACCAAACAAGGCCAATATAGCAATATCATGCAATTAAAAAAACGAGAAGAAAAACCCTTCATTATGAACATCTTCAAACAATAAAAAAAAGTACATGTTTTTATACAAAAAGAAGAATGATTGATATACATGATAATATGAAAGAAATAAATTTAGGTCTTTCATATATACATAAAAAAAATACTAGATTTGTTGTCTATGCTCGGAGCAATAACACACCTATATACCAAATAAGGACATTGGATGAACTACTATGTCGTGACAACATACGTACCCAAGTCTATTGATAGGCAATATAGTATGCATCCACTGATTTAATGAAGCGACCAATCAGTTTTTACGACTTGTTATATTAGTATCTGGGTTACCCTAGTTAAGATGCAATAAAGATTCTTCAATTTTGCACTGATTAAGTAGGGCTAGGCAAACCTAATATAAAATTAATAATTAGTAATAGTCCACGATACATGTCACATCAGGAGAGCGGAGGAAGTAGGTTGGCTATGCTATATGAGTATGCCAACCTACATATAAAAATTGCTTCCCTTGTACTTTCCATGGAAATGGAAAAGTAGAATTCATGTTACATTTTCTTTCCGTTGTTTGGTAAAACAAAGTAAGCACCTAGGAAAGACTATTTGATTTCATTTTCAGTGTTTGGTTGGTGCAGAAAAGGAAAGCAAAAATATATCAATGTTCCAATAATATCCTTATATTTTAAAATAAAAATGACATTATGAAAATCCAAAGGGACCTAGAATACGAGGAGTTAATGGTAAAATAAGCAATAACACATGGTTAGTTTTGTCATAATTTTTTGTAATAAATGTTGGGAAATGAGGAGGGAAAATCAATCCCATGGGTCATGGGTGGAACCATATTCCCTCTCATTTTCCCTCTTGTCAGGAAATTGATTCCAAGTTTGTGGCTACCAAACAAAGGAAAGGAACAACTTTCATTTCCTAGTTCCTTAAATCCGTGAACCAAACAAGGCCAATATAGCAATATCATGCAATTAAAAAAAGAGAAGAAAATCCCTTCATTATGAACATCTTCAAACAATAAAAAAAAAGTACATATTTTTATACAAAAAGAGGAACGATTGATACACATGATAATATGAAAGAAATAAATTTAGGTCTTCCATATATGCATAAAAAAAATACTAGATTTGTTGTCTATGCTTGGAGCAATAACACACCTATATACCAAATAAGGACAATGGATGAACTACTATGTCGTGACAACATACGTACCCAAGTCTATTGATAGGCAATATAGTATGCATCCACTGATTTAATGAAGCGACCAATCAGTTTTTACGACTTATTATATTAGTATCTGGGTTACCCTAGTTAAGATGCAATAAAGATTCTTCAATTTTGCACTGATTAAGTAGGGCTGGCCAAACCTCATATAAAATTAATAATTAGTAATAGTCCATGATACATGTCACGTCAGGAGAGCGGAGGAAGTAGGTTGGCTACGCTATATGAGTATGCCAGTACTCCATATAAAGGTCATGACTGTTTAGAGAAATGTAGGGGACCAATCTAACATGCCACTGACGTCAACCTAGGATCTGACAAATCCTATCCACACAAGCAAATAATCAAGAGTAATCACATATGAAAACCTGTAAGGCATCCCAAATGCTGAGACATACATAATTATGAAGCTAGTATAAGAAATATAATACTAACCAAGTGTCAAATAAGGTACATGACCATATAACTTGCGGCCGACTAGAATATACAATCATGTCGTCAAATGATGGTGGGAACATACTCCCGAATACAAGGGTTTAGCACTTGCCCTGGGCTAAATGCCACAAAGAAAATATATGAAATACAAGTAGAAGGAAAGAAAATAATCCACTCGTGATCGGTGTTGTAGTCCTTCGAGTACAACAATCCGTAGAAGAACTGGTAGATCCTTTAGCGCTTGCTAAAAGATTTGGCTATGCAAAACCAGTGGAGTCAACCCTAACGAACAAGTAGCACAAAGAAAGCTCAGAAGAAAACAATACAAGAAAATATATAACATAATACTACTGCAAAAATAAAAGGGTCAAACTAGAAATCATAGACTATTCACATAGCAGCAACCACCTCTACACCAAACAAGGACAAAAGGTAGGAAGTTGGGTCCATGATAGACTATGACTTCCAATCTTGCTACGCTATCAACATTAGTAATAAGGAAAATTGGATAGGATCCATAGACTAGGAATAGGCCAACAACCACCTCTTCACCAAACAAGGACAAAGAGAGGAAGTTAGACCTATGCTAGACTATGTTTCCCCTCTTGTTACGCTATCAATAATAATAATAAACATGGTATCAATAATAATAAATAGGACAAGGAATAACAATAATAAACATGGTAGGAAATAACAATGCACATGACATGAAATAAAAATAAACATGACTTGGAATAATAATAACAGAATCGGTAAGGATTCACAAACTACGCATAGGCCAGCTACCACCTGTAGTGCCCTGCTCCTAGCGGTCCACTATATAATGCTTGTGGCTTGATAGACTCGGTCAGAACTGAGTATTGGAAAAACCTTTCGGCATCAAATCTATCACGGATGGTTTCTGTTGGAATAAGTCAAAGGTTGCATCAGATTGTGTATTGGCAAATAAGCATAAAAAATTCTTTCCATACCTATCCGTTGTAGCTTTCGCTCGATGTTTTTTACTGTTTGGTTTTGATGAATGCGTTTTCCTGGTGATATTGATTTTTTGTTAGTTTTTATTTAATTTTCTTGCATTGTTTCATGAAATTTTAGAGAGAAATGAAGATAAAGAAGGTGTACTAATCAGATGTTGGTGTCATTGCAAAAGAACGCGTAACTAAGGCCTGATCGTGCAAATGTTTCTCTTTCTCTCATCAATTCTCTAATTGGTGAGTGGTGGACTCTGTGGTGACTTGTCCCTTCTCCTCTATCCTTCACACTTAATAATAAAAAAATTATTTTACTTGCCTTGCTACATCCATTGATCGATGATGTCTTAGCTGAATTAAAGATAGTAATGCCACAAGTTGATAGCACAGAAATGTTGAATGTAATTGATATATAAAAGATGAGATGATAATGCAATTGACATAAAGAATGCGATGTGTATGTTTATATGTGAAAGAGTTAATTGTCTAAATAGTGCCTAAGGAATGTCATGGTTGCCATTTTGGTGATCAAACTTCTTCTTTTTTTTGGTTTATTTGGTACCTAAGTTTTATATTTTTGTTTAAAGAGTGCATGAACTAAGTTTCGTCGGTATTTTGGATGTAAATCGTTAAAAATGGATATGTGTAGTTACGAGCCTTATTTTTAGGATTATTTTTGTAATGACATGCTAGCCGATACGTATGTTAGAAATTTGTATATCTCTAACTTCATAAATATTTCTTTAATATGTGGTCCATATTTCATATCATGGTTAATTTAGGTAATTGTTGAATAATAAAAGTTTGGTTAATTTAGAAGATTTCTACCATTTGCAACTTTGATGGACGGTTGCAACTTTTGGTAAATGGTTACACCTTTGATGAAAGGTTGCACGAATATGGAGATTCGTTCCCTCTCTCTGCCTATATATATGAATCCAAATTCCATCATTAGTTTTATCTCAAGAACACAACTTATAGAATAGGCTAAGAGAGAGAAGGCGAATTTCACATCAAAACAAACAATGAATTCCGGTATGTCTTTATGATTTATAGTGACTAATGTTAGTCCCGGGGCTTGACCAAAGATGGAAAACTGATGCAATCGAGATCTGAGATGTCACACAAAAAACTTTGCAGTGATCAAACTCAAGATCTACGATGATGCAAAAAACCAAATAGCCAGATTACAATATGAAGGAGGGAAATAGAGAAGAGAAGATCTCTCGTTCTTCCTTGCAAACGTATTGCAATGGGGACAGAACGAGTTACAATAATGTAGAAAAAGATGAGATGAAGAAAAGTTGCTGGGGTATCGAAATACCGTTGCTCAAAGTAAGATTTGCCCCACACGAATTGCTTCCAGGAACCAGTAAGTTGAAGAACTTGTGGAACGCTTGAAGTCACCTCTGTTCTGACTCCTCGGATGGACTTGCAATGGCGGCAGTAACTCCCTCTCTTTCTTCCTCTTTTCTGACTTATAAAATTCGTAGTCCCCCACAAAGGAGGCCAGAAGAGAGTATATATAGAGAGAGGGTGGAAACCCTAACCGCCTTTTCAGTTATGGAAAGATTGAATTAAATCCCACAAAGATAGCAATAAAATTAATTCAAATCTTATGGAAAGATTGAATTAAGTCCCACAAAGATGGCAACGAAATTAATTCAAATCTTATGGAAAGATTGAATCAAATTCCACAAAGATGGCAACGGAATTAATTCAAATCCCACTAAGATAGCAACGAAATTAATTCAAATCTTATGGAAAGATTGAATTAAATCCCACAAAGATGGCAACGAAATTAATTCAAATCTTACGGAAAGATTGAATTAAATCCCACAAAAAGTGGATCTGAATTAATCGCATTGAATCAGTCTTTTCATAACCGACTTGTAGTCTGCACAATCAGCCTAATACGAGTCCATGAGCCCATGAGCCCGAGTCCGAGCCCAAGCCCGAGTCCGAGTCCGAGTCGCTAAGCCCCTTTGGGGCTTAGCTCCAAATGGAATTAATCCAAGAGAATGACAAAAGCATTAATGCTTAATCCTTGGGGCCTTATTCTTACCTCCTAGTAAAATCACCCACATGGTTCCCTCCTTAGGATCACCACCCCATGTGCATCTCTCAACAACATAACCAAGTATATATGTTGAGATAACTCATGGTGCATTTTCGATGTGGGACTAAACTTTTACAAGGCATGTTTAGAGCAAGCTCTCTCCATGTAAAGAAAGCACCAACAATCCCCCATATATCACAACATATATATGTGTCCAGGGTTGAGCGTTCCCTACAGTAACTGTCCATTTTATATTAGGATAGATGTCGCTGACGACTTGAATCTTCCCGCATGGGTTAAATAACAATGTGATACAAGAATTGACTATGCCTTGAATTTTGTACCACAATTGTAATTCTTCCCACTCACAAAGTGTAGTTACGTGTGCTTCTGGCTGTACATTAAAGGCCCTATGCCAGCCTGGTTTCAGTGTATAATTTTGGGCGTCTACAAGTTTACCCTCAAGAGACGGCCTGATATCTCTTTCCATACACTATAGGTGAGTTCTTTATTAAAGAGACATGGCATGAAACCTTGTGCTTCCTTGCGGTGCTACGCTGCTATGACATGGCCTGAAGCCGAGGCATTACCCCTACCTAGGAACCTCATCGTAGTGTCATACTACTGTAGCATGAGGTCTCAGCCTCTTTGTAGTGCCAATCTACTCAGCATGAAGCCTAAGGCTTCCCTGCGGTGTTACGCCGCAACGACATGGCTTGCAAGGCCGAGGCTTTACCTCTACCTGGGTACCTCATCGTGGTGTCATGCCACTGTAACATGGGGCCATCCTCCCCTTTGTAGTGCTGTCTACAACTCTTTAATTACGTCATACAGCATTAGGCTACCTGCCTATTTGCGGTGCTACGCCGCTATGACTTGGCTTGCAAAGCCGAGGCATTACCCCAGACCTGGAAACCTCATGGTGGAGTCATCCCACTGTAGCATGGAGTTTCACTCCTTGTAGTACTGCTCTACCATGCTTCCTGTAAAGCACACCAGGCATTCACTCTGCCTGAGAACTCATTAAAGCGTTTAAGCCAACCTTCCACAGGATCTGTTTTTTTCGCAAAAAATACATAGTAGACAACTGTGGTTATGGGTCCGTATCCCTTCCATGTTCCAGAGAACGAGTACCCACTGTTACCTAATAGTTTCCCAGGCAGTGAACCTCCTTTGAACAAAAAGTTAGATGCCTAGTAGATCTATCTTTGAACTAATAGCATAAAACTTTATGGTAGGATTACAAAGACACACTATCAGAATGCCTTCAAGCCTATTTTACAAGCTGTGTCATCGACCAACTGGCGCTTGAGGCCCTTTGTGAACGGATCTGCCAGATTCTCCTGACTCCGAACATCAATCACTGCAATTACACCTCTTTTGATAAGATCGTGTACTGCCTTGTGCTTCAACCGTACAGTCCTTTTCTTTCCGTTGAAGAGGTCATTTGATGCCACCGCCGCAGTCGCCTGGTTGTCACATTATATCGGTATCGCCGGTATCTGAGCCCCAACCACTGGAAGATCATACATGAGCTCCCGAAGCCATTCTGCTTCATCTGCTGCAGTTTCAAGTGCATAGAATTCAGATTCCATGGAGGAACGAGAGAGTATAGTCTGTTTCTTCGACTTCCATGATATAGCAGCTCCACCCAAGGAAAAGACATATCCATCTGTGGATCTCTCGCTTTCCACCTCTGAACACCAGCTAGCATCACTGAAGCCTTCCACTACTGTCGGATACCCGTTGTAGTACAGTACATATGTCTGAGTCTTCTTGAGATATCTCATCACCCGCTTCACAGCTTTCCAGTGCTCAACCCCTGGGTTGCTTGTGAACCGACTCAGCATTCCTACGGCGAAAGCTATGTCAGGCCTTGTTGCAGTGGTTGCGTACATTAAACTTCCGATAATGCTAGAATACTCCAGCTGCCTGACGCTTTCCCTCGAGTTTGGCTTCAGCTTCTAATCACACATGTATGGCGTATCGATCCCTGGAAGATCCTTATACCCATAGCGTGTGAGCATCTTTTCAATGTAGTGAGATTGTGACAGCGCTACTCCAGTGTCTGTCCGGATGATCTTTATGCCCAAGATGACATCTGTATCCCCCAAGTCCTTCATACTGAACTTGGTTGAGAGAAACTTCTTTGTCTCTGTGACACAGCCTATAACCGTACCTAGGATTAGCATGTCGTCCACGTACAGACAAACGATGACTCCTCCTCCATCAACGAACTTTGTGTAAACACATTTGTCCGTCTCGCTGACTCTGTAGCCGTTTGACCTAATAACTTTGTCAAACTTCTCATGCCACATCTTGGGAGCTTGCTTCAAACTATATAATGATTTCACTAACTTGCAGACTTTGCCTTCAAGACCTTTGACGACAAATCCATCTGGCTGTTGCATGTAAATCTCTTCTGTCATGCCCCGATTCGATAGAATTGATAGTCGTACCCCGGGCGTGATGCCGTGCAAGCCTAAGTTGTGCTTGCACAAGGCGGTTCATAAGGTTATCCGAAACAACAGCATATTTAAGAGTACGCAGAGAAATTGAACACATTCATTTAGAAAAGAAAACTTGCATTTTTATTGATAATAAGTAGGTTACAGACTCGATTACAAAAGAGGCCTCGTGGGCTTACAACCGACATCGATGAGATAGTCATTCCATACATTTATATCCCTTTTACAAACATCAAAATGACTCTCTAAGACCTGGTATCGGCGAGAGTTTGTGACTCATGATACAGTTGGGTTGGAGTCTTCAAAATGTTGCAGAGCTAGCCTTCGCTCTAGCAAGGCTTCAAAAGAAGGAGCGTCGTCTTCAGTTCCTTGGCACGCTATCCTGGTCCCGAGTACCTGTTGAGAGCGAGGGTCAGCACTTTACACTTTGTGCTGGTGCGTGGCAATTTAAATCCCGTGCTCTCATTTGTTGAAGAAATTAAGTGAGCGTGCAAGCAATTATTTACTGAAGTTTCTAGCCATCCTACTCAATTCAAACTTATAATTGAAGGCACAACCGTATAATGATGATAGATCTTACCCCCGGCAGAGCGTGCCGTCGTAGCGTAAACTTACCATGTTCTTCCCTGTCATGTTGATAATAATGATACGTAATTGAGTGCGTTCGTGAAGGTCACTGGCACGACAAGCTATCCTGGACATATAGCTTGGTAGACAGAGGTCCTTCAGCGCGGGTAGCGAGCCCCGTTGAAAGCCACTGCCTACCGTGGCATGCATCCGGCATAGCTATCCGTGTTTCTTCCTAGGCCGGAATTCTCCCGTGTCCTCGGAATACCGTCCGAAGAAACAATCGCCCTTGTCGACAAGTTGTCCATGACCGTGCTAAGTTAATTTGTTATTTCAAAGCACATCTTATAGTATCATTACAACATTCATTTTAATCGATTCATCCATTCTTAGCACGGTTCTATATGATTTAATAATTGCAAGCACGATAGTATTTTATGACAAGCATCTGTATAGTTCGTGTTCGTGGGACGTCGTGTGACCGTTCATCGGAATATCATTCATGTCGTTGCATTACATCTAGCATAGCATATGTCTAGTATTGATAATGTATTAGAGAAGAGGGTCGAGGAAAGAAGGGTCAGCCACTCACTTTAGTATTTACTTGAGGCGAGAAACTGGTTGGCCGCGCTAGACGTTGCCTACGCGATCACCTGAAATCGCACAAGCAATCGATTAGAACACTGTGTTATTCAAGGAATTTCGATACGAATGCGAAGTTCGAAACGTAAGCCATGAAAACCATCAAAAACATTCACGAAAACGCATTCAGAAAACAAAGCCAAAACCAACGCAAGCGGCGTGAAAAGCAGAGCAACGGGAGGTCTCTCCCGACTCAGCCGCAGAGTCAATCCTTGAGGCGCAGCTCGCTGAATATGGGACTTGGTTCCGAAGAAGCCATTCTATAACGGAGAATGGATCTTAATTCAACCGTTCCCGTTCGATCGATTCGATCGATCCCGACCTATCGGTCCCGACCGAGTCGATAGCGATAGTGTTCCTTTCTCGCGCACCCCATGGACGAACAACGGGGCACGATGTAGGGACGGGGCACTACATCTTCGGTCAGCTTCCCATTCAGGAATGTTATATTTACATCCATCTGATGTATCACCAACTTATGTATGGCTGCTAGAGAGATTAACATCCTGATGGTGGTCATCCGAGCTACTGGAGCGTACATGTCAAAGTAGTCTATCCCTTGTTTCTGAGAAAATCCCTTTGTTACCAGCCTGGCCTTGAACTTGTCAATAGCTCCATCTGTCTTCATCTTCTTCTTGAAGATCAATTTACATCCGATGGGCTTTTCTCCTTCAGGTAGATCTACCAACACCCATGTGTTATTGGAGGTGATAGAGTCAAACTCGTCATTAACTGTCTCCTTCCAGAAGATAGCATCTCTGGTCTTCATCGTCTCATCATAGGTAAGCGGATCTGCTTCCACAAGATAGGTGACAAAGTCATCTCCGAAGTCTTTAGATCTCCTCGCTCGCTTTGCTGACGGCTCTGCGAGTTTTGGTACAAGAGTTGTTTCATCAAAAATAGCTTCTTCTTGGACTACTGGCCCATATGAGATTTCAGTCTCATTTGCACCTACATCATTTTTCGGAATGTCCGAAAGAACAATATTTTTGTCTTTTGCAAACTTGCCTTCAAAGTATTCAGCATCGCCAGATTCGATGATATGATTTGACTCAATATCAAGAAATCTCCGAGCATCACTCTTCTCAGCATACCCCAAGAAGATCGCCTTTGTAGTCCTTGTCCCCAGCTTCTGAATCTTCAGATCTGGAAGCTTCACATACGCCAGACACCCCCACACTCGAATGACATTCAAGTTTGGTCTGACTTTGAACCAGAGTTCATGAGGAGTTACGTCCGAAGTTGCATATGGCACTCTATTCAGAATGAAAGTGGCCGTTAATGCAGCTTCTCCCCAGTAGCATTTTGGAAGACCTGCAGTAAGCAGCATTGAATTCATCATTTCTGTTAATGTTCGGTTCTTCCTCTCTGCTACTCCGTTGGATTAAGGAGAATATGGAGCAGTAGTCTCGCATATGATTCTATGTTCTTTGCAGAACGATGCGAAGTCATGAGACCTGTACTCCCCACCTCGATCACTTCTCAACCTCTTGAGTTGTTGTCCAGTCTGTCGTTCAGCTTCAGCCATGAACTCTCTGAACTTCTCGAAAGCTTCGTCTTTAGTCATGAGCAAGTAGACGAACGCGTATTTTGAGAAGTCGTCGATGAAGGTTATGAAATACTTCATTCCGGCCTTCGTGGAGAAATGTTTGAAGTCACAGATATCGGAGTGTACTAACTCCAGAAGATCTGTGCTTCGATTGACCCGATGAAAGGGTTTTCTTGTGATCTTCGTCTGAGCACATACTTCACACTTCTCCACATTACCCCCACATTTGGAGATAAGTCCTAGACTAGACATTTTGTTAATTCTTTTACAATGAACATGTCCTAGTCTATTATGCCACAACTCAAGACAATAATCAGAAAATGCAACTGCATTAATGTCATCAAACTGGTTGACAAGCTAAATTTTAAACATTCCTTCGGTTTGATAAGCCTTTCCGAAGTATGTTCCCTTCTTGGACATCACCATCTGACCAGCATTGATGTCCATCCTTAAGCCTGCGTTGCAGAGCAGGCTCCCAGAGATCAGGTTCTTGGCAATCACCGGAACATGCTTCACACCTTGAAGCGTCAAAGTGTTCCCAGAAGTGAGTTTCAGCTCCACAGTCCCGATCCCTAGAACTTCAGCTTGGGCCTGGTTCGCCATGACAACCTTCTCAGATATCGGCTGGTACGTGATGAACCATTCCTTGCCAGAACAGACATGGCAAGTCGCACCAGTGTCTATCCACCAGTCAGAGTCAACCCCCATAGTTGTGACCTGTGCGATCATAGCAACAATGTTAGACACCAATGAAACCTTACTAGGCTCACCTTTCTCTGATTGTTTAGGCTTGGATCTGCATTCACTCTTGTAGCGGCCTTTCTTGCCATAATTGAAACAAGTCACTTGGGACTTGGACTTCTGTTGCTTGAATGAAGGACCCTTTACTTTTAGATTGGTGAAATCCTTCTTCTTGTGAGAAGCCGCCTGCTTCCCCTTGGGATCTCTGGTCTGCACTAGATTGGCCTTAGCCAACTTTTTAGACAGCGTGTCCATCTTCTGTTATGAACGCATCTCGTCCTCAACATGGATCTCTTGAAGTAGATGGATCTCTTGAAGTAGATCTCCCAAGCTAATGTCTAGCTTCTTTCTGAGCATCCTTGCATAGAAGGTACTCCATCCAACAGGAAGTTTTGAGACGATCCCTCCAACGACAAACTTGTCGGGAAGGGGCATCTCTTCGTCTTCCAGTTTCTGACGCAGCTTCAAAAATTCCTTCACCTGTGGCAACATGGACTTCTCATCCTCAAAGAGCAATTTGTGATATTTTTCATCTACAAACATCTTGCTCATGTTCCTGTCTTCTTCATACAGTTTTTCCACAGACTACCATATGTCTCTGGCAAATTCCTTCTTCGAGTAGGATTCTGCTAGGGAATCCTCCATAGCATTCAGGATGAGAAGCCTGCAGATGCTATTTTCCCTTCTCCATTTGGCCTGGAGTTTGGTAGCCGCATTGATTGCGGCAGTAGACCCAGTGTCTTGAACAGAAGGTTCTTCCTCCAACAGTACATGATCAACGTCTTGAGTTGAAGAGTTAGATAAACCTTCCTCTTCCAGACTTGATAATGCTCTCCATCGAACTTTTCCAACTTGCAGTAGTCCGATTGGACGAGCGAAGCATTAATGTTTTCCATCTACAAGGATCTTGCTTTGAGATTGTTAGTCTCGGGGCTTGACCAAAGATGGAAAACTGATGCAATCGAGATCTGAGATGTCACACAAAAAACTTTGCAGTGATCAAACTCAAGATCTACGATGATGCAAAAAACCAAATAGCCAGATTACAATATGAAGGAGGAAAATAAAGAAGAGAAGATCTCTCGTTCTTTCTTGCAAACGTGTTACAATTGGGACAGAACGAGTTACAATAATGTAGAAAAAGATGAGATGAAGAAAAGTTGCTGGGGTGTCAAAACACCGTTACTCAAAGCAAGATTCGCCCCACACGAATTGCTTCCAGGAACCAGCAAGTTGAAGAACTTGTGGAACGCTCGAAGTCACCTCTGTTCTGACTCCTCGGATGGACTTGCAATGGCGGCAGCAACTCCCTCTCTTTCTCTCTCTTTTCTGACTTATAAAATTCGTAGTCCCCCACAAAGGAGGCCAGAAGAGAGTATATATAGAGAGAGGGTGGAAACCCTAACCGCCTTTTCAGTTATGAAAATATTGAATTAAATCCCACAAAGATAACAATGAAATTAATTCAAATCTTATGGAAAGATTGAATTAAGTCCCACAAAGATGGCAACGAAATTAATTCAAATCTTATGGAAAGATTGAATCAAATCCCACAAAGATGGCAACGAAATTAATTCAAATCCCGCAAAGATAGCAACGAAATTAATTCAAATCTTATGGAAAGATTGAATTAAATCCCACAAAGATGACAACGAAATTAATTCAAATCTTATGAAAATATTGAATTAAATCCCACAAAAAGTGGATCTGAATTAATCGCATTGAATCAGTCTTTCCATAACTGACTTGTAGTTTGCACAGTCAGCCTGGTGCGAGTCCATGAGCCCATGAGTCCGAGCCCGTGTCCGAGTCCGAGTTGCTAGCTCCAAATGGAATTAATCCAAGAGAATGACAAAAGCATTAATGCTTAATCCTTGGAGCCTTATTCTTACCTCCTAGTAAAATCACCCACATGGTTCCCTCCTTAGGGTCACCACCCCATGTGCATCTCTCAACAACACAACCAAGTATATATGTTGAGATAACTCATGGTGCATTTTCGATGTGGGACTAAACTTTTGCAATGCATGTTGAGAGCAAGCTCTCTCCATGTAAAGAAAGCACCAACAACTAATTATATGATCAAGATCCTATGTCGATTTACATGTTTTATATTTACATGTTCGAATTTAAGATTTATGTTTACATGTGGTATCAGAGCTTTGTTAGATCATATATTAGTTCTACGTATAGAATAATTTAAAAGGTTTATGAGGTTTTTTTTTTAATCCCTGTTAATCCTTATTGACCAAATGAATAAACTGTTGAAATTTCGGTCAAATTTAAACTATTTGCTTGCTGGGGTGTGGGCAGTTTCTGCCAACGAGGCCTGGGGACAATTCCTGGGTTGGAACCCATTCTCTTCAAGGCTTCGAATTTGAATTTACTATCAAATGTCCGAATGAGATACAGAAAGAGACCCATCCGAATTTTTTTTTAACCTCTCTAAGTATTTGTTGTAGAAACTTTTGATAACTACCATGGTGTTGAGAGTGGGATAGAACCAACGCCCTTTCGGACCATAACCTTAATCTGGCGCCTTAGAGCATCTCCAACCCTATTGTGACTTTGGAAAAAAGTTAATGCCACATAGGAATGACAAAATTTTATTCAAAAGTTCTTCTCCAATGCAATTGTCAAGTCAATTGTGAAACTTATGTAGCAAAAATTAAAGAAGACATTGTGAAGTTGATTGTCTTGTTCTAGACAATGCACTTGACAATGTCTTCTCTTCCATGTCATCAATTATGAATAAAAAATATTAGAAAAAAAAAAAAAAAAGATGAGTAGTTGTCTTAAAAGTTGCATTGGAAGTTAGAAAAAATAATTTTTATTGTCTCCTCAATACTTTTGCATTGGAGAGAGTTTTTCTATCTCATTATCTTTTGAGATATAATTTTGTCACATAAATAAGACATTGTTTTGTGGCTCATGCCACATAGGAGCCACCTAAGACTCACAATACTTAACAAGACAATAGGGTTGGAGATGCTCTTAGACCAACTAGTCCATCTCAACATGATAATTGTTGAGAGTGGGATTTGAACCCTCAACATTATAAATGATTCCTTTCAGACGAGAACCTTTTAATCTCCCATTGACTCTTTACTAGTTGATTATTATTATTATTATTATTTGTACCGAAATCTGGCATCTTAGATCACTCAGCCATCTTGGCACAGATACATAGGAAACGATAGTTTATATATATTTAGCACATAATATTTATGATATCATCATATAGAATAATTGTAGATATATTCTGTATATGATTTGAACTACAATATTCGTATTGTATTGAATTGATAATCACCACAGTGATTTCAATTATGTACATGTATATTGTTATTTTTGGATGACATTCATATTATTAGTTCGTGTTCACCACAGTGGACTCAAATTATGCATTGCATGTTCGACTAAGTAATATCATCGTTGGTTTATTTACTTACATTATGTGTTGCCCACAGGTGGACCATATTATTAGTAAATTAAACATTAAGATAGTTGATTATTTCTGTAATTAAGCAAGTATAGGATATTCACAAATACCATACTTGTTTTATTATTAGTTTTGATCACTCATTTATGTATAAAGCTTGGTCATATTTGTTTACAATAGTGTTTATAACTCAAAGATTAATTGAAGTAAGCTTGTTTCTATAATGCAGTTCAAATTCCTGTTCAACTTAATTCTTTTGCCAACTCCGTTCCCAAACTAGATGGGACTAACTACTCAGAGTGGAAAGTGCATGTATTTGGGGTTTCTTGACATTGATTCAGCACTTGTTGTGGACAAGCCTGCTGATCTTACGGCTTCGTCCACATTAAATGAGGTTAGGTGCTTTCACACATGGGCTAGAACCAACAAATTATGCTTGAAATTCATGCGCTTAACCACTGCTACCAATATCAAATCTTCCATTAAAGAAACTGGGACCGCTAAGGAATACTTATCTATAAGTATTGAACGCTTTAAGACCCTGATAAAGCAGTTGCTGGAAAACTTAAGGTTGAACTTACGACAACCCGTTTTGATGGCTCCAAAACCATGCAACAACATGTACTTGACATGACTAATCTGGCTGCAAAATTAGGTAAATTGGGCATGACAGTGGCTGATTCATTTCTAGTCCAATTTGTCCTAAACTCATTGCCTTAGCAATATGGTCCTTTTCAAATTCATTATAACACGATTAAAGATACGTGGAATGTAAATGAATTGACCAATAAGCTAGCTCAGGAAGAGGCAAGAATTAAGCAGCAGAATGGTCATGTTGCTCAAGCATATTATATGGTTCATGGAAATAGAAAGAACAAATTCATAAAGAGAAATTGGAAGGGCATTAAGAATGGTCCATCCAATTGAGTCAGATCGACCCGCATCAAAGAAAGCTAAGAAGGATGATAAGTGCCACTTTTGTAAAAAGGCTAGGCATATTCAGAAAGATTGCTTGAAATGCAAAGCTTGGTTTGAAAAGAAGGGTATGCTTTTGGCTTTTGTATGTTTCGAATCAAATTTTGTTGAAGCTCCTTCTAATACTTGGTGGATTGATTCTGGTTATAATATTCATGTTTCAAACTCGATGCAGGGATTTCTTACAACCCAAACCACAAATCCAAATAAAGACTTCCTTTACATGGGAAATAGAGTGAAATCTCCAGTAGAGGCCATTGGCACTTTTTGTTTAATATTGGATTCTAGTTTTTATTTAGATTTAGAGCAAACTCTTTATGTTTCTTCAGTTTCTCGAAATTTAATCTCTATTTCTAAACTTGATAAGGATGGCTTCTCATTAAAAATATGTAGTGGTTGTTTTATTTTGTACAAGAATAATGATTCTGTAGGTTCAGAATTTTTTATCAATGGCTTATATCAAATAAATCTTGAAAATTTCTTTTCTGAATCTATTATTGTCACCTTGCATCATAATCTTGGTTTGAAACGTAGTATGACGAATGAAAGATCTTCTTTCTTGTGGCATAAAAGACTTGGTCATATATCCAACGAAAGAGTTAATTTATTAGTAAAAAATGAGATTCTTCCGAGTTTCGATTTTACTAACTTTGGAATTTGTTGGATTGTATTAAGGGCAAACAAACCAAACATACCAAGAAAGGAGCCATAGGCACCGATCTTCTTGAAATAATACATACAGACATTTGTGGACCTTTCGATGTTCCATCCATTGGAGGAGAAAAATATTTTATTACCTTTATTGACAATTTTTCACGTTATTGTTATCTTTACCTTTTGCATGATAAATCTCAATCTGTAAATGTCGTAGAAATTTACATTACTGAAGTTGAGAGACAATTGGGTAAAAAGGTGAAAATCATTAGATCTGATAGAGATGGTGAGTATTATGGAAATATGATAAATCGGGACAATGTCCTGGTCCTTTTGCTAAACTCTTAGAAAAATTAGGGATTTGTGTTCAGTACACAATGCCGAGTTCTCCTTGGCAGAATGGTGTAGCTGAAAGACGCAATCGTACACTTATGGAAGTGGTTAGGAATATGATGAGTAATGCCAATTTACCCATATCATTGTGGATGGATGCACTTAGGACCGCTGTGTATATCTTGAATCGGGTTCCCAGTAAAGTTGTTCCTAAGACGCCTTTCGAAATATGGAAAGGATGGAAACCTAGTTTAAGACATTTGCACGTATGGGGCTGTCCAACGGAGGCACGTATTTACAATCCACAAGAAAAGAAACTGGATCCAAAAACCAAGTGGTTATTTTATTGGATATCCAGAAAATTCAAAAGGGTATAGATTTTACTGTCCTAATCATCTTATGAGAATTATAGAAACCGGTAATGCTAAATTCATTGAGAATGGCAAAGTCAGTGGAAGTAATAAAAATAAAGAAGTGATTATTAAAGAAATTCGGGTACCAATTTTCTTACCACGAATCTTGAATGACATAGTTCTACCTAAAGTTTTTGATCCAATCAACAACATAGAACAAAATGTCAATAATCATGAACTTCATAATAAGGTTGTCATAATTGAACCGAATATAAATACAACACCAGAAGTTGCATGAAGGAGGTCCCAAAGACCCAAGAAATCAACTATTTCGGATGATTACGTGTTGTACTTGCAAGAATGTGAATTTAACATTGGGATGAGCAAAGATCCGGCTACATATACACATGCCATTAAATGCGAAGATTCTGAAAAATGGATCGATGCCATGTTTGATGAGATGACATCGATGGTTGATAATAATGTTTGGGAGTTAGTCGAATTACCAGAAGGACATAAGAAAGTCGGTTGTAAGTGGATTTTTAAGACCAAATACGACTCTCTTGGTAATATTGAACGACGTAAAGCTAGACTTGTAGCCAAAGGTTTTACTCAAGAAGAGGGTATTGATTTCAATGAAACCTTCTCTCCAGTTTCTAAGAAGGATTCTTTATGGGTCATTATGGCATTAGTAGCTCATTTTAATTTAGAGCTGCATCAAATGGATGTGAAAACAGCTTTTTTGAATGAGAGTTTAGAAGAAGAAGTCTACATGGCTCAACTAGAAGGCTTCATCGCAGATGGAAAGGAAAACATGGTTTGTTTGTTAAAAAGGTCAATATATGGATTAAAACAAGCTTCCCGGCAATGATATATTAAGTTTCACAATACCATTAGTTCCTTTGGGTTTACTGAAAACATTGTTAATCAGTGTATATACCTTAGGATCAGTGGGAGTAAGTTTGCATTTCTGGTTCTATATGTTGATGATATATTAATTGCCAGCAGTGACCTTAGTTTATTACGGGAAACTAAGGATTTTCTTTCTCAAAACTTTGAAATGAAAGATATGGGAGAGGCATCATACGTGATCGGAATAGAAATATTTCGTGAAAGATCACGTAGATTTTTGGGATTGTCCCAGAATGCATATATCACAAAAGTTTTCAAAAAATTTAAAATGGCATTTTGCGATCCTAATGTTGTTCCAATTCAGAAGGGGGATAAGTTCAGCTTAAGTCAGTGTCCTCAAACTGAATTGGAACGTGAACGAATGAAAGTTTTTCCTTACGCTTCTCTTGTAGGAAGTTTGATGTATGCACAAGTTTGCACCAGGCCAGACATTAGCTTTGCCGTCGGTATGCTGGGACGTTATCAAAGCAACCCAGGAATTGATCATTGAAAATATGCTAAAAAAGTGCTAAGGTACTTACTGGGGACAAAGGAACATATGCTCACATTTAGACATACTGATCATCTTGAGGTGATTGGTTACACAGACTCGGATTTTGGTGGATGTGTGGATACTAGAAAAATTACTTTTGGTTTTGTTTTTATCTTAGCCGGAGGTGCTTTATCATAGACGAGTGCCAAACAAACTATTATTGCATCATCCACCATGGAGGATGAATTTGTAGCATGCTTTGAGGCTACAATTCAAGTATTATGGTTGCATAATTTTATTTCAGGGCTTAGAGTTATGGAATCTATTGCTAGACTACTGAAAATTTATTGTGATAATGCCGCAGCAGTATTCTTTTCAAAGAATGATAGGTATTCTAAAGGAATAAAGCACATGGAGATGAAATACCTGTCAGTAAAGGAAGAAATTCGGAATAAACGAGTGTCAATTGAACATATTAAAACAAATGATAATATAGCAGATCCGCTAACTAAAGGGTTACCACCCAAGACATTTAAGCAGCATGCTGGAAATATGGGTCTTGAGAGTAAACAATAACCTTTTCTTATTTATGGATTGTTATGTGCTTGTATTTTGACATTTTGAGAATTCATTATTGAAAATTCTGAATTTTTTTTGTTTCCATTGTCTATGTATATGTTATGTGAATGGATAAATGATAACAAAAATAGTCTTTTCATTAAGACATTAAGGGAACATTATGATCACTTCATTGTACATACTTGGTTAAGTAGATTATTAGTATGTGGTACATGGAAGGGACCATGTTCTTTAATTAATATGGAACCGCTATGACTCTCATCAATGATTCAATTAACTAAGGTAATTAAGACAAACCTTTTAAGTTTGTTATTTTAGCATTTATGCGCACCTTATGACTCCTATATGAAACCATAAATATGATTGTTATATGGACCAAGTGGGAGACTGTTAGAAATTTGTATATCTCTGACTTCATTAATATTTCTTTAATATGTGGTCCATATTTCATATCATGTTTAATTTAGGTAATTGTTGAATAATAAAAGTTTGGTTAATTTAGAAGATTTCTACCATTTGCAACTTTGATGGACGGTTGCAACTTTTGGTAAATGATTGCACCTTTGATGAAATGTTACACGAATATGGAGATTCGTTCCCTCTCTCTGCCTATATATATGAACCCAAATTCCATCATTAGGGTCATCTCAAGAAACACAACTTATAGAATAGGCCAAGAGAGAGAAGGCGAATTTCACATCAAAATAAACAATGGATTCCGGTATGTCTTTATGATTTATAGTGGTTAATCATATGATCAAGATCCTATGTCGATTTACATGTTTTACATTTACATGTTCGAATCTAAGATTTATATTTACAACGTAGATTGTAATTGATTGTGGAATTGTCATTTTGTACCCGACAAAAGATATTTGTTTATGTAGAATTTTCGAACACCAATATTCTTAGTCGAAAAACAAAATAACTATGAAAAATAAGGCATATGACCGTCATATGTCCATTTTTATCGATTTTAAAATACTAACGGAATCTAGTTAGACACTCTTTAAACCAAAATACAAAGCTTAAATACCAAATTAACCCAAAAAAGTTCGATCAGCAAAACGTCAACCATTACATTCTTCAGACACCATTTGGGTAGTTAACTTTATTTTTATTCTATTTTTTGAAGCAGAAGCTTAGACTGGTCCACGACCCAAAAAAAGCAATTATAGACCTGGGGTAGCCCATGGCTGCCTAGAGAAGAATTAAATAAAAATCTAAAAAAAGAAAAAAATAAATGTTATCCCTATTTCTAAGCCATCTCTTCATCCTCTCAGTTTCATCTAAAATCTCTCACCGGAAAAAAAGAAACAGACTCTCCCTCCCTCACAGATGTTCTCATGCAGATTTTTTATCCTTCCTAGTTTCCTAGGCCTTTTTTTTTCTTTTGTGAAACTTCCTATTGGTTTATATAAATTATTGTATTTGCTAAGCTAAATTTGATTACAACAATGTAATTGACAATTTTGCACATAAAAAGAGAGAAGAATATGAACCTTTTCTATCTAGATTTAGTTGTGTTATTTTGTTCCATGTAATAAATTTAGAACTTTTTAGTTGGTTAATTTGTTGGACCTTTGTGATAATTTATGAGTATTCAATGACTAATTATATTGTACTTTAATTTTATTGGATTTGTTGGATTTATTATAAAAAAAATTATATAGGGAAATGAGGTCTCATTTTGCTGCCGGTCCTGATAAGTCACTAAGGCCTTGTATTATAATTAACTGTAATGTAATCGTAATCGCAATGTAATCAAATAAAAATAATTTTTTTATTTGATTATATTGCAATTACGATTACATTACAGTGTACCAAACGAGGCTTAAGTGTTGCTGTGATGAATGAGAATGTAATATTTCCAACATATATACGAGGCTTAAGTGTTGTTGTGATGAATGAGAATGTAATATTTCCAACATATATTTTTTTTTGCTAATATCGCCAGTTTAACGTGGTGGGACGAAGAAAAATGGCACCAAATTGACTGCAAATCGCGCCGGCAGGCTCCTATGAGTAGAATCCTTATTTCAGTAAAAAAAAAAAAATCAAACTGAAAGTCTAGTAATCATTTGATTACCTAAAGTCGGTAAGAAATTGTTGGTGCTTTCTTTACATGGAGAGAGCTTGCTCTCAACATGTCTTGTAAAATTTTAGTCCCACATCGGAAATGCACCATTAGTTATCTCAACATATATACTTGGGTGTGTTGTTGAGAGATGCACATGGGGTGGTAACCCTAAGGAGGGAACCATGTGGGTGATTTTACTAGGAGGTAAGAATAAGGCTCCAAGGATTAAGCATTAATGCTTTTGTCATTCTCTTGGATTAATTCCATTTGGAGCTAAGCCCCACGACTCAGACTCATGGGCTCATGAGGCATAATGTGGCATTTTGTTGGCGCACTTTGCACTTAGCAAGTCATGCGGTCTTTATGCGGCTCATGCGGTCCATGCGGCCATGAGGCCATGCGGTTCAAGCGGCTCATGCGGCCAGGACTGCTACTGTCGCATGGAGGGTTCCGCTGACTGTGCAGACTACAAGTCAGTTATGGAAAGACTGATTTAATGCGATTAATTCAGATCCTATCTTTGTGGGATTTGAATTAATTCTGTTGCTATCTTTGTGGGATTTGAATTAATCTCGTTGTTATCTTTTTTGGAATTTGATTCAATCTTTCCATAACTGAAGAGGCGGCTTGGGTTTCCACCCTCTCTCTATAAATACTCTCTTCTGGCCTCCTTTGTGGTTACCACGAAAAATATAAGTCAGAAAAGGAGAAAGAGAGAGAGAGAGCTGCTGCCGCCATTGCAAGTCCATCCGAGGAGTCAGAACATAGGTGACTTCAAGCGTTCCACAAGTTCTTCAACTTTCTAGTTCCTGGAAGCAGTTCGTGTGGGACGAATCTTGCTTTGAGCAACGGTGTTTTGACACCCCAGCATTGTTCTTCTTCTCATCTCTCTAGATTATTGTAACTCGTTCTATCCCAATTGTAACACGTTTACAAGAAAGAACGAGAGATCTTCTCTTCTCTATTTTCCTCCTCCATATTGTAATCGGGTTATTTGGTATTTGTATCATCGTAGATTTGTTGCATCTGTTTTACCATCTTTGATCAAGCCCCGGGACTAACAATCTCAAAGCAAGATCCGTGTAGATGGAAAACATTAATGCTTCGCTCCTCCAATCGGACTTCTGCAAGTTGGAAAAGTTCGATGGAGAGCATTATCAAGTCTGGAAGAGAAAGGTTTACCTAACTCTTCAACTAAAAGACGTTGATCATGTTCTGTTGGAGGAAGAACCCTCTGTTCCAGACACTGGATCTACTGCCGCAATCAATGCGGCTACCAAACTCCAGGCCAAATGGAGAAGGAAAAATAGCATCTGCAGGCTTCTCATCCTGAATGCTATGGAGGACTCCCTGGCAGAATCCTACTCGAAGAAGGAACTTGCCAGAGACATATGAGAGTCTGTGGAAAAACTGTATGAAGAAGACAAGAACATGAGCAAAATGTTTGTGGTTGAAAAATATCACAAATTGCTCTTTGAGGACGAAAAGTCCATGTTGCCACAGGTGAAGGAATTTCTGAAGCTGCGTCAGAAACTGGAAGACGAAGAGATGCCCCTTCCCGACAAGTTTGTCGTCGGAGGGATCGTCTCAAAACTTTCTGCTGGATAGATACCTTCTATGCAAGGATTCACAGAAAGAAGCTAGACATTAGCTTGGGAGATCTACTTCAAGAGATTCATGTTGAGGACGAGATGCGTTCCCAACAGAAGGTGGACACTCTGTCCAAACAGTTGGCTAAAGCCAATCTTGTGCAGACGAGAGATCCTAAGGGGAAGCAGACGGCTTCTCATCCCAAGAAGAAGGACTTCACTAATCTGAAAGTGAAGGGTCCTTCATTCAAGCAATATAAGACTAAGTCCCACGTGACTTGTTACAATTGTGGCAAGAAAGGCTACTACAAGAGTGAATGCAGATCTAAGCCTAAACAATCAGAAAAATGTGAGCCTAATAAGGTTTCATTGGTTTCTAACTTTGTTGCTATGATCGCACAGGTCACAACTGTGGGGGTTGACTCTGACTGGTGGATAGACACTGGTACGACTTGCCATGTCTGTTCTGGCAAGGAATGGTTCTTCACGTACCAGCCGATATCTAAGAAGGTTATTATGGCGAACCAAGCCCAAGCTGAAGTTCTGGGGATCGGGACCGTGGAACTGAAACTCACTTCTGGGAACACTCTGACGCTTCAAGGTGTAAAATATGTTCCGGCGATTGCCAAGAACCTGATCTCTGGGAGCCTGCTCTGCAATACAGGCTTGAGGATGGACATCAATGCTGGTCAGATGGTGATGTCCAAGAAAGGAACATACTTCGGGAAGGCTTATCAAACCGAAGGAATGTTTAAAATTCAGCTTGTCAACCAGTTTGATGACATTAATGCAGTTGCATTTTCTGATTATTCTCTTGAGTTGTGGCATAATAGACTAGGATATGTTCATTGTAAAAGAATTAACAAAATGTCTAGTCTAGGACTTATCTCCAAATGTGGGGGTAAGGTGGAGAAGTGTGAAGTGTGTGCTCAGACGAAGATCACAAGGAAACCCTTTCATCGGGTCAATCGAAGCACAGATCTTCTGGAGTTGGTGCACTCCGATATCTGTGACTTCAAACATTTCTCCACGAAGGCCGGGATGAAGTATTACATAACCTTCATCGACGACTTCTCAAAATACGTGTTCGTCTACTTGCTCAAGTCTAAAGACGAAGCCTTCGAGAAGTTCAGAGAGTTCAGAGCCGAAGCTGAACGGCAGACTGGACAACAACTCAAGAGGTTAAGAAGTGATCGAGGTGGGGAGTACAGGTCTCATAAATTCGCATCGTTCTGCAAAGAACATGGAATCATATGCGAGACTACTGCTCCTTATTCTCCTCAATCCAACGGAGTAGCGGAGAGGAAGAACAGAACGTTGACAGAAATGATGAACTCAATGCTGCTAACCGCGGGTCTTCCTAAATGCTACTGGGGAGAAGCAGCATTGACGGCCACTTTTATTCTAAATAGAGTGCCATATGCAACTACGGACGTAACTCCTCATGAACTCTGGTTCAAAGTCAGACCAAACTTGAATGTCATTCGAGTGTGGGGGTGTCTGGTATATATGAAGCTCCCAGATCTGAAGATTCAGAAGCTAGGGACAAGGACTACGAAGACGATCTTCTTGGGGTATACCGAGAAGAGTGATGCTAGAAGATTTCTTGATATTGAGTCAAATCATATCATCGAATCTCGCGATGCTGAATACTTTGAAGACAAGTTTGCAAAAGACAAAAACATTATTCTTTCGGACATTCCGGAAAATGATGTAGGTAAAAATGAGACTGTAATCTCATATGGGCCAGTAGTCCAAGAAGAAGCTGTTGTTGATGAAACAACTCTTGTACCAGAACTTGCAGAGCCGTCAGCTAAGCGAGCGAGGAGACCGAAAGATTTCGGAGATGACTTTGTCACCTATCATGTGAAAGCAGATCCGCTTACCTATGATGAGGCGATGAAGACCAGAGATGCTATCTTCTGGAAGGAGGCAGTGAATGACGAGTTTGACTCTATCACCTCCAATAACACATGGGTGTTGGTAGATCTACCTGACGGAGAAAAGCCCATCGGATGTAAATGGATCTTCAAGAAGAAGATGAAGGCAGATGGAACTATTGACAAGTTCAAGGCCAGGCTGGTAGCCAAGGAATTTTCTCAGAAACAGGGGATAGAATACTTTGACACGTACGCTCCAGTAGCTCGGATGACCACCATCAGAATGTTAATCGCTCTTGCAGCTATACATAAGTTGGTGATACATCAGATGGATGTAAAAATAGCATTCTTGAATGGGGAGCTGACCGAAGAGATTTACATGCAACAGCCAGATGGATTTGTCGTCAAAGGTCTTGAAGACAAAGTCTGCAAGTTGGTAAAATCACTATATGGTTTGAAGCAAGCTCCCAAGATGTGGCATGAGAAGTTTGACAAAGTTATTAGGTCGAACGGCTACAGAGTCAGCGAGACGGACAAATGTGTTTACACAAAATTTGCTGATGGAAGAGGAGTCATCGTTTGTCTGTACGTGGACGACATGCTAATCCTAGGTACGGATATAGGCTGTGTCACAGAGACAAAAAAGTTCCTCTCAACCAAGTTCAGTATGAAGGACTTGGGGGATACAGATGTCATCTTGGGCATAAAGATCATCCGGACAGACACTGGAGTAGCGCTGTCACAATCTCACTACATTGAGAAGATGCTCACACGCTATGGGTATAAGTATCTTCCAGGGATCGATACGCCATACAGGTGTGATCAGAAGCTGAAGCCAAACTCAAGGGAAAGCGTCAGGCAGCTGGAGTATTCTAGCGTTATCGAAAGTTTGATGTACGCTACCATTGCCACAAGGCCTTACATAGCTTTCGTCGTGGGGATGCTGAGTTGGTTCACAAGCAACCCAGGGGTTGAGCACTGGAAAGCTGTGAAGCGGTGATGAGATATCTCAAGAAGACTCAGACATATACACTGCACTACAACGGGTATCCGACAGTAGTGGAAGGCTTCAGTGATGCTAGCTGGTGTTTAGAGGTGGAAAGCGAGAGATCCACAGGTGGATATGTTTTTTTCTTAGGTGGAGCTGCTATATCGTGGAAGTCGAAGAAGCAGACTATACTCTCTCGTTCCTCCATGGAATCTGAATTCTATGCACTTGAAACTGCAGTAGATAAAGCAGAATGGCTTTGGGAGCTCATGTATGATCTTCCAGTGGTTGGGGCTCAGATACCGGCGATACCGATATACTGTGAAAACCAGGCGACTGCGGCAGTGGCATCAAATGACCTCTTCAACGGGAAGAAGAGGACTGTGCGGTTGAAGCACAGGGCAGTACACGATCTTATTAAAAGAGGTATAATTGCAGTGGTTGATGTTCAGAGTCAGGAGAACCTGGCAGATCCGTTCACAAAGGGCCTCAAGCGCCAGTTGGTCGATGACACAGCTTGTAAAATGGGCTTGAAGGCATTCTGATAGTGTGTCTTTGTAATCCTACCATAAAGTTTTATGCTATTAGTTCAAAGAGAAATCTACTAGGCATCTAACTTTTGGTTCAAAGGAGGATCACTGACTGGGAAACTATCAGGAAATAGTGGTACTTGTTCTCTGGAACATGGAAGGGATATGGACCCATAACCACTGTTGTCTACTATGTATTTTCTGCGAAAAAACAGATCATGTGGAAGGTTGGATTAAACGTCTTAATGAGTTCTCAGGCAAAGTGAATGCCTGGTGTGCTTTACAGGAAGCACGGTAGAGCAGCACTACAAGGAGTGAAACTCCATGCTACAGTGGGGTGACTCCACCATAAGGTTTCCAGGTCTGGGGTAATGCCTCGACTTTGCAAGCCAAGTCATAGCGGCGTAGCACCGCAAATAGGCAGGTAGCCTAATGCTGTATGATGTAATTAAAGATTTGTAGACAGCACTACAAAGGGGAGGATGGCCCCATGTTACAGTGGCACGACACCACGATGAGGTACCCAGGTAGGGGTAAAGCCTCGACCTTGCAAGCCATGTCGTTGCGACGTAACACCGCAAGGAAGCCTCAGGCTTCATGCTGAGTAGATTGGCACTACAAAGAGGCTGAGACCTCATGCTATAGTAGTATGACACTACGATGAGGTTCCCAGGTAGGGGTAATGCCTCGGCTTCAGGCTATGTCATAGCGGCATAGCACCGCAAGGAAGCGTAAGGCTTCATGCCATATCTCTTTAATAAAGAACTCACCTATAGTGTATGGAAAAAGATATCAGGCCATCTCTTGAGGGTAAACTTGTAGACGCCCAAAATTATACACTGAAACCAGGCTGGCACATGGCCTTTAATGTGCAGCCAGAAGCACACGTAACTACACTTTGTGAGTGGAAAGAATTACAATTGTGGTACAGAATTTAAGGCGTAGTCCATTCTTGTATCACATTGTTATTTAACCCATGCGGGAAGATTCAAGTCGTCAGCGACATCTATCCTAATGCAAAATGGACAGTTACTGTGGGGAACGCTCAACCCTGGACACATATATATGTTGTGATATGTGGGGGATTGTTGGTGCTTTCTTTACATGGAGAGAGCTTGCTCTCAACATGTATTGTAAAATTTTAGTCCTACATCGGAAATGCACCATGAGTTATCTCAACATATATACTTGGGTGTGTTGTTGAGAGATGCACATGGGGTGGTGACCCTAAGGAGGGAACCATGTGGGTGATTTTACTAGGAGGTAAGAATAAGGCTCCAAGGATTAAGCATTAATGCTTTTGTCATTCTCTTGGGTTAATTCCATTTGGAGCTAAGCCCCAAAGGGGCTTAGCGACTCGGACTCGGGCTCATGGGCTCATGAGGCGTAATGTGGTGTTTTGTTGGCGCACTTTGCACTTAGCAAGTCATGCGGTCTTTATGCGGCTCATATGCGGACCATGCGACATGCGACCATGCGGCCTCATCGGCTCATGCGGTCCATGCGGTCCATGCGGCTCATGCGGTACATGCGGTCCATGCGGCTCATGCGGTCCATGCGGCTCATGCGGTCCATGCGGTCCATGCGGCTCATGCGGCCAGGACTGCTACTGCCGCATGAAGGGTTCCGCTGACTGTGCAGACTACAAGTCAGTTATGGAAAGACTGATTTAATGCGATTAATTCAGATCCTATCTTTGTGGGAATTTGAATTAATTTCATTGCTATCTTTGTGGGATTTGAATTAATCTCGTTGTTATCTTTTTTGGGATTTGATTCATTCTTTCCATAACTGAAGAGGCGGCTAGGGTTTCCACCCTCTCTCTATAAATACTCTCTTCTGGCCTCCTTTGTGGTTACCATGAAAAATATCAGAAAAGGAGAAAGAGAGAGAGAGAGCTGCTACCGCCATTACAAGTCCATCCGAGGAGTCAGAACAGAGGTGACTTCGAGCGTTCCACAAGTTCTTCAACTTGCTGGTTCCTGGAAGCAGTTCGTATGGGCGAATCTTGCTTTGAGCAACGGTGTTTTGACACCCCAGCATTGTTCTTCTTCTCATCTCTCTCTAGATTATTGTAACTCGTTCTGTCCCAATTGCAACACGTTTGCAAGGAAGAACGAGAGATCTTCTCTTCTCTATTTTCCTCCTCCATATTGTAATCGGGTTATTTGGTATTTGTATCATCGTAGATCTTTGTTGCATCTGTTTTACCATCTTTGATCAAGCCCCGGGACTAACATAAATGTGAGGAGAAGCCTTTCGTCTTGGCCCTTTTTGTATATCATGTAATAATACTGGAGCCTATAGCCGAAAAGTCGTAAATATGTGTAATTTGGTACAATTTGTATCTAAAGTTTGTATTTTTCTGCTAATATATAATAAGCTTATTTTTAGATGCCGAATAATTAGTGTAAGCTGAAAAATTAATTTATTAACTTTTAATTTTAAAATACATGTTTTTTTCTTCTTCGAATTATTTATGTCAAAAGTCTTAAATTTTTAATCCATACACACAAAAATACAAAGAATAATACTAGTTGCTGGTAGCCCCACCATATTTGTAAAGTGGTCACTATATCACTTCTCTATTTCACTTCATTACAAGAACCAGACATAGGAATTACAAAAGTTACAATTTTTAACTCACTTCAACAACCATATGAACACCAAACTTTACGATTTTTCACTTCTAATTTCCACATATTCAAACCATCAAATGAAAAAACCCATAAAATATGCGTACACATGACGCGCATACGCAATTCGTATGTAAATTTTACACTTCCAAATAACTTTATTTCGCCCCACCTCGCCGAGCCAAAGAGCCCCCAAGTGAGAGTCCTCATCACACTAACCAAGAGATTTGGCTATTTTGAAACATTTCATTCTATTTTATTGATTAAAAAATGGAATAACAAAGATGGAATGTCTGGATATTTCATGATACAGACTTGAATATTTAGTTCACAATTTTATGTGAAACTTTCTTTACCAGTTAAGTTTCCGCAGTTTCTGTCACAGATGCTCTCTGCTTCATCATGTTTTATTGTCAGTTGTAGTGATTAAAGACTAGGGTTTTTTTTTTTTTAATTTTGAAAAAAAAAAAATTACATGAACCTGACGTGAATCGAACACGCAACCTTCTGATCTGGAGTCAGACGCGCTACCATTGCGCCACAGATCCAGTTTATAAAGAAGTTCCTATAGATTATATTTATTGCGCTTTGGGATTTGTCCTACCCTGCGGGCCTTTTGGTCTCCTCTAGTATGTAATTAGTTACTTATGAAATCAAACAAAAGCTGAACAACTTTAGTTAGTTTTTTTTTAACGGTGTCTGACGTAATATTCGAAATATTTTGTGTACACTGCATTCTATACCTTTTGGGCCCACTGCTATCTAGCTTTTACCATAAATGAAAGAAATAATATATTTCCGTGGCTTGATCCAGGTCCGAAATTAATATGAGGCATATAAGACAGTTGTCTCATGTCCAAAAATTGAGAGGGCACAAAATTTTTTATTATATACTAGTAAATGCACGTGCTTTGCACGTATAATAACGGATAAAAAGAATATTATCCAATTATAGTTAAATATTTTTTCTAACTCATGTGGTTAAGATGGAAAGTAGTTTTCCTGTTTGGTTGAGTTCGATTTTCTATGTTGACAAATTTAAACTTTTTTTCAACAATTTTTTACGTAATTTTTTTTAAAGTAAATGGACCGTGATATAATGACGGCTTAGACGGCTCACTTTTGAGCCGTTTTAAAGCCTCATTATATATTACTAGTAAATACACGTGCTTTGAACGTCTAATAATGTATATAATAAGAGCATTATTCAATTATTGTCAAATATCTCTTCTAACTCATGTGGTTAAGATAGAAGGTAGTTTTATTGTTTGGTTGAGTTTGATTCCCCATGTTTAATATATATAATAATTCTAAGCTTTTTTTTAACATTTGTTTACATAATTATTTTTTTTAAAAATAAAATAAACCATGATATAAATCCAATTATAGTTAAATGTCTCTTCTAGTTCATGTGGTTAAGGTGTAAGGTATTTTTCTTGTTCGGTTGAGTTCGATTCTCAATGTTGATAATATTTTACTTTTTTCAACAATTTTTTACATAATTTTTTTTAAAAAAAAATAAAATGGACCGTAATATAATGACGACTTAGACGTTCACTTTTGAGCCGTTTTATTATATAGCGGAAGATAGGCAGCTAAACTTTCTACCTGCAGTCTGGCCTGGTGATGGCCCACCGCCCTCAGGCTATTGAGTGTTGCCTAAACTTAAAAGAGAGTATTTTTTAGAATAATGCTAAGTCTACTACCAAATGCGTACAACCCACTTACAACTGTTCACTCATTTACTGACATGTGGGTCATGATCCACATGTTAGCAATGGGTGAAGGTTGTAAATGAGTTGTAAACATTTGATTGTAACTGTAGCACTACTCTATTTTTTAGGATTTTTTTTGTTATAGGAGAGAGAGAGACTCCCGTCTCGCGCGTGCGTTCTACTTTCAACGGAAAGAAGTGGCTCATTGGCTCAGCCCTCCCCCTTTCCACAGGTAAGAAGATTTTAAATCTTTGTTTTTTTATATACCAGCATATGTGCACGTGTCTTGTACGTATTTTAATATTCTTTTAGTTAATTTAGAAAAACTCTTTAAGAAGATCAAGGGGTAGTCTTCATAATTATTAAGTTGTCCTTATTAAAATTAATGAACCATTTTTAATTAGTATAGACATGTGAGGATATTTTTGGAATTCAAAAGTTTCACCATCAAGTTTTCCTTTATATAGTAGAATAGATAATAATATGATTTGTTGTTGAATGTACTTTTGCATTTTATTTGTAAAAAAAAATAAAATTGTTGTGGTGCTATTCATCTTTAGAAAAGCAATTCTTCGAACCTCCTAGCCTTAGGTTTGCAGTCGGGATGAGCATTCGGCTAATTCGGTTTAAACCGAACCAAATAATCTAAAATCGAATTGGACCGAAACCGAATAAACAAAACCGAAATCGAATCGAATTAGCCCAAAATCGAATCAAATCGAACATGATTAAATCGGTTCGATTTTCGGTTTGTTCATTTTATTGATTTTTTTTTTTGCGTTTTTTTGTTAATATATATATATATAGTAACTAAATATACCTAGATATATTTAGTATATACCTATATATATTAATACTTAACACACACACACACACACACACATATATATATATATATATATATATATATATATATATATATATTAAAAAAAAATTATTCGGTTTTCGATTTTGGACCGAAATCGAAACCAAAAACCGAAACCGAATAAGAAAATTTAGTATTTTCAAAACCGAAATCGAACCGATTTTTTTTAAAACGAACCGAACCTCTTATTCGGTTCGGTTCGATTCGATTTTTGGTCCAAAATCGAATAATGCTCACCCCTAGTTTGCAGTACTGTTTTACTGGTTTAATGTGCTGCATATGTTTTGCTACGTTGAATAATTGTGTACCCATATGTTGAAATAATTGTACATCGCTACATTGAATAATTGTGCCCATATGTCAAAAATCATGCCTTAAGTGAAATGTTAAAGGGTACGATATTTCGACTTAAGCAACTGAATTGAAAGTGTCACAATCTTAAAAGCATATTTGGCACATATATTGAAATAGTTGTAGAGTAAATGTTCATTTTAGCAAACTACATTGAATAGTTATTCAATATAAATTTTTTGAAGCGGTCCGGTCTTTTCTCGCTCATATCTTATTCATTCATTTCCTTAAAAAAAGCATTGTTAGCTTTCCTGTGGAACATCAGTTTTAGAGAAGCATTGTTATCTTTCCTGTGGAACATCAGTTTTAGAGAAGCATTGTTAGCTACATTGATTAATTGCTCAATTTAGAGAAGCATTGTTAGCTACATCGAGTAATTATTACTATTTTGAATTACTCCAAACATTTTTTTTTTTTTTTTTTTTTTTTTTTTTTTGTCTGAAACAACAATTTTATCTTTTGATTTAGAACATCTTCAATTTTATTAGTATTTTATTATAACATATATTTTTTATGATATTAAATTTTGTTTATTATTTTATTTCTTAAATTTTGGATTGAAAATACTATTGTATCATTATCGATAGAAAATAATAATATAATATAACATTAAGTCTTGAGGGTATCATTTTTAGAATTCGTCTCAGGGCTGAAAGATCTAAAGTTCAGCACTATCTCGATTCACTTATCTTCTGCCACTCTCTTCATGCTGACCACAAGGATCACTCGGATTCGACAACTTTAGTTTAGATAGTTAATAGGAAATCTAGTCAATAAAAGAAATTTGTTAATAAGTAACTTAGAAGGAGAAGTGTCTAGAGACTTTGTCTACACGATGATAGTCAATGGCTTGGACGTGCTCCATACCCCTCGATTATCCTAAAGGAAAGATAAACATCTGCATGCTCTAAGTAACTTCGAAGGAGAAGACAAACTCAAACAGTGATCAACCGGAATGTTGGAAAAAGGATGAAGAAAGAAAATCACTAAAGTTGGTGTAGTAAACACATAATTTTTTTTTTTTTCTTGAATGGACCTTGTTTACTAGAGAGACAAAAGAATAGAAAATTAATATTTTCGATGTCATAGTGACATTATTGTACAACTAATTACTACTGTGTTTTATGATATAATTCAAACTCAAAATCATGAAAAATCTTATGACAAAATCTATTATTTCCGAAACAGATCTACATGGAGAGACGATCAGAAACTAGATATTTTCAGCTAAAAGTAGTTCTCCAATTTTCTTAAAGGAGATCAAAAACTAGATATTTTCAGCTAAAACTAGCTCCCTAATTTCCTTTAAAGGAGATCGAAAACTAGAGATTTTCAGCTAAAACTAGCTCTTTAATTTCCTTAAAGTATTTTGGAGATTTCTGCAAACGAGTTTGCTCTCCAAAAGTACATGAAGCCACACAGAACAAGTAGAAGAATAAAGAAGGAAGAGAGGAAGGCAACTCTGCTGGGGTGATGAAGATCACCGTTACTCAAAGCAAGATTCGTCTTTATACGATCCGCTTCCAGGAACTAGCAAGTTCTTAAAGAACTTCTGGAACGCTCGTTAGTCAATTTTTTGTGACTTGAACAGGCTCCCTGGACTTCACAGACTCCCTTTACTCTTTTTTTTGGTGCATCTTAGAAAGGAGGCCAGGGGGCTCTATTTATAGAGTGGAGTGAGACTTCACCATTTCTCCTATCCGATGTGGGACTATAAAATACCAATACTCTAAAATAGAGTTTGATATTTTACATCATCCCCTAATCAGCATAGTCTAGTGCCAGTCCACGCCTACACCCAGAACACACGCCCGTGCATGCACGAGGCATCCTGGAGTCCGCGTCCGAGTCCGAATGACAAAAATCAACTTGCATCCTTGTTGGAATTAATCCTTTTTTCTTCTAGGAAAATACTCTCATATGGCACACACTAGCCCCCACCACACCTCATGTGCACACCTCAACACAAACAATGCATTATATTGAGATACTTACCATTTAGGCCTCGTTTGGTTCACAGAAAGGAAATGAATTCCTTTCTATTTTCCATAGGAATGGAAAAGTAGGATTTCTGTCACATTTCCTTTCCGTTGTTTGGTAAAACAAGAAAACTACCAGGAAAGGAAAGCAAAATATAACAATGTTCTAATAATATTCTTACCTTTTAAAATAAAAATAATATTATTAAAAATAACATTAATGGTAAAATAAGCAATGACACATAGTTACTTTTGTCATAACTTTTGTAATAAATGTTGGAAAATGAGGAGGAAAAATCAATCCCATGGGTCTTGAGTGGAACCAAATTTCCACCAATTTTCTCCCTTGTCAGAAAATTGATTCCCAAGTTTGTGGCTACTAAACAAAGGAAAGGAACAACTTTCCTTTCTTGGTTCCTTAAATTCGTGAAGCAAACGAGGCATTAGTGTAGTCGATGTGGGACTATCTTTTCTAATCTAAAGACAAAACACCAACAATTCCCCACATATCACAATATATGGGTTGAACATTCCCCACAGTGACTGTCTATCATGCATTAGGAGAGATGTCGCTACGACTTGAATCTTTCCGCATGGATTAAATAACAATATGATACAAAAATGGACTAAACCTTGAATTCTGTACCATAACTGTAATTCTTTCCACTCACATAATGACATCAACTGTGCTTCTGGCTGCACATTAAAGGTCTTGTGCCAGCCTGGTTTCGGTGTATGTATATTGGGTGTCTACAAGATTTTTCTCAAGAGACAGCTTATATCTCTATCCATACACTCTAAGTGAGTTCTTTTAAAGAGACTTGGCATGAAGTCTTTCGCTTACTTGCAGTGCTACGCCGCTATGACATGGCCCGAAGCTGAGGCAATGCCTTATGTGGTGTCATACCACTGTAGTATGAGGCCCAGCCTCTTTGTAGTGCCAAACTACCCAGCATGAAGCCTTTCGCTTCCTTGCGGTGTTACGCAGCCGTGACATGGCTTGCAAAGCCGAGGCACTGCCTCATATGGTGTCACACCACTGTAAAATGAGGCCCAGTCTCTTTGTAGTGCTGCCTACCACTCTTCATTCGACAACATTAGGCCCACTTGCCTTTGTGCGATGCTACGCCACTGTGACTTGGCCCGAAGCCGAGGCTTTACCCTCATTAGGTACCTCATGTGGTGTCACCCCACTGTAGCATGGAGTACTACGCTCCTTTGTAGTGCTGTGCTACCCATGCTTCCTGTAAAGCACGCCGGACATCCAAAATATCCGAGAACTCATTAAGGCTTCGAATCCAACCTCTCAAAGGACTTTGTTTTTGCTGGCATATTTATTTTGATAACATTAACAACATCTTAGTGGTTTACTTTTCTTTATATTTCAGCGAACATATATTCACTAAAGCCTGCTAAGAGATCCTTTTATTCAAGCTGCTCTTCAAATAGAAGTCTGATGAAGTCTCCTACAAATCAAGACTGAAGAGAAGACCAACGTGCAATCAAAGACTGCTCTCAGATGGTCCAAGATTTCGAGTCTGTACAAGGTCTAGGATTCTCCATGTAACACCTAAGGTGGATGACAAAACGTAAGCCTTTCTTCCATCTTGTCACTCAAAAATCAATGTCTACAGAAACGACATACCGACGACATACCGCGGTATACTGACGGTATACCGTTTCTGAACAAGAAATATGTTCTGTGACGAAACTCGGCACACCGACGGTATACCATAGTGTACCGACGGTATACCATTTCTGAGCAAGAAATATGTTCTGTGACGAAACTCGGCATGCCGACAGTATACGGTAGTATACCGATGGTATACCATTTCTGAGCAAGAAATATGTTCTATGACGAAACTCGGTATACCGACGAGAGACTACCATATATCGGCGGTATACCGTGTGTGATCCAGAAATATGTTCTGTGATGAAAGTCGGCGTACCGACGGTATACCACATCATACCGGCGGTATTCCGATCTCAACATTTTGATTTTTGAATGGATAAGATGCTAACATTAAATGCTCCCAACGACTAGATTTATTACCGTTACTGTTCAGAACGGTATGCCGACGGAATATCGGTCCATACCGACGGTATTCCGTCAGCACTGAGTGGTGAAGCATTAAATGTTTTGTTCTCTTGGTTCTCTATAAAAAGTGATTGTGTCTTCTCCTTCAAGACTAACCACTTGAGCCATAAATTTTCTCAACAACCAAGAGCTTTCACCATTACTACTCTACCCAAAGCTTTCATTTGTCATCCAACCCAAAAGTGCTAGAGTATTAAAGTGTTGTATTTTTCGATCTCCAAGTGTTGTAGAAGATCAAAAGCCTCCTTTCTCTTTGTATTGAAGTTGACGAGCCTTCGTAAGAAAACTCGTGTGTAGAAGTTGGCAAGTTCTTCGGATTAAAGCTCATGTTGAAGTTGGCGAGTTTTTCGGATCCAAACTCGTGTAGAAGTTGACGAGTCTTCGGATCCAAACTCGTTTGTAACTATTTACTCAAATAGTGGATTTAAGCCGGAGAGAGTTCCGGGACTGGATTGCTCTATGGAGGAGACCAGGATACCTCGAGTGTTTGATTTTTTTCTCTCTCTCTTTTACTCTCAGTAAAATAACTTTAAATTATCAGTAATTATTTTATTACCCTATTCACCACCCTCTAGGGTTCTTCAATTGGTATCAGAGCTTTGTTCTCTTGATTTGGACTCACATCCTGAGAGTGATCCATGGCCACTAACCCTAGTCTAACTCATTTTATAATGAAGGACACTCCACAAATAGGCCTCCTTTATTTGATGGAACCAACTATATCTATTGGAAAGCATTTATCTGAAGTCTATAGATTTTGATTTATGGGATTGTGTGATAAATGGTCTTCCTACTTCTTTCGGAGTTATTGAGGAAATTGCTTCTGACACCCATAGGGATAAACTCATGAAGAATGCTGAGAAGCTTGCTAGTCGAGATGCTAAGGCTATGAACGCTCTTTACTGTGCTCTCGATAGCAATGAATTCAATAGAATCTCCACTTGTAAGTCTTCAAATAATATTTGGAAATTGCTAGAAGTCACTCACGAGGGAACATCTCAAGTAAAGGAGTCAAAGATTAGCAGACTCACTCAAGAATATGAATCTTTTAAAATGAAACAAGATGAGTCTATTACTTATATGTTCATTCGTTTGGTGATATCATTAACCCTCTTTCTTCTCTTGGTAAGGAATACCCTACTCATAAAAAGATCAGAAAGATCCTCAGAGGGATAACCAAAGGATGGAATCCTAAAGCTACCGCTATCATTGAAGGGAACGACTTGACTACTATGAACCTTGAAACCCTCATGGGGAAGCTTATGGCCCATGAACTTGATATGAAGGACCAAGAGGAATCTTCCATGAAAAAAAGAGAAGGAGAAGGCGAAAGAAAAGGAGAAGCCCCTGGCCCTCAAGGTTACGAAGTCCTACTCAAAGGATAGCTCCGACGATGATGATTCAGATGATGATGAAGAAATAGCTCTCACTGCCAAGCACTTCCGAAAGTTCCTCAAGTTCAACAAAACCAACCAGTTTAGATGGGACAATGATGAAGAGCCTGCTTGCTGTCAATGCAAGAGAACCGGACACATCAAGAGAGATTGTCCCATGACAAGAAATGACTCTAGCAAATACGAGAAGTCCAACAAAGGAAGCTCATCCTCCAGAAAATATGCCAACACTAGTATTTGGTGTGAAAGTGACGCTAGCGATTTAGACAACGACAAAGAATGCAAACATAATGCAAATGTCTGCCTCATGGCAACCGATGAGGTACTCGATGACCTCTCTTTGAACACTATCTCTTATGATGATTTGGAAAATGCCATTCTTAAATTACACGAGGAACACAAAGATGTTAGAAATAAGTACAAAAAATCTCTAAAAGAGGTTGAGGCATACAAACAAGAAATAGAAAGACTCAACATCATTATGGATGTAAAGGAAAAAACTCTAGCCTCTGACACTGATGATGTAGAGTCCTTGAGACTCAAGCTAGTAGAATCTGAAGACATCATTAAGAAAAAGAACGCTGAGATTCAATCCCTCAGAAATGCTTATGAATTTGCTATGAACAAGACTCTTGCTGCTAATCAAAAAGAGTATGCCACGTCTATTAAGTATAATAATCTTCTTGAGCATGGTAAGAAATAAGTAAATAAGAACACGGTTCGCATAAGTCACACCCACACACCTCATAACACAAATCACAATGATCATGTGTATGAGAATACTGCACATAAATCCTTTTCTAACACTGTACACGCAAGAAAAGGACCCTTTATAAAGAAGAACACATCGCATCATGCCTTTTATTATCATCACCATAACACTCATGTTACAGCTCCTCACACTAGAGCGTCTCATGTTCATAATACTCAATCTCTTGTTAGAACTCCTCATACTAGAACACCACATGTTCATGACACTCACTCTTTCTCCTCTAAATCTATAACACCTATGATATGCAACTATTGTGGTCTTCTTGGACACACCTCTCATTATTGTCAAATGAGAAAACATGTTGATATGAAAATTTTTAAGTGGGTTCCTAAGACTAACAATCAAGGACCCAAATGCTCTTGGGTACCAAAGTCTTCATCTTCAACTTTTGTTGTAGGTGAACCCTCCCTCACATGCTAGAAGCAATTGGATCCTCGATAGCGGTTGCTCGAGGCACATGACCGGTGATGCTTCACTTTTTGCAACGCTATTGATGAAGAAAGAAGGTCACGTCTCCTTCGGTAACAATCTCAAAGGCCACATCATAGGAAATGGTAACATCGGCTCACCTCCTTATCCTTGTATTAAAAATGTTTGTCTTGTTACAAATCTCAAGCACAACCTTCTTAGTATTAGTTATCTTACGGATAATGGCTATGATATTAAGTTTGTTAAACACAAATGCTTCATCACCGATAGCGCTAGTAGATCTATGGTGTTTGAAGGCATTAGAGAAAATAATATTTATGTCCTTTATCTTATTGAAGGTACGAACAATGACAGGTGTCTAGTCGCTAAGAACGATGAAAGTTGGCTATGGCACATGAGACTTGGATATGCCAACATGGATACCATCTTCCGACTTGCCACTAGGAAGCTTGTAAGAGGGCTTCCAAGTATTTCCTTCAAAAAGGACATGGTATGTGAAGATTGTGAGAAGAGTAAGTTGACCAAATCCTCCTTCAAATCCATCAACTCAGTAAGCACTACTAGACCTCTTCAACTCATTCATATGGATTTATTTGGTCCTAGTAGAATAGCTAGTCTTGGAGGTAAACTTTATGCTTTTGTTTTGGTTGATGATTTTTTAAGATTTACTTGGGTTATTTTTCTTACAAATAAAAGTGAGACTTTTCGTGAATTTGTTGCTTTTGTAAACGTGTTCAAAATGAGAAAGGCATTACTATAAACAAAATTAGAAGTAATCATGGAGGAGAATTTGACAATGCCAATTTTAAAAGATTTTACGAAAAGAATGGTTTTGGTCATGATTTTGCTTGCCCTCGAACTCCACAACAAAATGGTGTTGTGGAAAGAAAGAATAGAACCCTTGGTGATATGGCCAGGGTTATGTTAAACCAATATAAGCTCCCCCAATATTTTTGGGCGGAAGTCGTTAATACGGCATGTCATGTTATAAATAGGATCTTAATTAGACCTATTTCTAAAAAGACTCCGTATGAGCTTTGGTTTGACAAAATTTTCTCTATTGAATATTTTAAAGTTTTTGGATGTAAATATTTTATTTTGAATACCAAAGATAACCTAGGCAAATTTGAAGAAAAAGCCTATGAAGGTATTTTCCTTTGTTACTCAATTCATAGTAAAGGATTTCGTGTTTTTAACAAAAGAAGTCTTGTTATCGAAGAGTCAATTAATGTTTCTTTGATGAACTTAACTCTTCTATATCCACCACATCCGATGATGTTGATAACATCTCTTGTGGTTTAGAAAACTCTTCTATTGGAGACTCTCGTCCATCTTCATCAAACAATGGAGTAGTGACCCCTCCAATCGAAGATTCTCCACCATTAGAGATTCCTCACGAGGACCTCCCAAAGGAATGGAGATTTGTCCCACATCATCCCAAGGAGCTTATCATTGGCGATCCTTCTTCACGTGTTAGCATTAAATCCTCCACTCGTGATCTATGTACGAATGTGGCTTTCATTTCTCAAATAGAGCCTAAAAATATTAATGATGCTTTTAATAATAAATTTTGGATGATAGCAATGCAAGAAGAGCTAAATCAATTTGAGCGAAAGAAGGTTTGGGAACTTGTCCCTAAACCTCACAACCATTCCATTATTGGAACAAAGTGGGTGTTTTGCAATAAACTTAATCATGATGGGTTCGTAACTCGTAACAAAGCTCGATTGGTTGCTCAAGGCTATAACCAAGAGGAAGGCATTGACTACGATAAAACCTATGCTCCGGTTGCTCGTCTTGAGTCCATACGCATGCTATGTGCCTTTGCTTGCTTTAATGACTTCAAACTCTTCAAATGGATGTTAAAAGTGCTTTCCTGAACGGTATTATTAAAGATGAGGTTTATGTTAAGCAACCTCCTGGCTTTGAAGATTTCCAATTTTCTTATCATGTTTTCAAATTACACAAAGCCCTCTATGGCCTCAAACAAGCTCCTCGTGCTTGGGATGAGCGCCTTAGTTCCTCTCTTCTTTCTCACAACTTTTCTAAGGGTAAAGTTGACACTACAATTTTTATTAAATCTCTTAACGAAACTCTTCTGTTAGTCCAAATTTATTTTGATGATGTTATCTTTGGTTATACTAACAATGCACTATGCGTAGAATTTGCTAAAGTAATGCAGGACGAATTTGAAATGAGCATGATGGGAGAACTATCCTTCTTCTTGGGTCTGCAAATCAAGTAAGGTCCCAAAGGAACCTTCATCAATCAAGCTAAATATACAAAGTATCTTCTCAAACGTTTCGAACTTGACTCTTCCAAATCAATGAGAACTCCTATGGCAATAACTACAAAACTTGATAATGATGAAGATGGCATCTCGGTCGACATTCGTAAGTATCGAGGTATGATCGGTAGCTTGCTCTATTTAACTGCTAGTCGTCCCGATATCATGTTTAGTGTATGTTTTTGTGCACGATACCAAGCTAATCTAAAAGAATCTCACTTATGTGCCGTTAAGCATATTTTTCGGTATCTGAAAGGCTCCATCAACATGGGTCTTTGGTATCTGAAATCTTCATCCTTTGAGCTTATCGGCTACTCGGATGCAGATTTTACCGGATACAAAATTGACCGAAAAAGCACTAGCGGCACATGCCAATTCCTTGGAAAATCTTTGGTATCCTGGTTTAGTAAGAAACAAAACAATGTTACTCTTTCCACCACTGAGGCCGAATATATAGCGGCTGGTTGTTGTGCACAAATTCTTTGGATGTCACAAACACTTATAGATTATGTTTTTTTCTTCTACTTGCACTTCCATTAAATGTGATAACACTAGCTCTATAAATCTCACAAAAAGTCTGATTTGTCACTCACGCATGAAGCACATTGAGATTAGATACCATTTTCTACGTGACCATCAACAAAAGGGGGATATTCATCTTGATTTCATTGACACTACTTATCAATTGGCTGACATCTTCACTAAGCCCCTCCCGAAGGATCGTTTTGCTTTTCTTTGCCAAGAATTAGGCATTATCAATCTTGAGTTTTAGTTCATTACTCAAGCGGCAAACGACGGCACACAGCGGTATACCGATGGCATACCAATTTTCTTACAGAATTATGTTCTGTGAATAAAATCGGTATACCGTCGGGATCCACTGGTATGCCGTCGGCATGCCGTCTGCGACGGACTGCTTCATATTCGCTTATTTTTTTGGGTGCCCCATCATATCACATCACCTTTACTTCTCTTCCATCTCTTCACCTCCTTCCTTCTTTCAAAACATTACTTCTCATTTATTATGTGCCTTTTCAAAACCCTCATTCATCTCTCTTTTCAAAACCCCATATTAATTATCCATCTTTTTACCTCCTCTCATCTCTCTTTAAAATCCTTTCTTCCTTCTCCTCTTCTTCTTCCTCCACAAACCATTGTTCTTCTCTCCACCGGATTTGCATATCTTCTCTTCATGGCCTACGCCAAACGCCCCCGCTCTTCCTCTTCCACTTCCAACCATTCACTCCAGTTCTCCTTCCTAACAGTGGTTACGATCCGAAGATCTTCAAATTCTATCTTGCTGCTGATGCCTGGTTCCACTACTTTGCCGACCGTGTCGTATACAAAGGGAGGGCAATCAACTGGAACCTCTTCTCCGGTCATCTATCTCTCTTTGAGACCGCTGGCCTTTCCACTCTTCTCCGTCACCAAGTTCCCATCTATCCGACGGCTGCCACTCTTCTACTATAATCTGGTGCCGGACCTGGCCAACAATGCTCTTGAGACTCTTGTTAATGACCGTCACTTTTGTCTCACTGCCCGCAACATTGTAGAGATTCTCGAGATCCCTAATCATGGGGATGCTCTCCCGACTTTGGCCGGTCTTTATCCTACCGCTGAAGTATCTTTCGACGAGTTTTGTGCCATCATCTGCAAGGGACCTAATCCTCTAGCCATTCCTGCCCTCTCCAAGAAGCTAGAGCCATTCTACTATGAGCTGCATCGAATCATTTGCCACACCCTATACCCCAAATCTGGTAACTACGATGCCATCACCAACGATGCTCTAGTCTGCATGTACTATCTGTACTCAAAGAAGACTTGGTCCTTTGCTAAAACTCTGCTGAATGTATTCTCATCCATCCATTCATCGGGAAGGCCGGCCCTCAACTACGGCATGTTCATCACTCTCATTCTTGAGGCTAAGGGAGTCGCGACCTCTCTCTTTGCTAGTCGGACGGTGTTCCTCCCTTTCTGGCCTTATCCCGCTCTGTATCTGGTGCTTCATCCTCTCGTGCTTCAGCCTCTCAGGAGCCACAACCTACTCTACCTGCCGCTGTACCATCTGATTCTCCTTCCTCTGCCATATTCATGCCTCTGACCCAGCAACACTTTGATATGCACATGGCTCAGGCGGAGGAGCAGATGAGGACCAATACCCGTGGCCTTGACAATCTGATTCAGAGCCGCTTTCATGACCAAGCCTACTTCATTCAGCGTACTCTTCAAGATCGCAATACATTTTTCGATCCCGATCTTCAGGATCCTCACTTTCAAGGCTCTCGATTCTCTGACCCCAATGACTATGGATTCATGTATCCCGATGGTGTTGATCCTTTTGGTGCATTTCAAGGGACTCCGGGTGATGGTGGTGATGATCCAGCAGATCAGTAACTTAGGGCCTCCTTCTGTGTGTCTGGTCAAATAATATGTGGTGTACATTCCCAGTTTATCTTTTGAAGTCCTTCGGGGACTAGTGTCATTGTTTGTTGTGTTTGTTCTGTTTAGGTGTCTTGTGCGATCCTACGAGGATCTTATGTTGGTTGTCTTTTCCTCCCGCTAGGGAGCATTACGTTCGTTTGTGCTCTGCCTGCATGTACTCTTTCACTTTGTCATTCAATATATACATGGTTTAGCTATATCTTCCTCTCTCGTATCTACTCTTACATGTTAGCTATTTTTTTACCATCTTTAATTAAGTGACAAAGGGGGAGAAAATGTATTGAGGGGGAGTCACTTCCCTAAAAGATGCCATCTTCCGTTTTTTGTCAATTATCAAAATGGGGGAGATTGTTGGCACATTTATTTTGATAACATTAACAGCATCTTCGTGGTTTATTTTCTCTATATTTCAGCGAACAGATATTCACTAAAAGCCTGCTAAGAGATCCTTTTATTCAAGCTGCTCTTCAAATAGAAGTCTGATGAAGTCTCCTACAAATCAAGACTGAAGAGAAGACCAACGTGCAATCAAAGACTCTCTCAGATGGTCCAAGATTTCGAGTCTGTACAATGTCTAGGATTCTCCATGTAACACCTAAGGTGGATGACAAAACGTAAGCCTTTCCTCCATCTTGTCACTCAGAAATCAATGTCTACAGAAACGGCATACCGACGGCATACCGCAGTGTACCGACGGTATACCATTTCTGAACAAGAAATATGTTCTGTGACAAAACTCGGCAAACCGACGGTATACCGTTTCTGAGCAAGAAATATGTTCTGTGACGAAACTCGACATGCCGACGGTATACGACAATATACCGATGGTATACCGTTTCTGAGTAAGAAATATGTTCTGTGATGAAACTCGATATACCGACGGCAGACTACAGTATACCGGTGGTATACTGTGTGTGATCCAGAAATATTCTGTGACGAAAGTCACCGTACCGACAGTATACCGCAGCATAGCGGCGGTATTCCGATCTTAACATTTTTAATTTTTGAATGGATAAGATGCTAGCATTAAATGCTCCCAACGACTAGATTTATTATCGTTACTGTTCAGAACGGTATGCAGACGGAATGACGATCCATACCGACGGTATTCCGTCAGCACTGAGTGGTGGAGCATTAAATGCTTTGTTCTCTTGGTTCTCTATAAAAAGTGATTGTGTCTTCTCTTTCAAGACTAACCACTTGAGCCATAAATTTTTTCAACAACCATGAGCTTTCACCATTACTACTCTACCCAAAGCTTTTATTTGTCATCCAACCCAAAAGTACTAGAGTATTAAAGAGTTGTATTTTTCGATCTTCAAGTGTTGTAGAAGATCAAAAGCCTCATTTCTCTTTGTATTGAAGTTGTCGAGCCTTCGTAAGAAAACTCGTGTGTAAAAGTTGGCGAGTTCTTCGGATTAAAGCTCGTGTTGAAGTTGACGAGTTCTTCGGATCCAAACTCGTGTAGAAGTTGACGAGTCTTCGGATCCAAACTCGTGTGTAACTATTTACTCAAATAGTGGATTTAAGCCGGAGAGAGTTCCGGGACTGGATTGCCTCTAGGAAGGAGACCAGGATACATCGAGTATTTGATTATCTCTCTCTCTCTCTTTTACTCTCAGTAAAATAACTTTAAATTATCTGTAATTATTTTATTACCCTATTCACCCCCCCTCTAGGGTTCTTCAGTTTTATACAAAGAAAATAGTAGACAACAGTGGTTCTGAGTTCATAACCTCGCGAAATCCCAAAGGATTACCTACTTACAGTAGTTCTGGGTCTAAAATCCTGCAATATCCAAAGGAATTACCCACTAAGAGTGGTTCTAGGTACGTTACCCTGCAATATCCAGAGGATTGTCCACTAACAGTGGTTCTAGGACCGTGACCCCGCAGTATACCAAAGGATCGCCCACTGCACCTGATATTCTTCCAGTCAATGGTCCTCCCTTGAACCAAAATCTAGATGCATAGTAGTTTTCTCTTTGAACTCATAGCATAAAACTTTATGGTTGGATTGCAGAGACACAATATCAGAACATTTTCAAGCCTATTTTTTTGCTGAGTCCTCAACCAACTGGCGCTTGAGACCTTTGGTGAATGGATTCGCCAGATTATCCTGGCTCCGAACATCCACTACGGCAATGATTCCTTTTTTAATGAGATCATTCAACGACCTATGCCTTAATCGCACTTTTTCTTGCCATTGAAGAGGTCATTCGATGCCACCACTGCAGTCGACTGGTTGTCGTAATAAATCAGCATTGTCAGAATATACACACCACCCATAGGAAGATCGCGTCCGGTTGTCACAATACATCGGCGTCACCCGAATTTGCGTACCAACCACAAAAAGATCCTTTCTGAGCTCCAGAAGACATTCTGCTTCATACCCGAAATAATTTCCCTTCATCCGCTGCAGCTAACAGAACTCAGATTCTATAGTGAAAGAAATGTCTGCTTCTTCGACTTCCTCGATATATCACCGCTACCCATGGATCTGCTTTGTTGACTTCCGCGATATAGCAGCCTACTTCTTTGACTTCCTCGATATAGCAGCATTATCCATGTAGAAGATATAACCTCTTTTTTCTCTCCTTCTGAGCACCGACTGGCATCGCTGAAGCCTTCTACCCCTGTAGGGTAATCGATGTAGTGCATCTTTCTGAGTCCCTGAGAGATATCCAATTACTCCCTTCACAGCTTTCCAAAGATCAACACTTGGCTTGCTCGTGAATCGACTCGTCATGCCTATAACAAAAGCTATGTTAAGTCTGGTGGTACTTGTAGCCTACATCAAACTCCAAATGATGTTCGAGTACACCAACTGTCTGACGCTTCTCCAGGACCTGGCTTCAGCTTTTGATCGCACCTGTAAGGAGTATCGATCCATGGAAGATCCTGATATCCATAGCATGTGAGAAACTTTCTACGTAGTGAGCTAGTAACAGGGCAAGCTCCACTTCCATCTGGATTTATTTAAATCCCCAGGATGGCATCTGCATCTCCCATGTCCTTCATACTGAATCTGGACGTGAGGAACATAATTGTTCTAGTGGCACATCATTATATCGTCCATATAGAGACAAACGATGACTCCTCTCTCATCAGCGAATTTCGTATAAACATACTTTAACAGTCTCGTTGACCCTGTAGCCTTTTGACCTAATAACCTGGTCAAACTTCTCGAGCTACAGCTTGGGAGTATACTTCAAATTGTACATAAAATTTACCAACTTGCAGACCTTGTCTTCAATACCCTAAACGAAAAAATCTATCTAGCTGTTGTGTGTGAATCTCTTCAGTCATTTCTCTATCCAAAAATACTGTCTAGACATCCATCTGATGATAGAACAGCTTATGAATAGCAGCCACGACCATCCTCATCCTGATAGTTGACATCTTAGCTAGTAGAGTACATGCGTCAACCTCAGCAATCTCCTGTTCTTGAGCAAACCCTCTAGCCTTGAAATCATCTTCAGTTCCTTCGGCTTTCGTCCTTTTTTTCTTGAAGATTCAATAGGTTTAGCTCCTTCAGGAAGATTAAGTAACATCCACTTATAATTGGATGTTACAGAGTCAATCTTATTATTGACTCTTTTATCCAGAAGATCGCATCTCTGGACTTCATCACCTCATCAGCCTTCACGTGATGGATGATAAAGTTTTTCTCCGAAATCTTTCGGCCTTCTTACTCGCTTTGCTTACTGCTTAGCAAATACTGGTTCAAGTATTGTTTCATCAATGAAAACCACCTTCTGGACTACTACTTCTTTGAAAGTACTTGCTCCTTCGGTACCAACAATATTCTTCCGAACATCCGTGAGAATAATGTTCTTTTCCCTAGCAATTTTATCTTCAAAGAATTCTGTCTTGCGAGACTTAATGATATGATTGATACAATATCAAGTGATCTTCGAGCATAGCTTACAGCAACTAATTCCAGAAATACTGTATTCCTGGTCTTCGTCCCTGACTCCTGAATCTTGATATCTAGAAGCTTCACGTACACTAGGCACCCCCACACTTGAATGATATTCAAGTTAGGTTTAACCTTGAACCAGTGCTTATGAGAATCATAGCCAGATATACGAACGTTACTTTATTCAACAATAAATGTAGCCGTATACGCAATCTATCCCCAGAAGCATATTGGAAGATCCGTAGTATAGATATCATCATCTTTGACAGCGTCTTGATCTTCCTTTCTGACACTCCATGGATTATAGATTCTACGGAGCAGTCGTTTCATAGTCAATTCCATGTTCATAATAGAACGATGCAAATCCAAAAAATGATACTCTTTGCCTTGATCAATCATGAGTGCATATACAGAGCAGTCGTTTCATAGCTAATTCGATATTCATAACAGAACGATACTCATCCAAAAAATGATACTCTTCGCCATGATCACTTCTGAGTAGTTGTAGATCGGTTTAATGTTCAGCTTCAGTCCTGAAGTCCCTGAAATTCTCAAATGCTCCATCCTTCGACTTGAGAAGTCATACGAATGTGCACTTCGAGAAACACTTCGACTGGCCTCCATAGAGAATTGATAAAAGTTACAGATATCTGAGTGTACTAACTCCAGATGATCCGTACTTTAGTTCAATCGTCTGAAAAGCTTCATGATAGTCTTGTCTTTGCACAGACCTCAAATCTCTCCCTCCTTACCCCCATATTCTGGAGATAAGGCCCAGATAGGACATCTTAAGTCTGCTTCTATCATAGACGAACTCTCAGTCCATTCAATGAAGTAACTTCATCGCCATCAACAAAAGTTCGAACATCCCTTCAGTACCGAACATCTGCTCGAAACATGTTCCTCGACAAAAAATTACCATATGGCTAGTACGAATGTCCATCTTTAAGTCTGTATCAGACAACAGACTTTCTGAGATCAGATCTTTGGAAATCTTTAGTACGTACAATACGCATTCCAGTGAACTTGTCGGTGGTCCATAACTACTATCTCGATCTTCCAGATCTTCTGCTAGATATATGTTCACCATCGAGACCTTTGTCATAACAAGGCTCGTCCTCGGAGAACAGCTCCTTCGTGGTCGGATGCACTAGTGTCCGATCACTAGTCAGCTACCACGCTAGATAACTCAACATGTACAATAATAGTAACCAAGTTAAGTAATCAAAACAACCAAGTTTAGACATACCTGATATTTTGGTTTGGACTTGTCCCTGTAATCTTTCTGGAAGTGGCCCTTCTTGCCATAGTTGAAGCAAGCCCCATCGTCCTTAGGCTTTGGCTTGAATTGAGCTGACTTCACCTTCAGCTGGTGAGAGTCCTTAGCTCGTCTTCAACATGAATCCAGTGTAAGAGGCATTCAAGATCCACCTCCATCTTCTTGTGGTGCATGTCCGCGATGAACTTGCTCCACCTAGGTGGGAGTTTGGCGACAATATCCTCGAAAACGAAGGCGTTGACCAACAGCATGTCGTCATCCATCTTGTAGAGATTCTCTACAGATTCCCAAATGTCCTTGGCATGTACCATCTTGTTGTTTGACTCTGTCAGAGATTCCTCCATAGAGTTCAAGATAAACAACTTGCAAAGGTTGTTATCTCTCCTCCACTTGGATTACAGAATAGTGCCCTCGGCGACCCTTCTAGTATCACCTTCTAGAATTAAAGGCTCAAGATCTGTCAACACGTAGTCGACGCTCACGAGTTGAAGATTTAGGCTGAACTTTCTCTTCCAGATGTTGTAATGCTCCCCGTCAAACTTTTTAAGTTTGTTAAAACTTGTGTCGAGAAAGTTTGCATGGTTGTACTCTATCAGATCTAATCTTGCTTTGATATTGTTATTCCCAAAACAGATCTACATAGAGAGACGATCATAAGCTAGAGATTTTCAGCTAAGACTAGGTCTCTAATTTCCTTACGGAGGCCAAAAACTAGAGTTTTTCAGCTAAGACTACCTCTCTAATTTCCTTTAAAGGAGATCAAAAACTAGAGATTTTTAGCTAAAACTAGCTCTCTAATTTCCTTAAAGTATTTCAGAGATTTCTGCAAACGAGTTTGCTCTCCAAAATTACCTGAAGCCACACAGAAGAAGTAGAAGAAGAAAGAAGGAAGAGAGGAAGGCAACTCTGCTGGGGTGATGAAGATCACCGTTAAAGCAATATTCGCCTTTATACGATCTGCTTCCAGGAACCAACAAGTTCTCAAAGAACTTCTGGAACGCTCGTTAGTCAACTTTTTATGACTTGAACAGGCTCCCTGGACTTCACGGACTCTCTTTACTCTTTTTTTGTGCATCTTAGAAAGGAGGCCAGGGGGCTCTATTTATAGAGTGGAATAAGACTTAACCATTTCTCCTATCCGATGTGGGACTAAAATACCAATACTCTAAAATAGAGTTTGATATTTTACATCATCCCACAATCAGTATAGTCGAGTGCCAGTCCATACCTACCCCCCAGCACACACGCCCGTGCATGCACGAGGCATCCTAGAGTCCACGTCCAAGTCTGAACGACAAAAATCAACTTGCATCCTTGTTGGAATTAATTTTTTTCTAGGAAAATACTCTCACATGGCACATATTTGTGCCCCACCACACCTCATGTGCACACCTCAACACAAGCAATGCATTATATTGAGATACTCACCATTTGATGTAGCCGACGTGGGACTATCTTTCCTAGTCTAAATGCAAAAACACTAAAAAAATCATCTTGTTTAATTTGCCAATAAGAATTCTCCTAGAGGTGAGCATTATTCGATTTTTGAACAGAGATCGAGAAACAAACCGAACAAAATAAGAGATTCGGTTCGGTTTGGAAAAAAAATTGGTCTTATTTCGGTTTTGAAAATACTAAAAATAATTATTCGAATTCAGTTTTAGATTTTCTATTTCGGTCCAAACTGAAAACGGATAAGATTTACATAATTATGTAAATATTCTCAATTTTATATATATTTTATGATTAAAAATATATATATTTTGAAAGCAACAATTTTATGTATGTGTTTTAACGTCAAACTCTAATAATTTAATAACTAGTCCAATTTTGGACCTAACCTTAAAATACAACATACAAATAATTTTTTTTAATGTAATGTAACCACAATCCCACTTTTGGTCTGGCCATTAAAAAATAATAATAGCCAAATCAAATAAACCGAATCGATTATCGGTTCCATTCGGTTCGGTTCGGTTTGATTCCGATTATGGCTAATTTCGGTCCGATTTCAATTTTGGATTTTTTTTTAAATTTTAGTTTTGATTATTTTTGTTCTATTGAAATGAATAAACCGAACACTCACCCCTAGATCTTGTAGTCAACAAATAGGTAGGTACTAAGTGTACATCTTATATTTCACAAGGTTGCATGCTGGAATAACCAAACTTTATTACCTATTACATATTAGTCATGTTCATGTCCGTTGTACATGTTCTTTACCTAAGTATTTTTTGTCAAAAATATCTTGTTTCTAAGTTAATATATATGATCGGTACCCAAAAAAAAATCGGAATATTTAGACTTTGGGTCTCGAATAAGTTAGGATATTTGTGTTTGGGTCTTCATAATAAACATAATTAGTGTTTGGGTCTTCAATAAGTTAGGATATCTGTGTTTGGGTCTCCATAGTAGACATATTTAGTATTTGGGTCTTGAACTAACGCTTGACTGTTAAAACTCAACTAAAAATATGAAGAAAAAACGATATATATATATATATATATATATATATATATATATATATATATATATATATATATATATATTGAAGAACAGGTGGCAACTCTAGAGGGGGGTGAATAGAGTTTATATAGAAAATAACCAATTAAAAATTAACTCTTTCACGAATTATAAATAATCAGAGTAAAATACGAAAATTAAATGAAGAGCAAGAAAGCATACGCAAACACAGCGATTTTAACCTGGTTTCCCTCGTAGAGGACTAGTCCAGGCCTGAGAACTCTAGCTCAGGATTAAATCCACTATTTGTGAAATAGTAGTTTACAACCCGTACCTTTTCTTCAGAAGAGCACGTCAACTTCTTACAGAGGATCGCAGTGGCGATTTGCTTGGAATTGTCCAAGCGACTTCTTCAACTCTTGCACAAGAATCCTAACTGAGAGATGCTGAGCACTCGAGACTTAGGAGGCTTGTGGCTAGTAGATGGGAAGGGTATGGCTTATTTGAGCTATAAGAGAGAAGAGAAGAGAAGATTGGATGATTTGAAATGAGAGAATTCATGGCCTATTTATAGTATTTTTGTAGGCAGAATTCGGCCAGAATTCGGGTAGGAAATTTCAAATATTTGGCCGTTGGACAACTAGCAACCAGCTAACCCTAAAATTAAGGCTGCTGATTTTTAGGGGACAGAGTTCGGCCCGAACTCTGTGTGGAGGCAGAGTTCGGCCCGAACTCTATCTCCAGAGCACAGAACTGGTTCTTGGGAGTTAAGGGTCATTTTCTGGATGGTGGAGTTTAAGATTTTGGGTAGGCTGTATGTCAAGTCTCAAGAGCTCAGTATGACACAGTTTACAATCAGTCTAGACTCAAAGAAAGTGTAAAATACAGACTCATATATAACTGAACTGTAAAGACTGAGCTGTCTTCTGACTTGAGCTTGATGTAGACGTCGTGTGTCGTATTGAATTATTACAAGTATTATTTAGTCAATGTTATCAATATTTGGTTGACTGTGACTTTGTGTCAACAATCTCCCCCATATTGATAATTGACAAAATAATAAATGTATATTCAATATTCATACCTGGACACAGAAATGACAAAAGCAAAGCTCCCCCATAATTGGTGCCGAGCTAAACAAGATAGCTCCCCCGTAAACAATGCGTTGAACCTGTTGGCCTGATAGAGAAATTCTTCCAAAAGCACCAAAAGCACAATACACAGAATATACATATCTCTCCTCCTTTTGGCATTTAGCAATATAATAAGAAGCAGATAATAATGGGCAAACACACCAAAAAGAGAAGAAATAGCATATGAACTAACAGAACGAGCAAAAGCATATAAAAAAGAACTACCAGAATCATAAGTGTCACAACTCATAACTAGAGTCACCAAACCATAAAAAGTGTACCAAGTACATAAATCCAACTAAACAACTGAAAAGTACTAGAAAGCATAAAAATAAACTACGATCAGCAGCAGCATCATCAAGTAGAAGCCATCTCCATCATGGAGCACGAGAAGGCCCAGCAGAGTCGGAGCACCTGGGGTCCATAAAAGCAGCACCTGGATCCAGGTAACGCATGACCCAAGGATCGTCAATGCGATATCCCTCACGACCGGGATCCCGCTCCATGGGAATGGGCATAGAGGGATGACGGGACATGGAATACCGAATATCATGCAGCGAGTTGCTGAGTGCACTCATCTGCAGGATAGTACGGTAGTCCATCTGAGCCCAGCGATCGTCCTCTAAGTCGAAACGATCTCGGAGCATGGTCCGGATGGAGTCAAGGGTAGCAGAAGGAGGTGGCACATCCTGTCCAAGTGGAGGGGCGTCGGGCTCCTCATCATTAGACTGCTCAGAAGTGTCAGGAGAGGCGACGACTGCTTGAAGACGTCGTGCCTTGGAAAGGAATACAGGAGCAGGCAAGAAAGGACAATCATGAAGAGGAACAATGAAAGCACGAAGGACCATAGGCAGATATAATGAATAAACCAAGGCTCATGGTTTCTTCCTACAGTTAATCATCCAGTCCATCATGGTATATGGAAGATTAAAAGGAATGCGATAGTGAAGATGATACAATGCTGAGATCTCAAAATATGTGACTTCATCGGTTGAGCCAGCTTTTGGCAGAATAGTATTGAAAATAATTCGATGAAGGTCATAGAAATACGGGTTGAGGTGTTTGGCCATAAGCTTGCGAGGATATATGTTAGGAGCACATAGTTCCTTCTTAAAGCTCTCAAGGGAATTTTTACCAACAAATTGGAATTGGCGAGCTTCCACAAGCTTATCCCAAATATCGAGATCTTGAAGTTCAAGATACCCGCCCAACTCAGAATCATCAAAAGCAATATCAATACCGGCAACCCGGGAATAGATGTGAGTGGCATCGTGAGTCAAGTTGCAATAGAACATTTGTATGGCGCTGCGATAAATAACAAAGTTTGAAGCAACTAACTCATTTAAGCAAAGATCTTGAAACATTGATTCATATTGAGAAAAGATGGTAAAATTAATAGGATGTCCCCCGAATATCGGACGAGTCCGAAAGTCGCTAAACCACTCGTTGGATGCGTCTAGCGATACAAACAATCGGTCGTCATACGTATTAGGGTCGCGGGGACGAGGTGGGTTGATGTTGTTCAACGGGTTGCTTAACGGAAGGAGAAGCATTCGACGAGGATGCTCCCTCGATCCGAATTCTCTTCCCACGGTTAAACAAGCGAGGAGCCATTGCACAAAATAGAGAATTTAAAATAGAGAAGGAGAGTGAGTTATACCTCAAATCAACAATGAACAGTGAAAGAGAATGAGAAAATAGCCCTTCTCCTTGATTTTGATGAGAAATGGAGCACTTTGGAGAGAAAACTAGGGTTAGGGTTTGTGAAAATATGTTTGGAGAGGTGAAAGTGATGGTAAGAATGAAGGAGAGGAAGGAAAACCCGAATATAAGAGGAGGGTTTTCTTTGGTCGGACTAAATCTGGACCGTAGGATCTTATTTGATCAAACGGCTGGAGCTGTCCCCGATTCTGGAAGAGGGGGACCGAATTCGGCCCGAACTCTGTTGGGGACAGAGTTCGGCCCGAGTTCTGGGTCCTTATTCCAGAACTAAAATCAGGCTAGATGATGAAAAAATGGTTAAGTATGGGAAATCAAGTAAGATATGAGGACAAAGGCTTGAAAGATTCAATCAACCAGATAGTGAAGTTTGAAAAATAGTATGTCAGCAGTAATAAATCGAAACGAACCATATAATAAACAAGGAAATATATCATAATTCAATAGTTTGAAGTTACCATGGGTTAGCTGCAGGGGCCGGATCCCAGCTAGCGGTAGTCCTGTGGACTGGTGCACCGTGTCGCTTAGACTTTTACACCTTGTTGTCAGAAGGGCCCTTTCAGCTTGTACCCATAGCAAGTTCATCGTAAGAGAATCATAATATAATCGATATTTATGCAGGTGAGTTTTAATTTATGACAGCTTCATCTAAAATTTCAAGTTCACGATAAAGGAAATTGAAGCGCTCTTCGGATAATGGCTTAGTAAAGAAGTCTGCTAGCTGATGATCAGTGTCAATAAACTCTAAGTTAATCGTGCCATTTTGCTGATGATAACGCAAAAAGTGGTGTCTAATTTCAATGTGTTTTGTGCGTGAGTGACAGATAGGGTTCTTAGTCAAGTTAATAGCACTAGTATTGTCACAGAATATAGGAATGTGTATGAAAGATAGATTGTAGTCTTCAAGGGTTTGCTTCATCCACAGAATTTGTGCACAACAACGCCCAGCTGCGATGTATTCAACTTCTGTTGTGGATAGTGCGACAGAATTCTGTTTCTTGCTAAACCAAGAGACTAAAGCCTTTCCTAATAAATGACACATGCCGCTTGTAATTTTACGGTCGACCTTGCATCCAGCGAAGTCAGCATCAGAGTAACCAATGAGGTCAAATGATGTTGACTTGGGATACCACAGGCCCACTGTAACCGTACCCTTAAGGTATCGAAAGATACGCTTAACCGCGGTCAAGTGTGATTCTTTAGGATTTGCTTGATATCTAGCACATAGGCAAACACTAAACATGATATCGGGGCGACTAGCAGTTAAATAAAGTAAGCTGCCTATCATACCTCGATACTTACGTTGATCAACGGGTTTGCCGCTCTCATCTGGTTCGAGTTTGGTTGAAGTAGCCATTGGAGTGCTGATCGGTTGGACGTTGTCAAGATCGAACTACTTCAGCATGTCCTTTGTATACTTCGACTGACAGATGAAGGTTCCATTTATCATTTGTTTGACTTGCAGCCCAAGAAAGTAGTTGAGCTCCCCCATCATGCTCATCTCAAACTCGGTCTGCATACACTTGGCAAAATCTTGACAAATGGTTTCATTAGTAGAACCAAAAATAATATCATCTACATATATCTGAACTAAGAGAATAGTGTCCTTCAAAGACTTTATGAAAAGTGTAGTGTCAATTTTCCCTTTTGAAAACCTTTCTCAAGCAAGAAGTTGCTTAGCCGTTCATACCAAGCTCTGGGGGCTTGTTTGAGGCCGTACAACGCTTTCTTTAGCTTGAACACGTGGTCGGGAAATTTATGATTTTCAAAGCCAGGGGGTTGTTTTACATAAACTTCCTCCTTAATAAAACCATTCAAGAAAGCACTTTTAACATCCATTTGAAATAATTTGAAATTTTGAAAATTTGCAAATGCACAAAGCATCCGAATGGATTCTAGTCTAGCAACAGGAGCATACGTCTCATCGTAGTCGATACCTTCTTCTTGGTTGTATCCTTGAGCTACTAGACGAGCTTTGTTGCGTGTGACTGAACCATCTTCATTTACTTTATTTCTAAAAACCCATTTAGTACCAATGATCGAGTGATTAGCCGGTCTAGAAACTAGTTCCCATACTTGGCTCCTCTTGAATTGGTTGAGTTCTTCTTGCATAGCAGAAATCCAAAATTCATCATTGAAAGCTTCAGAAATATTTTTAGGCTCAATTTATGAAATAAAGGCAGTGCTAGCAATAGAGTCTCTTAATGATGATCTAGTAGTTACTCCTCGTGAAACCTCACCGATTACTAAATTTTTTGGATGTGATGGCTTGAAAGAGAATTTCTTAGGCAAGCTTTCCAGAGAATTTGTTTCGGTTGTGGTGTTCATTGGAGTAGATGTTGATGGCTCAACATCATCATCAAGAGTAGCTGCTGCACTGTTATCTTCATCAAAAGTCACATTTATAGACTCTTCCACAATTAAAGAGCGTTTGTTAAAAACTCTATATCCCTTACTCTTGGCAGCATAGCCAAGAAAAATACCATCGTCAGCTTTGGCATCAAATTTGCCTAAGTTGTCTTTGGTGTTAAGGATAAAGCATCTACATCCAAAAACTCTAAAATAAGAAATATTTGGGGTTCTCCCAAACCAAAGCTCATAGGGTGTTTTCTTCGTAATAGGACGAATAAGCACCCTATTTAAAATGTGGCATGCTGTACTGACAGCTTCAGCCCAAAAATATTTCGGAAGTGAAAACTTATTCAACATAACTCTGGCTATATCGCCAAGAGTCCTATTCTTCCGCTCCACAACACCATTTTGTTGAGGAGTTCTTGGACAAGAAAACTCATGATGAAAACCATTAGAATCACAAAACCTTTCAAAATCAGAATTTTTGAATTTGCCTCCATGATCACATTGGATTCGAGTAATCATGTAGCCCTTTTCGTTTTGAACTTTCTTAACAAAAATCTTGAAAACTGAAATAGCATCACTTTTATTTGCAAGAAAGAAAACCTAAGTAAATCATGAAAAATCATCAACAATAACAAAGGTATAGAGTTTTCCGCCAAGACTGGCTACTCTACTAGGCCCAAATAAATCCATATGGAGTAGTTGTAAGGGTCTAGAAGTGCTTACAGAGTTTATGGAATGAAAAGATGACTTGGTTGCTTTGTTCAACTCACATTCGGCACATACGATGTCCTTTTTGAATGTGATGTCGGGCAAGCCTCTAACTAGCTTCTTGGTTGATAGCCTGGATATATTATCCATATTGGCATGACCAAGACGCTGGTGCTATAGTAGTTGTTTATCTTTATGAGCATATAGGCATCTACCTGTATTGTTAGTATTTCCAGACAAATAGAAAGTATAAATATTATCCTCTCTTACCCCTTCAAAAGCGATGTCTCCCGTTGACCTATCATAAATAAGGCATTTGTTTTGTCCAAAGTTAATGTCATATCTATGGTCAGCAAGATGACTAATGCTGAGCAGGTTATGCTTTAACTTGGTCACTAGGTAGACATCCTTTATTACGGGAGAGGAAGGATAACCAATATTACCATTACCTATAATATAACCTTTGAGGTTGTTGCCGAAGGATACATATCCTTCTCTCTTCATCGATAGTGATGCGAAAAGATTTGCGTCTTCTGTCATATGCCGCGAGCATCCACTATCGAGAATCTACTTACTTTTAGTTGAGGAGGGAAGGTCCACCTACATAAAGAGTAGATGTGACCTTTGGTACCCAATTTCTTGAGGGTCCTGAAAAGTTAGTTTTTGGAAACCATGCATATATTTTCTTATCAACTAATCTTCTAATTCTACATTGTGGTGATATGTGTCCATGCAAACCACAATAAGTACATGTAACATTCCTATTTACATTAGGAGCATGCTGATGATGTCTATAAGCAGTGTAATGAGCAGAAGTATGATGATTAGCATGGTGATGATGATTATGCATAGAGTGCTGTGGAGTGGCATGGTGATATTTTTTATATGGAGCATGGTGAAGTTGTCTATATGGAGCATGTTGATGTTGTCTATATGGAGCATGGTGATGTTGTCTATATGGAGCATGGTAATGTTGTCTATATGGCATGACATTGTGATGTTATCTATATGGCATGACATTATGATGTTGATTGTGTCTTTGTGCAGCATGATGATTGTATCTATGATAATTATTTCTACGTGTATGTGGTTTGTGTCCTTTGTGAAATTATGTGTATATGAAAGCATGATTATGTGTTGTAGATGGATGATATGAATGACTAGCATGAGAAGTGTTATGCTTTGTGGGTGTCTCATGAGATTGGGTTTGAGGTTGAGCAACCTGTTTACCCAATTTAGTCTCTAATCTCTTGGAGACAGCCTGCAGATCAGTAACCTTAGCATTTAAACCATAAATCTTAGTCATAGAAATCTTGTGTCTACTCTTTTCTTCAGCAAGCAACGTGTTGAGTGTTGTGATTTCTTGTGTCTGTTGCTCAATACGTGTTTCAGCATCATGAAGGCTTAGTTTAAGCTTCGATACTTCATCAGTGACTTCCGTGGGTGAAGTGTCTCTAATGTTATCAAGCAATAGAGAAAGTCTTTGAATCTCGTCTTCATGACTTTTGATTTTGTCCTTGGCGTGTTTGTATTTACCAATGATCTTTTTGTGATCATCGAGTAAATCAGTGAAAGCATCGCCAAGTTCATCAAAAGAGAAGTCGTCAAGAGTTTCGTTTGATACCTTATCGGATGTTGCCATTAGGCACACATTAGCCGTATCTTGAGGAGAGTCCTTTTCTTCCTCGGAGTCACTAGCTTCGCTTTCATGCCAAATGCTTGTGTTGGTATATTTCTTTGATGAAGTCTTCTTGTATGGCTTTTCATAGCGGTTGCGCTTCTTCAAGAATGGACAGTCTTTTCGGACGTGTCCAGTCTTTTTGCAACCATAGCAAGTTGGCTCTTCTTCACCATCTTCTTGTGGTTCCTTCTTCCTTCGATTGAAGCGAAGGAATTTTTTGAAGTTGTGGACCATAAGGGCTTGATCATCTTCTGAGTCATCATCATCTGTCTCTTCGGGTTCAGCCCTTCGCCGGTTAGCTTTGAGTGCGATCTCCTTAGCCTTAGGAGCAGGCTCTTCGAAGTCCTTGAGGTCAAGCTCATGAGTCATTAGCTTTCCCATCAAGGTCTCCATGGACATGGTTGTGAGATCATTTCCTTCTATGATGGCCGTCACCTTAGGGTTCCAAAACTTTGGTACCCCCTAAGTAGCTTGCGAATCTTCTCGTGATTTGGGTATTGCTTGCCGAGCGAAGACAGGGGGTTGATGATGTCGAAGAATCTTGTGAACATTTGCGTGATCGTCTCATTTGGTTTCATCTTGAAAGCCTCTTATTCTTGCATGAGACGGCTTATCTTTGATTCCTTGACTTGGGTAGTTCCTTCATGCGTCACTTCTAGAAGTTTCCATACTTCATGAGATGTGGTGCGTGTAGATACCCTATTGAACTCATTCATGTCTATAGCACAGAATAAAGCATTAATAGCTCTTGCATCTAGACTTGCCTGTTTCTTCTCCTCGTCAGAATATTTGTCATGTGATTTCTCAACAATATCACCGTTGACAACTATCCTGGCGGGCGTTTTGTAACCGTCAGTGACGACAGTCCACAGGTCAAAGTCTAGAGACTTTAGATAAAAACTCATCCTTGTTTTCCAATATGTGTAGTTGGTTCCATCAAATAGGGGAGGCCTATGAGTGGACTGCCCTTCACCATGATTGGAAATTAAGAATTGTGTGGTTGCCATGGATCAGCTCTAGGATGTAAATCCTTGTAAAGAGAACATCGCTCTGATACCAATTGAAGAACATGTGGCAACTCTAGAGGGGGGTGAATAGAGTTTATATAGAAAATAACCAATTAAAAATTAACTCTTTCACGAATTATAAATAATCAGAGTAAAATGCGAAAATTAAATGAAGAGCAAGAAAGCATACGCAAACACAGCGATTTTAACCTGGTTTCCCTCGTGGAGGACTAGTCCAGGCCTGAGAACTCTAGCTCAGGATTAAATCCACTATTTGTGAAATAGTAGTTTACAACCCGTGCCTTTTCTTCAGAAGAGCACGTCAACTTCTTACAGAGGATCGCAGTGGCGATTTGCTTGGAATTGTCCAAGCGACTTCTTCAACTCTTGCACAAGAATCCTAACTGAGAGATGCTGAGCACTCGAGACTTCGGAGGCTTGTGGCTAGTAGATGGGAAGGGTATGGCTTATTTGAGCTATAAGAGAGAAGAGAAGAGAAGATTGGATGATTTGAAATGAGAGAATTCATGGCCTATTTATAGTGTTTTTGTAGGCAGAATTCGGCCAGAATTCGGGTAGGAAATTTCAAATATTTGGCCGTTGGACAACTAGCAACCAGCTAACCCTAAAATTAAGGCTGCTGATTTTTAGGGGACAGAGTTCGGTCCGAACTCTGTGTGGAGGCAGAGTTTGGCCCGAACTCTGTCTTCAGAGCACAGAATTGGTTCTTGGGAGTTAAGGGTCATTTTCTGGATGGTGGAGTTTAGGATTTTGGGTAGGCTGTATGTCAAGTCTCAAGAGCTCAGTATGACACAGTTTACAATCAGTCTAGACTCAAAGAAAGTGTAAAATACAGACTCATATATAACTGAACTGTAAAGACTGAGCTGTCTTCTGACTTGAGCTTGATGTAGACGTCGTGTGTCGTATTGAATTATTACAAGTATTATTTAGTCAATGTTATCAATATTTGGTTGACTGTGACTTTGTGTCAATATATATATATATATATATATATATATATATATATATATATATATATATATATATATATATAGAAAATTCTACAATACATCCACCCATTTTGGATGTATCGATACATCCGAAATCTGGACCGATGGATGTTAATCCAACGGTTCAGATTAAATTCAGATGAAATAATGCAGGAGACATCATTTAATGCTATTTTTGACTTTTGACCTCTTGTTAACTTGCTATAGCAGGTCATTCTTCAATACAATTTTTTAATGAACACCCTAAATTAACTCATATTTACTTTTTCTTTCGTCCAGGTAATTTAATATTTTGTGCAACTACGTATATAAAATAATAATTGTGTGTCGGCCGGAAAGGAAGGACACATTGTGTCCAGGTCTGTAGGCTATGTAGACGACGACACCACCGCCGCTGGCAATCTAGATGGTGACACCGACGACGAAATGGTACATTTAGGACAGAGAATGGTACATTTAGGAAGCCGATAAAAGCTCGTTCTCTCAAATCTCTTCTTTGTGTAAATTAAATCCAAGGAGGACACAATCCCTAAGGACACAGTGTGTCCAGGTCTGTAGGCGATGTAGACGACACTACCGCTGCTGGCGATCTAGATGAGGACACCGACGATGAATGGTACATTTAGAACGGAGAATGGTACATTTAGGAAGGAGAATGGTATATTTAGGACGGAGAATGGTACATTTAGGACGGAGAATGGTACATTTAGGAAGCTGATAAAAGCTCGTTCTCTCAAATTTCTTCTTTGTGTAAATTAAATCCAAGGAGGACACAATCCCTAAGGACAGAGTATGTCCAGGTCTGTAGGCGATGTAGACGACACCACCGCTGCTGGCGATCTAGATGAGGATACCGACGACGAATGGTACATTTAGAACGGAGAATGGTACATTTAGGACGGAGAATGGTACATTTAGGAAGCCGATAAAAGCTCGTTCTCTCAAATCTCTTCTTTGTGTAAATTAAATCCAAGGAGGACACAATCCCTAAGGATACAGTGTATCCAGGTCTGTAGGCGATGTAGACGATACCATCGCTGCTGGCGATCTAGATGAGGACACCGACGACGAATGGTACATTTAGGACGGAGAATGGTACATTTAGGACGGAGAATGGTACATTTAGGACGAAGAATGATACATTTAGGAAGCCGACAAAAGCTCGTTCTCTCAAATCTCTTCTTTATGTAAATTAAATCCAAGGACACAATCCCTAATTTTAGTTATTGCTTAGCAGAGTCTGCTTAGTTGTTATAAAATTGTGGTGTTGCTTCTGTGACACTTTCATCTTTAATCTCATGTTTTCTATGAATATGTGTTCTGTTTGATTTTGATTTAGTAATCTTTCCGTAATTAGTTTTTTTTTTCATCTAACAATTTAATATTTTTGTTATAAAGCTACAGGCCATGGTGGTGGTGGTGGAAGGAGAAACGGAGATGAAGAAGGAAAGAAGAAGAAGTTCCGGTTCGCGACGGACTTCGTCGAGTTCCTCAATCAAGCGGAATTAAACCTCTTATAGAGTTCCTTAATTAAATTTGATCATGATAACCTTTTGTATTTTTCAAACGGCTAGTAGAATCTTCCTCGAGCCCTCCTCAATCAAACGGCTAGTAGATTCTTCCTCGAGCCCTCCTCAATCAAACGGCTAGTAGATTGTTTGCTAGTCTCAAAATTTATTTGTATTTCCATCTTTCTCACTTTTTGTACTTCTCTCTTGCTATATATACAATAGTTTTCTTGTTTCATAGTACTATTATTCATTCTGAAATACATAGAATAGTTTTCTGAAATACAACAGTTTTCTTGTTCTCAAGATGTCTACTCGTGTGGTGGAAAATGTAGAAGACGTAGAAGATTGGTTGCCAGCTCCAAATGAAACCTTCATTCCGCGTATGTTGTGCAAGATTGAAGAACATCTGTCGACAATTTCAGCTGATGTTGTAAAGATCAATTCTAAGCTTAGTTCATTAGAAATTGAACAAATGAATTTATCTCGGCGTTTTGAGAAGATTGAAGAATCTTCAGCTTTGAAGAAGGCATCTTCATCTGGAGCATTTAGTAATGTGAAGGTGGTTTCCGTTGAATCTTCTTCCGATGAGGAGGACGTGGAGCTACAGTCTCGTAGTAAAGCATTGGACCGAATGCTCGCATTGTCCCCTACATAAGAAACTGAATTTAGCAGTTCTTCTAAAAGAATGCGTGGAAATTTACATCCAGTCACACTATCGAAAAGTTTAACAAGGGGTTCAACCTCGAAGCCTAGCAATTGTACTAGTGGTTCTTCGAGTTATTACGACTATATTTTTGCCGATGATAGACCTGACGAGTAAGTAATATGAGTTTTGATTTAATTCCAACAGTTTTTTTCTCCTAATTTATTCGTTTCTTTTCTTAGAGAAATAATATCATCTTGCAACAAAAACTATGTGTCTCGGTTTGAGATGAAGTCCTTAGCTCCTTTAACGAAAATTAGCAATGGGGTATGTATAGAGAGTATATTTCTTCTTAGATGCCATCTATGTTTACTTCGATTCCATCGCTTATATTTTTAATAATTTATTCAGATTATAGGCATTGTCTCTGCTCTTCTCACCGCGGAGGAACAGAAAAGAACCTCCAATAAAGCTAATGTATGGTTTTTACCAATAAAGTTATCCGTGAGTGAGCATTTTATTCTTCAATGCATATGCATTAACAATTTTCTCATTTGTTTGTCCTTCGTAATGTATTAGTTGATGTGTATGTAGAAAGAAACGTTACCTCCATCCGACAAAAAGCTTCATCAAATATAGAAGAAGTACAAATATTTTCAGGATTACATGGGATCTTTAAGCACTTGTAACGAGGTATTAATATATTTCTGTTTAAATATTAATCCTAATTTTCTGAAAATTTACTAATTTGTTTTACCTAATTAATCCTGATTCAGATATACATACTCATTCATTTGGACGGACACTATACTCTTGCAAGAGTTCTGGTTAAAAAAAGGACTGTTGAAATTTGAGACTCACTTGCATCTAAAGATGATCCAATTCAAAACAAAACAGTTATAAAAGAAATAGTAAGCTGATATTCATCAAATTTTATGAATTGGGTACAAGATATGCGGTATACTAATACATATTGTATTCTGGTAATTGTAGCTTTCAAATTTGGATCTCTTTCTCGAAGAAGAGATTTTGAAGTTGAGAGATGCTAGGTTCAGCTTTTCTACTTTTGCAATAAAACGTCCTTCTTATGTTTCCCGCCAAGGCAATTCTGTTGATTGTGGGATTTTTGTAATTGCATTCATGAAAGACCGATGTAGTCTAGACTACCATTCTCTCGATGTAAGTCTGAAAATATGTCGTCAAAAACTTACACTTTTTAGAGCAATATTTTTGATGTTATGTTTGTTATATGCAGTTTGTTGCAGGAATGGAAAGACGCAAAGCTGCTGAATGGATTACAACTTCAGAGCACAATGAAGAGCTAAAGAAGTCCAATCTGAAATGATTGAATATGGAAGACGATAATTTTTTTCTTCTTCTTTTACATCTAATGTATGGAAACCCCTAATGTATTATGTTCATTTGTTTTGTTGAGTTGTAATGACATTTTTGCCAAACGGATTCGATTCTTTTTGATTAAGCAGAATCATTTTTGCCTTTCAAATTAATATAATTAAGTAGAAATGAGTCTCTTGCCCTTCCATCGAATGACATTTTTGCCCTTCTAATTAATTCAAAACACCCCCGAACCCTTTTATTACAAAAAAAGAAAAAAGAAAACCGTTTTGGTTCTTCCTCTTCTTTCATACTCCACTCTGTACTCAAACCTAGGTCATTCTCCTCTAAAATCTTCAAACCTTCCTCCCATTCGCAATCTTCACACCATGTCGGCATCAGCAACAGAATCATCACCAGCAGCATCACCAATTAGAGAAGATGCACCACTTACAGAAAATCCAAAAGCGATAGACGGAGAACAACCGAAATCCTATTCTAAGAAAGTTCAGCAAAAGAAAAAGGAAAAAGTTGCTAAACAAAATGAAGTGCAAACAGAAGGTATAACTTTGATTTTATGTTCGCAAATTATGTATATATTACAAGAAAAATGACATTCTCCGTCATAAAACGCATTTGAATGTTAAATTCTATTCGCCGTTTAATTTGGAACGGAGAATGGAATTCTCCGTCTAACTTGAAATGAAGAATAACATTCCCAGTGTTAAAACACATTAGAATGTTCATTCTCCGTTTTATTTTAAACGAAGAATGACACTCTCCATGTCATTTGAAATAGAGAATGACATTCTCCGTGTTAGTTTACACGGAGAATGTCGTTCCCAGTGTTAAAACCCATAAGAATGGCCATTCTTCGACCTAATTTTTTTTTTTTTTTGTTTTATAGAAAAAATCTGTCAGGAATAAGGATTCAAGACTTTTTCGTTCTACCTTCAAGCCAATGCTAAATCTTATAAAGGAGGTCAATCAAGATGTTGGCCGTTTACCTGAGCCAGTTATTGGTTCCTTGAAGAATACCGGTTTCTAAAATTTTGTCGAGATTTTCTACCAAAACAGAGTCCACGTCTCGAAGTGGCCAAGGTAACGGAAGGGCTTGAGAATTTAATTGCAAGTTACACAGAAGAAGAAGATGGCGTCGGGTGCTTTGAATTGAGCACGACTGTTAAAATCGTGCCAAGCGTCGACGATATGGCAGTCATATTCGATCTACCGTTGAATGAAGAAAGCGTTGAAGATGTTTCTTACAGAAGATTGATAAAGGAAAAACAACAGCAGCCCACACCACCAGCATCATTGAGCCTGTGTAGAGATCACTTCACAAGATTGCTGGCTAATACTAAGGGCAAACACTCAGAAGTCACGAATAAGGAAGTGAGAGACAAGTTCTTTGAATTGTTACGACGGCTTCGTGGCGGAGATAATGCTGTTAATCCAGATGATTTGGCCAAGCTAATAATCTTCTACTTGTGCCAAACAGTATTCTTCACAAAGTCTGGCGGTTCAAATTTGCCGTACAGATTCTTGGCCTTGGTAGACAGCGTGGACGTCATCAACAGTATATGCTGGCCAAGGTTAATCCTGGCATATGTAATGGATAGCATAAAGAGGAGTAGAAGCAAAACTGAATAGGGGGATTACTCAATGGCTTTCCATAAATTGGAAGGTTGCACAATATACTTCCTCTATTGGTTTGTAGAACATAGTAAATTTGTGGAAAGAAAGTTCGCCCCAATTCCTAATTACCCAAGATTTTTCACATGGAATGGGTACGAAATCTCAAACTTCCTCAAGGCCGAATATCACAACAAAATGAGATCGAAGATGATATTGGAAGATCTGGTTATACCTGTTGGAAAAGAAGAAGGGCACAAAGAAGATGAGCCACCTATAGAAGAAGTTGAAAAAGAGGGAGAGGAAGAACACCAAGAAGCATGTGGGGATAATTTTGATGAACAACGGATACCACAACATCATAAAATGGGCGCTATGATGGACGACTCAGCAAAGGAATTGGAGGATTTGAGAAGACATCATTCTGATATTCTTGCGCAGAATGAAGAACTCAAAGAAAAGTTAAAAGAGATGGAGGCACAAGAAGCGCAGTTACGTGCTGCCAACCTTGAGAATGCCATACTGAAAGAAAAGCTGAAAGAGCTCGAGGCAGAAGAAGCGCAACAACATGTAGTCAACGTTGTGATGGAGGGCTCTGTGCATGAACTGAAGGATTTGAGAAGACATCATTCTGATATTCTTGCGCAGAATGAAGAACTCAAAGAAAAGTTAAAAGAGATGGAGGCACAAGGAGCGCAGTTACGTGCAGCCAACCTTGAGAATGCCATACTCAAAGAAAAGCTGAAAGCGCTCGAGGCAGAAGAAGCGCAACAACGTGCAGTCAACGTTGTGATGGAGGGCTCTGTGCATGAACTGGAGGATTTGAGAAAGCAAAATTCTGTTCTTATTGCAGATGTACACGTACAAGGTAAAAATTTTTCTATTTCAAATTTTTTATTTGTAATCTTCCAGAAGAATGGCTATTCTCCGTGGATTATAACACGGAGAATGGCATTCTCCGTGTTATTTGAAACGGATAATTGTTATTCTCTATCATTTCGATACTGGAAAGGTTATTCTCCGTGTAATTCCAAACTGAGAATGCTATTCTCCGTATTATATTACACGGAGAATGTCATTCTCCGTGTTAGATTCACATCATACATTTTATTGCTGTTTGTTTTATTTCAGTGCGAACAATCGAGCAACTCAGAGAAACAAATGAAAGGCTCATTGAGGAGAAAAGGGAGCTTCAAAATAAAGTTGAATCGTTCAATATTGAAGTCACTGAAAATGATGGAAAAATCGTTGATCACGAAGCCATGGTTGTAGCATTGCAGCGTCAGGAGATTGAAGCAGCTGCTGAACCCAAATGAAGAGGAGGATCGGGGAGAAAGAGGTTAATAAAAAGCAATACAGTTGGAGAGGCTAATAAAAAACGGAAGATTAATGCCGCTCCGAAATTCGGAGGAGATGCCAAAGTGGCTGAATTAAAGAAGAACCATGTCATACTAAGGGAATGCGATGAACTCTTACTTTGGAAATATGCGGATGAAGAGCTGAAGAAGCAATACATCGACATCGTAATTCCCAAAAAGAAGTGTCCAAAGTATGTATTCTGAACCCTTTTTTCTTTTGTTTTTTCTAGACTTTTTTTTCATAATTATGTAATAAGAATCTATCTTTATTAATTTAATCTAAACTAAATTTATGTGCAGTGATATTGTATACATATCTTTTTCGGAAGAGGGTGAAAATAGAGTTTCAGTCCAGCTGTCAGCAGTAGACATGCAAGACATACTCAACTATGACGACATGGAGGCTGGCATACTGGACATAATAATAAGAAAGCTGAGAGAAATTCAAGGCAATAAAAGGTGTGTCCCGTCTAGTTCAAAGGATGTACCATTGATCCAGAAGCAAAAGCCGGCGCCCCAATCACATAAGTTGTCTGCATTCATGATGGCCCACACATTGGTAAGAATTCAAACAGAAAAATCCATATTCATGTGTACACCGATGAAAAATGACAGAAAAAAATTACTCATGATATTGTGTTTTGTTTTTGGGAAACAGACCATCGTTGAACGTGCCAATGAACCAGACGCAAAAGCCGGCGCCCTTCAAGACATCCAAACAGATGAGTAGACTTCGTCATGGGTTTGGAGGACGACATATAGTTGCTATTCATCCCACTCCTTAATTCATCCATCAAACACTATACTCTGCTCACATTTAACTTTATCTCCTACGACGGGACACACTACAACTCCTTGAGGCAAACCACGTACGATAAGTGCAAGGTGGATGCAGAATTAATGAAAAACACCTTAGAGCCTATCGTCAGGAGAAAAATTGATATGATGAGGAAGAGATGCCCGACGAAGATGGAGTATGAGAGCAAAGTGCTGAATTGTTCTCCAAATTGCCCACAACAACGGACACCCAACTGCCTCTTGTACACGGCGTATTATATGAATATGTTGACGACTACTACTTTCGAAATACCGGAAGGACATGACGATGAAACTCACCAGAAGATGACAATGATGAGGTTGGCATGGGCTAAGGAGTTGCTTTCAAGCAAATATGTAATAGAAACCAAGCAATGACATTGTAAAACAACAATATAATTATGATGTAATTGGGCAAGGAACTTCTGTCTTTTATAAGCTCTGTTTTTATAATAAAATTATTTTTGAATTACATTTACATTGTCAAAACCACAAAAAGTTTGACTTTTATTTACATATGAAAGTCTGAACTACTACATAAAATCCTACAACCAAGAAAAAGTTGAATAAGACGGAGAATTCCATTCTTCGTGTCATTTGAAGTGAACCAACAGGAAAGAGTCTTGCCAAGGCGGGGGATTGGTAGAGTCCAATGAATCTGCCCCTTCGGATTATATTCTCCGTTTTATTTGGAACGGAGAATGGCATTCTCCGTTTACTTGAAACGGAGAATATCTTTTCCGTTTAAATTAAATCATTTGAGGATTATATTCACCATTTATTTCGGAACGGATAATAACATTCTCCGTCTGTCTTGAAACGGAGAATAACATTTCCAGTGGTAAAATACATTAAAATGTTCATTCTCCATTTTTATTTAAACGGAGAATGACGTTCTCCGTGTCTTTTGAAACGGAGAATGTTATTCTCCTTTTAGTTTGAAAAGGAGAATGAAGATAAGCTTGATGAGAATATGACAAGGTTGGTATGGGCTAAGAAGACTATAATGATGAGGTTGGTATGGACTAAGAATTTGCTTTCAAGAGAATATGTAACACCACCAACCTAGCAATGACATTGTAAAACAATAACGTAATTATGTAATGGGCAAGGAACTTCTGTCTTTTATAATGTCTGCTTTGCTCTGTCGTTTATAATAAAATCATTTTTGAGTTACATTTACATTGTGAAAACCACGAAAAGTTTGACTTTTATTTACATATAAAAGTCTGAACTACTACATAAAATCCTACTATCAAGAAAAAAGTTGAATGTGAGCTGTGTGCGGGCATCGCAGAGCAATGGAACTCCTTGAGGCAAAGGAATTCCTTGAGGCAAATAACTTCATCGTGTATCATCAGAACAATGGAACTCCCTGAACAAAGGAACTCCGTGCATAGTCAGAGCGAATCAAAGTACGAGCGCTTCGACAGAGTGTGGGTTGGCAATTAACCCAAACCCTGCGGCTCTTCCAGTAACCAACAGGAAAGAGTCTTGCCAAGGTGGGGGATCAGTAGAGTGCATCTCCAGGATGAAGAATGATGCCTTTGCAAGGTGCTCTGCCTCAAGGAATTCCTTTGCAAGGTCCTTTGCTCTCAAGGAATTCCTTTGCTTCTGTTCCTGTGCCTCAAGGAATTTATCTTGCTCTTGCTCTGACGATGCAAGATGAAGTGATTTGCCTCAAGGAGTCATCTAAAGGTTCCTATGCTTTGACGAAACACGATGAAATAATTTTTCTCAAGGAATTCCTTTGCCTCAAGGAGTTCCATTGCTCTGACGATGCACAATGAAGTAAATTTAGTTCATCGTGCATCGTCAAAGCAATGGAACTCCTTAAGGCAAAGGAATTTCTTGAGCCAAATCACTTCATCGTGCATCATCAGAGCATAAAAACCGTTGGATGACACCTTGAGGCAAATCACTTCATCATGCATCGTCCGAGCAAAGGAATTTACTGAGGCAAAGGAATTCCTTGAGGCAGAGCACCGTGCAAAGGCATCATTCTTCATCATGGAGATGCACTCTACCGATCCCCCACCTTGGTAAGACTCCTTCCTTGAGGCAAAGGACCTGCAAAGGAATTCACTTCATATTGCATTCTTCCGAGCAATGGAACGCCCTGAGGAAAAGGAATTCCTTGAGGCAAATCACTTCGTCGTACATTGTCGGACCAATAGAACACATCGAACAAAGGAACTCCTTGCGGCAAAGGAACACCGTACATAGTTCGAGCGAATCAACGTACGGGCGCTTCGATAGAGCGTGGAACGATAATAAATCCAAACCCAGGCACATCTCAGTCTTTTGAAGGACTTCACCACCGTGCATTGTCGGACCAATAGAACACGTTAAACAAAGGAACTCCTTGCGGCAAAGGAACACCATGCATAGTCCGAGCGAATCAACGTGCGGGCGCTTCGACAGAGCGTGGGTTGGCAATAAATCCAAACCCAGGTACATCTCAGTCTTCTGAAGGACTTCACCACCAAAGCTTCTTCGAACGAGGAGATCGACAACCAAGAGAAAAGCGTCTTTCCAAGGCGGGGGATCGGTAGACTCCATCTCCACAAGAAAAGCTAAGTGAGACGAGAACAAACTCTCCCTACACTACTGCCATTTATAGGCATGGAACAACTCGGACTCATGCGCCAAGTGGCAGCCACTTCGAATTCAATTCAATTAATTTCCATCAATACCAATGCATCTGTCCCTTCTCAAGTAAAGCTAAGTAAGACTAGAACAAACTCTCCCAACTACTGCCATTTATATGCCATTAATACCAATGAATCTGCACCTTCGAATTCTGCCAACTTTGATGAGGGTTTCAATGAGAGAAACTTTGATACAGTAGGGGGTATCAAAGTTTTGATACCCCCTATGTATGACATGTAGGCCATCTCAAAATTTATGTGTATATATATGTTTACACGTTTTACAAAGTAGGAGGGGCCCACATGTCATACATAGGGGGTATCAAAACTTTGATATCCCCTACTGTATCAAAGTTTTTTTCCTCAATTTTACTTAACTTTTAAATGAGAGAAACTTTGATACAGTAGGGGGTATCAAAGTTTTGATACCCCCTATGTATGACATGTGGGCCCTTTCAAAATTTATGTGTATATATATATGTGTACACATTTTATAAAGCAGGAAGGGCCCACATGTCATACATAGGGGGTATCAAAACTTTGATACCCCCTACTGTATCAAAGTCTTTTCCCTTTTAAATGGGCCCCATACATAACTTACAAAAGAAGTATAAATAAAACAAAATTTTGTTATAGTTAAGATTTGAACCAATGACCTCTTAAATACAAGTCTAGCATTGTAACCACGACACCATAATAGCATTCTCCGTGTTTTATTAAACGGAGAATAGCATTCTCCGTTTTGAATTACACGGAGAATAGCATTCCCAGTGTTAAAAATACATTAGAATGTTCATTCTCCGTTTTAATTTGAAACGGAGAATGATATTCTCCGTTTCATTTGTAACGGAAAATTATATTCTCCGTTTTGAACTGCACGGAGAATACCGTTCCCAGTATTAAAACGATTGAGGATTCTATTCGCCGTTTAATTTGGAACGGAGAATGACATTCTCCGTTTAATTTAAAACGGAGAATAAGATTTCCAGTGTTAAAAACACATTAGAATGTTCATTCTCTATTTTAATTTGAAACGGAGAATGATATTCTCTGTGTCATTTGAAACGGAGAATGATATTCTCCGTTTTGAACTGCACGGAGAATATATTTTCTCCATTTTTGATATTCTCTGTTTTGAACTTGGAATTTGATATTCTCCATTTTTATCTAATTGTCTTCTCAAACTTTTGCATTGAAGAACATATTTTTTATCTAATTGTCTCATGTGAATGACATCTTGCCACATAAGAAAGACATTGTCTTAAGTCAACGACGTTTCATTTTATTCCATTTTCTCTTTGTCGCTATTTCGCTTTCGTACTTTACAATTACGAAAATCGTGACCCGATTTTTTACAAACTCTACAAATTCTAGGCTTCAGGATAGGCTGACTTTCTGTAGGCTGGCTTGATTTCCCTTGAGGAGGCCTTCCTTTTGTTGCTACCGGATTTGGCTCTTTTAAAGCTTCATGCACTCCATGAACTGCATCAGCTACCATTTGTTCTTCTTCACCAATATCAGTCACCATTTCTTTCAACTCCATCAGAACAGACGACATCAACTCCGTTCCCCTCTCTTGAATTTTGCTTGATTTTTTACAATAGTATGTAAACTGATTAACTTGTTCATTAATACCACCATACCTTCTGCTCTCAATACTGTCTGGGTGGATGAATCTTCTTTCTGAGCCAGGTCCGGAGAGATAACTCTCTTTGTAATCCTTGAGGCAACGAGATTTTATCAAGTTCTTTGGAATATCTCTAATTTGCAATCTCTTCATTGCTGAAAAAATATGCCTACAAGGAATCCCGTTGGTCTCCATCCACAAGCATTCACAATTTATGATGTTGTCGGCCGGATCAAATGTAACCTTCCGGTTGACACTGTTTGGCGACATATACTTTTGGACAGTGCAAACTTCTGCCTCTCTTATGATGTGATGATGGAGAACAGTATATGCATCAGAACGTGTGATTTCCTTCCTTACCTCTCTAAACACCGTTTTAGTGTAAATTGTGGCAAATTTACCTTATATTACGGCCATGCTAGTTTGATTCACAACTGGTGTTGAGAGTTTATCAGTGACATGCTTACTCATCTGGCCGTAACGTAAGGCTGCCAAACCGTAGTCACAATTTTGAAGGGTCTTCTATAGTGGCAGCTTCTCATTCAAAAACCTTTTCAGAAATGCGTTCATAGATTCACATCTATTTGTTACAGTAGAACCGCCAAAATAATTTCCACGTAGGAATGTTTCCGTCCATCGCTCCCTCGTTCTGTACAATGCAGTGGTCCACTCATTATTCTCTACATTATAATCTGTTAGCATCTGCTGCCAACGGTTTTCAAATTCTCCGACTGAATAGTACCTGTTTAGAAAATATGGACAGTAACTAAAGTTGTGATATTGTAACAACAACATACTTCAAAGTAAAGTAGCAAGTGTGCGATGTACCTTTTAATCAGAAGACTCAGTTTATTGTGAAAACCCTTTCGGTGTACATGTTTGGCAGCATTGTTTAGTATATGCCATGAGCACGTTCGATGAACTACGCTGGGCATTAAATCCTCAATTGCTTTATTCATGGATCCGCAACCATCCGTGAGAACTGTCACTGGTCATTTGCCATTCATACACTCTAGGAAATTTTTTAGAACCCAAGAATATGTCTCTGTAGTCTCATTATGGATCATTCCAAACCCAAAGACACAAGTCATTGCATGATTGTTTGTACCCACTAGAACCATCAACGGCATTTGACTTCTATTTGTTTTATATGTAGAATCAAATGCTAGTGAATCTCCAAATAATTCGTAATCGAATCGACATGCACCGTCAGCCCAAAAGAGATGGGTCAATCTGGAATCTTCGTCTACCTTGTACGCGTAGAAGAAATCTGGGTCACTGCCCTCCTTAGATTAAAGAAATGTAAGTGTTGTCGTAGCATCAACATCGTCTAGTGCTCTATTATCTTGAGCTAGAGCGTTGTATAAATCCTTTCTTGTCCATCCAACCTTATCCCAGCCACCTTTCTTCTGGACAATTAAATTCCATAATTGTCCAGTCCCCATCCCTGATTGCTTCATAATCTTAATTTCTTCCAACTCTGCGGGTGATATCGTACGATGGGATCTCAAAAAAACTGTTTCATAATCATTCGCCAGGATATGGTTGTGATGTACACACTACAACAGATATGGAATATGATAGTGTGCGCTGAACGCTGTAGAATGCATATTATAGCATATTCCACCCGCTATATATGCCCCCGCTATAATAACCCCATGTACAAGAACGCTATCAAGTTATAGCGTTCACGAACGCTATTCATGGATTAAGAAAGAAACCCTAGAGGTTGATTTCTTTCGCTAAACCCAGATTAAGAAAGAAAAATAATACATGATGATCAATTCTATTCGCAGAGATGATCGATTCTATTTCAAAAAGAGAAACCCTAGAGGGTGACCGGATCCGTCGACGAAAGCAGCGGGGTCCGGCTTGAGCGTCTCAAAGAAAATAGATGCATCGTGGAGGAGCTACCCCAATAGAAAAAAAAATTAAGGTTTGCTTGTGAAAGAATGAGAGGACGGGGTCTGTGTGTGAGCGAGAGAGAGAGGAGGGAGTTGAATCGTGAGAGAGAGAGAGAGAAAGAGAGAGGATGGAAATGGGAATAACATTAGCTTTTGGAGAAGGAAAAAAGGGGGAAATTTCATGAATGAAAAAAAAAGCGGGCTGATCCGTTGGGGAAAGAAAATTTTGGAATCATTTTAATAAAATATACTATGAACACTTTTCTAATCCAGAAAACCTAGGTACTGAAATCAGTATTGGGGATTGAAAAATGTATAGTGTTCATATACCATTTTGGTGTAGGGATCAACAAACTATAATAACGTATTTTCCTACATAGGTTCATGTCGCCAAATATATAGTGTCTTTCTGCAACATGTATCATTCATGTCGCCGAACATATAGTGTCTTCTGCGACATATACCATATGTCGTGGAACATACAGTGTCTTTCTGTGACATGCAGATGTCACGATACGTAGAAGATTTTTGGCCTAGTATTTTGTTTCCCTCTAGGAAAATTTATATATATTCTATGACATACTAGAACTCATGTCGCCAATACATATAAAAAAAGCTTTTAGAGACATAAAAGATCCTATCAAAAATTGAAACCAACCGAAGTATCCCGTACCGAATTCGACCAAAAATCAAATAACAAAAATTGAAACCAACCGAAATATTCCGTACCGAACCAAACCGAACGGAATAAATCAGTTCAATTTTCAGTTTATTTGGTTTAACCAATATTTCAGTTTATTTATATATATTTTTGTCAATATATATAGTAACTAAATATACAAAGATATATTCCGTATACATATTACTAAATTTTCTTATTCGGTTTACCATAGAGAGGAATTTTAGATAAAATTTCTGAAAGGTTAGTGGGATTAAACCGAAACCGAAATCGAATAAGAAATTTTAGTATTTTTGAAACCGAAACGAATTTTTTTTCAAACCGAACCGAATCTCTTATTTGGTTAGGTTCGGTTTGGATTTCGGTCCAAAAACCGAATAATGCTCACCCCTAGACATACGAGCATAGCAACGTTCAGAAAAAAGTATACCTATAACAGCATTCATAACACACTATATAAAGTTATGTTAACAGCACTGCATATTGAACGCTATTGATAATGACATTCTAATAGCAGGGAGGCTTCAACGCTATAGATAAACTGCTATTGTATGAACGTTTAATAGCACTTCAATATGAACGCTATGGATGATTATATTATAATAGCAGGAAGGCTCGAACGCTATAGATAAACTGTTATTGTATTCTATTTTAATAGCACTGCGGAAGGAATGCTATTGTTGATGACATTCTATAGCAGGGAGGCTTGAACGCTATAGATAAACTGCTATTGTATGCCATATTTGTTGTAGTGACATGAAATTTTTTGACGAACCACATCTTTGTTTTATCGGTGTACCCAATACGAAAAATTGCTTTACAACCACTTCTGCTTTCACTTCTTGGCTCACGAACCCTGTTAGGAGCTTCCTTGTATTTCTTGTGTCTAAATCCCGCATTCGAACAACACCAACTACGGACCATCACCATCCCAGATTTGTTTTTCTTTACCTCGTTCTTTCTAATACTGAAACCATATGCTTTTGAATATATCCGGTAGAATGTCTCTGCTTCTTCAATAGAGTTGAACTGTAGGCCAACAATATCTTCTTCTAAGAGATGTTTTGGATCTTTGTTAATGTTGGCAGACTGCAATATTTTTTTCATCGTCGCTGCATCGAAATCCAATGGAGATTCACCGTCGTCCCTAAGAACAGAATAAAATAAAATAAACATGAGAAATAAATGTAAAAATATAATACATTTCTTAAATCTATTAGAAAGGGTGATGCGAAATAACATTTCGTTGTTTGCGTTGATGTCGTCGTCGTCGTTATGATGCATTCTTCTATTGTTTTCTTCATCTTGTTCTTTACTATCTCCTAAGTTAACATCTTTCAAACTTTGCTCATCATCCAAATCATCTGACAATCCTCTTGAAAGGAAGCCTTCTTCATCGACTAAATCTTCTACACGACGACCAGTTTCTCCATGTGACGTCGACATTGAAGAAAATAGAGTGTGTTAGAAACCAGCAGAAGAAACGAAGGACAAAAAACAATACAAGAAGAAAGAGTAATGCTATATTCGTACCTCCAAATTGTCCCCCTAATATATAGCCCTCCCATCTGATGTGGCATGTTAAATAATAGTGTGTGTCATCTGACATGACTGATGACATGTTAAATTTTAATCCAAAAAGTTAACTACCCAATTTTCTCCATAATAATTTAACGTTAATATCAATGTTAATTTAATGTTAATATTAATTTATGTTAATATTAATGTTAATGTTAATGTTAATATTAATATTAATATTAATATTAATATTATTGTTAATATTAACGATAATATTAATATTAATGTTAATGTTAATGTTAACATTAACTTTAATGTTAATTTTTACTTTTAGTTTTATTTTAAAAAAAATTGCCACGTCAGCTGCCACGTAAGGATGGACAGTTTGAAAGTGCAATTTGAAGGTACAAAAAGTATTATTCAGGAAGAAACAACTTCCAGCAAGGCAACAACATAACATTTTTGTCTTCCTTGTAACTCTGCCACGTGGCCCTCTTTTGATGGCTCATGAAAAATCTTGACTGATTCTAGGAGCAAGCATAATTTTAAGGAAATAACTTCCAACAACACAACTTTCTCGTCTTCTGGGTACATGTATTATTAAATTGTGTAGCTAATAACGCATGAGGAAGCATGCAACAGCATTCTCCACGTGGCCCTCTTCTGTAGGATAACGCATGCAGCAGCATTTAATGCTACGAAACCCTATTGTCTTGTTATGTGTTGTGTATCCTATGTGGCATGAGGCAGAAGACAATATCTTGCATAGGCGGCTATATTCACAAATGACAATAAGTTTAAAAAGTCATCTCCAATGCAAAAAAATATTGAGAAGACAATACAAAGTAATTTTTTACAACTTCCAAGACAACTTTTACTCTTCTAATGATATGGTATCAGTGCTTATTATTAAATTGTGTAGGATAACGCATGCACAGCATTTAATGCTATGGGATCTGTTGTGTAAGAAACATAACCTGTGAGAGAGAACCCGAGAGAGAGAGAAAGAGAGAGTGTGGGAGATGGGATAAAGAGGAAGGATCGAGCTCAACTAGATTTTAAACTTAAAATTCAATTTTTGGTTATCATTACTAATAACTAGTTCGTACGTACGAGTTTAGACGAACACTAACCGAGCCCCGAGCAACGTGACATCAGCTAGCTAGGTTTCTAATACCGTGGCATTCCTTTTAATTTAAAATTTACAATATTATTGAAACTAATATTAATACTAAAATTTAAAGTAGTTTTTGATTTAACATTTACTTCAAACTATTTAAAGTTAAAATTGCCTTCTTTTTTATTTAAAATGTAATTGGAACTACAATTAATATTAACATTCGCTTGTCCCGTAGTTTAAGTCGTATTTCACTGCTTCTTGCTTAAGTCTATGCACCCAAAGAACTTGATTGTTCAAGTCGAACGCGTGCACAACACGTTCCCTCAATGCAAGGCTTGACATAGCCCTTGTTTGTCAAGTCGTTGCACGAACACATTAGAAAAGAGTTTTGTTGGGCTATCGAAGTATAGCAAGCACCGTCCCGTATCACGTGCATTTGTTAAGCAGTGAAAGGGTGTGAAGTCCACTGGCAATGTCAAGCCATCACGGACTATAGCTGGGTTAGACGATGACCCTTTTGCGACGGGCTGAATCGGTCCCTTGGCCTAGGAATGGATTGGTTGAAGGAGCAATACACAAGAATAGACTGCCATATTGGCAGGATTATTTTTGGTATTTTCGGTGAGACAGAGTTTTCATCTTCCAGTGAGGCAGAGTTTTCACCATCGACTTGATTCCAGGGACGGCACCAGGATCCGAGAGAGTCTACGGGATGGCACCTTCAAAGTTGGAAATCTTGTACAAGATGATTGAAGAACTCAGAACCAAAGGATTCATTCGTGCTAGTGGATCGCCTTGGGGAGCACCGATGCTTCTTGTGAAGAAGAAGGATGGTACGTCAAGATTATGTGTTGATTATCGTACATTGATGACTTATTTGATCAGCTCAAGGGAGCGGCTGTATTCTCGAATATTGACTTGCGGTCATGAGGGTACCATCAGATCAGAGTCAGAGAGCAAGTCATCTTGAAGACATCATTCAGATCGAGGTATGAACATTGGGATTTTCTTGTTATGCCATTTGGAGCGACCAGTGTGCCAGCCGTATTCATGGACCCCATGAATCGTATCTTCATGCACTATTTGGATCAGTTCGTGATAGTGTTCATAGACGACATCTTAGTCTATAGCTGTAGTGCCCTGTCCCTACATCGTGCCCCGTACACCGTCTACGGGGTGCTCGAGAAAGGAACACTGTCGCTATCGATTCGGTCGGGAATGATAGGTCGGGATCGATTGACTCGATCGAACGGGAACGGTTGAATTAAGATCTATTCTCTCGCCTGAAGTAAACTCAAGGTGAGTGTTTGACCCTTCTCTTCTCGACCCCCTTCCTAGGTAAATCAATAATGTTGTTGCGAATGAAAGGATAAATGCAAGGGCACAAACACGGAAAAGGGATTGAGTTTTCAAAGATAATGTAGGCTATGTCTTAATAACTAAAAGGAAAATATTTCTTCGCACGGTTATGGACAACTTGTCGACAAGGCGGTAGTTTCCCCGAGCAGCAACCCGGGGCCACGGGACCGTTTCGGCCTAGGAGGAAACAGGGTATAGTCGTGCATAAGATTTCAGCACAGGTTAAGCGGGGACTTGCATCGGAGCTAGCTACTGTCACGCCCCGATCCCGCAGAGTCTCTTCATCCTCGCTTTGGGCTCTTTGGGACCGATCGTCCTCGCTAAGGCATGATGCCGTACAAGCCTAAGTTGCGCTTGCACAAGGCCAAGACCTGAAGCAAGACAAGATATACAAGGTTGGCAATACGCAGCGGAACGTAAAGCAGATAATTGAAGCAGTAACGGACATATTTTAGAATACATGTATTGAACACAATGGTAACAAGAAATAATTCTCTTTATTGATTTCATTTGAACAGATTACAAGCTCCCGATTCTCTCTGATACAATGTTATAATCTCTCAAAACTTTACAGATTACAATGATCTCGTTCCCATACATTACATCCCTTTATATATAAAACCAACTCTTACAACAGATGTCATCTCTTGGTATCTCTTCTGATTTCTGGTTCCTGAGGATGAGGCTCAGGCTATCGCTTCGGACTATCCTTTTCGATGTATAGTGCACCTGCATGCAGACTGATAGTGGGTCAGTATATCAGCATACTGGTGATTGTGAATAAAGAGCTGCATTTGTCTGAAACGATCACTGTTCATTTAGTGAGAAAATGTTTCTTGTGATGTGATCTTGCTACTTTTACCTATGTTCATTCCATGCATACAGAGTCAGTTTACATTTTTTTGAAAACACATCTTTGAAAAGCCAACATTTGTTTGATTTCATCTCAAGTATACAAGGACTAATCAATTCATTCACTATGATTACTCATTTCTGTGGAGTGTGCAGCGTGTTTCATGAGTATGATCATTTCTCTATTCAAGCAACTGTTAGGGACAATTACAAGCACGATCTCATATCTTTTATTTAGTAGAACATAGCATTTCTTTGCATAGATAAATCTCTGCTAACAATTCATGTCAAAGACTTAAGCAGTACATATGCATCACTTTTAAGTAATTCTTACCATAGCCGACCGTCCATCTCTGCACAAGACAAGGATTAGCATAAACATGATAAAAACCCATATTATTCCCTGTTCGTCTCTGTATCGTTAGCTCTTAGCAAAACATATGATAGACACAAATAGACTGATTGGCAGCTGTGACTCTCCGGTTCAGCTCTTGCACCAATCCATACTTATCTATATGATGGTCCATAGGAAACCCATGATTAGCCGCTGTGACTCTTGGGTTCAGCTCGTCGCTAAGGACATTGATGCAATACCCGAGGCCCTTGTACCTCGTAGTGTCTAGACAATCTCTCCTAGGCCGATCAGCTCCCAGTGCCCTGGAAACCGTCGAGAGATCTATTGACCTTGTATACAAGTTGTCCGAGACCAATGCATGAATACAACATCTAGCAGATAAACTCGTTGAGGGGCAATGATTCATCTTTCTCTATATCAATCTTTGTTACAACAGAGCTATGACTCTGTCTTCTCTCTTTGTAACAACAGAGCTATAACTCTGCCTTCTTTCAGATTAAGCGTAAACATTCTTTCTTTGTAAGCATACGAATTCAGGACATGTGAGCAATCTCTTCTCTTTTTAAGCATGGCAGTAGTTCTCTCGTTTGAGACAATATCTCTTATTTAACATGGCAGGCATCTTGTTTGATTTAACATAGCAAACATTCATTTCTTTTTATCAGGCAGCAAGCTTTTCTTTGGCATACAGGCATCAGTTCGTTTCTTATTAGCAGGCAACAATTCTTCTTTAGCATACAACTTATCCTTTTTTTGTTCTTAGCATGGCAACATATGGATTCTCTTATAAGTATACTCAATAATTTACTGACTTGTTATTAACAATAGCATTCAATCAAAAACTCAGATTCTTATTAGGCGTAAGTGAATCAGCAAATGAGACTTCGTCCACTCACCCAGATCAATCGTCTTCTGTTGCAGAGCCAACAATTCGATCTTTCTGTCAATTTGAGCTATAAACACTATTGTGAATCTGTTATCTTGCCTTGCACGAGCGCAACTCCAGGCTCGTGCGGCATCACGCCCCAGCGAGGACGATGATTCGGGTGAAAACTTGATAATGATGAAGATGGTAACTCGGTCGACAATCGTAAGTATCGAGGTATAATCGGAAAAATTTAACAGTAGCATTAATATTAAATCTACATTGGCTTTTCTGTTAATTTAAACAATATAATTAAAACTAATATTACGAAAATACTATTTGCTCCTAAAAAATTTGGGTGATACCATCTTCCATTATGTGGCATATGACATGGTTGCTAACATGACAGCTGACATAGCAAAATTTAACAATAAAATTAATATTAAAATTAACATTAATAGTAAATAAATAATTTAATATTAAATTAACATTAATTAATATTAACATTAACATTAATATTAACATTAATATTAATATTAATATTAATATTAACATTAACATTAGCATTAGCATTAACATTAACATTAATATTAATATTAATATTGATATTAACATTAACATTAACATTAAAAAAATTTGGGTAATTAATTTTTGGGGTTAAAATTTGTCATGTCAGCTGTTATGTCATCTGCCATGTCAGATGCCACATAATGGGAGATGGTATCACCCAAATATGTTGGGAGCCCAAACGACTAATTGCTAATATTAATACAGTGGCATTACCATTATTTCCCAATAGATTCGTGCCTTGTTCGGTCACACCCCTCCACGAGCGGGTTACACCCCCTAAACGAGGGGTTAAATAGCCTTTTCCAAAGAAGAGAACCCATCCGACTAGAGAGAAACAAAGGAGAGAAGAAGAAGAACAGTCACAATGGAGAGGAGCAAGAGCAAGATCAACTGCAGCGGATGGGCCGTCATCCCTACCGAGATTCTCTCGATGATACTGGTACTGTCGGGGATGCCAGCGGACGAGGTAATGTGCAACGTGGCCCCAGTTTGTCGTTCGTGGTGGAAGGCGCTCAACGGTCCCTTAGACTATTGGTCTAACGTCGACTTGGTACAGTGGTGCCGGAGGACCCAGCAAACCGCTGAGATTAGTTTGACCGTAATGAAGCTCGTGGCTCGCAGTGGGAGATATCTAGGGTCCTTCTCCGCGTACAAGCTCGACGAAGCAGCCTTCTGTTTTGCATGTTTAAGGCCAGTACAAAATTTTATTTGGTCTTATTCTAATACTTTATTTTTTCTATTACAAAATTTTACGTATACTTTTGTTAATTTCTATTGATGTTTTCCCATTTTTATAATACAGTGGGAAATTTCTAAAGGTGTTGCGCATTCCGAAGTACGACGTGAGTGATGAAACTTTCGTGAGACACTTGGAGTTTCTCCCGGTGCTGGAAGAACTAGACATTAGCTACTGCCTCTATATCACGTCGACTGAAATATTTTCCGCCGAAAAGTATTTCCACCGTCTGGTCAAGCTGAGTAGGAACATGCCCCCTCCAGATTTAATGCTCAGGAACAGATTTGTGCTGGACACGGAAAACGAGACGGAGGGAAAGGCCGTGGCTGATTCGATGCCACGTCTCGAGCACATATATATGGGATTCGGCATGTTCAATGGAGACACGCTGCGATCTATCATATGCAACTGCAAGGGTCTTCGCGTGCTCGACATACGTGGGTGCTTCAACGTGCACTTCGACGACGAACTCTGGAAAATTTGTTATTCAATACAGACGTTTAAAAAACCCATTGATGATGTAATCCCAGTCCCAGGGGAACCTGGATACGAGATGTATAATGATTTAGATATCATCAATTATTCCTGGGGTGAATGGTAAAAACATTAGCATGCATGCATGCATGTATTTCTTTATATTTTTCACTAGTCTACATACAAGATATTTTTTATGAGTTCGATTCTCCATTTTGACAAAATTTTACTTTTGTCAATAATTTTTTACATGATTAATTTTTTATAAATAAAATGGACTGTGATATAATGACGCCTAAGACGGCTCACTTCTGAGATTTCGACATTTCCCAACACAGATTTTAGCATTAATACAACATCTTAGTGTAATCATATCCAAGAGATTTCGACATTTTCCAACACAGATGTTACCTTATTCAAAATGAATTCTGGCGGTACAAATTCCACTCATATTAGTGGTATCAGTGCCATTCACCATAATTAATGGTGATCGATACAAAAACATTAGTTTCTTTTTCACAACCCTTTAAAATCTATTTATACAGCCAAACTAATTCATCTTCACCAGCCTTCAAAACCAATTTATATAGATTCAAAACAAAACTAAACAGCCAAACTATTTAAAATTCACAACCCTACAGAACAGTCTCAAATGTACCATTCTCCATCCTAAATGTACCATTCTCCGTCTTATATGTACCATTCTCCGTCCTACATGTATCATTCTCCATCCTACCTCCGTCCTAAATGTACCATTCTTCGTCCTATATGTATCATTCTCCGTCCTACATTTACCATTCTCCGTCCTAAATGTACCATTCGTCATCCTAAATGTACCATTCTCCATCCTAAATGTACCATTCTCTGTGTTAGAGGAACGAAGAATGGCCATTAACAGTCCCAAAAATTGTTCCATACTAAGTTAAAAGCATATAATATCACCCAAAAAATGTTAACAATAGAAAAATTCTACAGAACCCAAACACCAGACTCGAACCTAGGCCTTCCATGTAAAAGCCAAACAGCACAACCAACTAAGCCTGGAATAAGACATCAATAATGCTAAGTCTACTACCAAATGCTTACAATACTCTTATAACCTTCACCCTTTGCTGACATGTGGGCCATGGCCCACATGTCAGCAATGGATAAAGGTTGTAAGAGTGTTGTAAGCATTTGGTTGTAACTGTAGCATTATATCCCCAACTTCCAATAAGGAATAAGAAGAGTCCGTTAGGAACGTGTATATATATACATAGGGGTCCCCATTCATCTGAGTAGGTTGCACATTTAACGTGGCTGAAAAAAGATCATCTGGTTGGGAACCATTGCCAGAGTCTTCTTCCAGTCGTCGCCGAGCCTCTCCGCATGGAGCACCCTCTGTGCCGCCTCCGGTCCATGACTGGCTGGCAGCGGCTGCGGACTTCCTGACCTCCTGTGGGTTGTCACTGGAGGTCATCGCTCGACCTCTTCATCCGGCGCCCAACTTTAACCTGTTGCCGATCACTCCGGACGAACGGTATTCTCTGGAGAAGAGGGAAGCGTTTCGCCGCCTGTGCCATAGGGCGGGTGTGCGCACCCTGCAGGACTTTACGGAGATCCTCCGCGAGGCCAGTGAGGGGTAGACCTCTTATTTTTCTGTTTTTTTCGTTTTTTACAGTTTTTTGTCCTCCTCTTGTATACTTCGCCGGAGAATGTTCCGACGACGAAGCTGGGATTTAATGAAATATAATATTTTGTTAACTCAATTTGGTTTTGGCTATAATCAAACTTTTACAACCTTCTTACAACTTACACCCATTTGCTAACTATAGCATTGCTCTTTATATATTTTTTAATTAACAAATCTTGTTATGTCAAATCCATATATCAGCGACGATATCCCCATCAATGACTTGTTACGTCATAGAATTGATTATGCTGCCAGCGTCAATCTTGCCGTCAAATCCATCTTAAATATGATTACAAAGTAAAATAGAGGACAACTTTGAGTGTTTCAATTTTACTCTTTTCAAGTACATAGTCTTCTTATTTTCAAAAATTTAATCAAATATTGGAAAAATGGAAATATTGAGATTAAACTTCACATTCTTAAATATGTTGTCAAATTTTTTTAAAAAAACATGTTTCCACCACATTTTTTCTGCCAAATTTTTCAATAATTTATACGGAACACGTGGATATATACTAGTAATAATAGTAATAAATTTAATTTTGGAAAGTAGTTTTTAAAATTAGGGTCTCAAAATTCCAAAGGTTTATGTAGTGATTTCACATGGATATATACTAGTAATAATAGTAATAAATTTAATTTTGGAAAGTAGTTTTTTAAATTTAATAGTAATAAATTCGACCGTCTTATACTAGTAATAATAGTAATAAATTTAATTTAAGACTCAAAACTATTCTAATTTTTTCCCCTTCCCAAGGTCATATAAGACGGTCGAATTTTCCCTCTTCTTCTCTCAAACCCTCTCCCAAACCCTCTTCTAATCAAAATGTCGCCGAAGAAACAACAACTGTCGTCGAAGGGGAAGAATCCACAAAGGGATGCGATACAGGCCCAGAGGGCAGAACTTGCAAGGGCGGCAAAAACCAAGATTATGGTCGCTAGGGCAGAGGCCGAAAGGGCAGCGGAGGAAGCAGCGGCGGCGGCAGCGACGATGAAAGTGGAGGCGGCTGCCAAGCCACGTGCAAAAAAGGCTAAAAAACTTATTGCTCGACAAAGACCGAAAAATCTATCTTCGATATAGAGTCGTCGGTAGACTCAACTTATGAAGATCGAAGGCGTACTCAAGCGAAGGCTAAGGTGGCAACGGATACAGAGTCATCAGCGTACTCTGAGGATTTTGAATCCTCATTAGAAGAGGAAAATGAAGAGGAAGAGCAATCATCAAATAAGTCCCAGGCTGGAGAGGAGGTAAAAAATTTAAAGACTCTAAATCTAAGAAGATTTACATTAAATATTTCAAAAAAAAGGCTGTTATGTCTGAAAGATCAATTAAGATGGATGATGTCGAAGACGAAGCTTTCCTGGATATATTAAAATTCTATCAATTGGAGAAACTGAACAAATCCTGTCTTGAGAAAATCTTCCAAACAATAGTAAGAGAATTTTACTCAAATCTTCCGGCTAAAATTAAAGAAAAAGAAGAGGATCAACAATTGGTCTTTTCTGAGAGGGAAACTGATTAGGATAAATGCTGCTGTCATCAACGAATTTTATGGATTTGATCCAGTTCCTGAGTTTGATATGAAAGATATTGATAATATTTCCATGACTGATGCAATTCATGAGATTACAGGTGTTTCAATGGGTGCCAAGACCCCTCAAAATGTATACAAAGATTAATTAAAAACTTTGTATAAATTGTTGCATGCCTACGTATCTCAAACACTCAACCCTACTGGATATGAGTTTTCCATCCATCCCGAGAGAGTAAAATTTCTTTATTATATGGGGAAGAAAAAAAGGATGGATATAGGTTCCTACATGTTCAGTAGAATGATGCATCTCGTGGGAAAACCAACTGCAAGGACAACTCTCCCTTTCGGAGGATTTGTATGCTCGATGGCTAATAAACATTCTGTCCCAAGCTTAGCACGGGATGTTTATATTAAAAACAAAGGCCCCATGAGAAAACTAACCTTCACTCGAATGTTTGGAAAATGGGCAGCAGCTGCAAGCAAACCATCAACATCTGGAAAACCATCAATTTATGGAATCAAAAACACTAAGGACAGGGTTGATGATCTATACAATTTTGTTGCTGCAAACTTTGAGAATGTCTTCAAAGAGTTGAAGACCATATCCGACAAACAAAAATTGATTCTGGATAAGATTAACCAGATAGAGGTTGAATTTGCTGACCAAGAATAAGATTTTCCTTCCCTCGTAAAGAAGGTAAATGGGACTAGCCCAAACTCTTATGTAAAAATACACACTGTGCACATTGACACTTTAATGCTATCCATCACTTTGATACTTCTATTTATGTTTCTGGATGTCATTTCTATATATACAGAGAGTCCATACTGTCTATAATTTTTCTTAATCCGTCCCTCAAGGTGTAGGTGAAGGATATTTTGAGAAAGAAGAAAAAGAAAAAAAAAGAAACAAGAAGAAGAAGATAGAGATGGCTATAAAGATTCATCTTTTGAGTTTTGAATCTTTTATTTCAATTTGGAAGTAATATTTGACTTGTAATATGGTTCTGAATATTTGTTGGTCATGGCGGTCAAACTAAATTTTGTGTTTGAAATATTGTAAGACTAAACTTTTCGCTTGTACTAAGTGCATAGTTCGTAATTTGTTTTGAAAATGTAATATGGTCTTGAATTTAGAGTAGGTCTGATATTTATTTGGATTATTGTATTGTGAATTATGCAGGTTCTATGTTAAATTACTAACGTGGATTGGGCAGATTACTGTAACGTGAATTATGCAGTTTATTGGACTTGGAATGAAGTATACTTAATTTGATTATGATTTTTTGGTTAAAGCGTTTATTTAATTGGCAGTTGGCCTTCATAGATGATATTGATATTTTGGTGTATTTTTTTGATTTGCAGATGTCCATCACAGATTTCATGAGTCCTAGGTGCATTCCTAGGGTTTATAGGTGGCCTCATTATGGATGCATTCCTGGGATCACTGAAACTTTATTTGATTGTAATGTGTTTTGCTTTCTATAAAAAATTATTACATCGATGCCATCAGTATGAATTCGATGCCAGTGCCTGTTCATCCCTTGTTATTGCTGAAGCAAAATTGTAATCCTGCCTGTTCATCCCTTGTTATTGCTGAAGCATAATTGTAATCCTGCCTGTTCATCCTTTGTTATTGCCATCAGTACATCGATGCCATCAGTATGAAGTCGATGCCAGTGTAATGCATAATGTAATGTAAGAAAAATTCTCTTTGATAGTAGGTTAATTATATTCAAACACTCGCAAGAAATTTTGTTCAGCCATATAGTGGAAGCCTGATAAAATGATATTCGAATTTTCTTGAAAATGATTTAATATTAAATGAATATACTATGGTAAATGATATTAAAAATACTGTAAATATTTGGTGAAAAAATATGAGATACTTGAACATTTCCAGTCCTAAATGTACTATACTTTGTTAAAAGCACAGAGAGTGTCCATTCTCCGTTTTTAAAGAACGGAGAATGGCCATTCTCCATATTAAAGGAACGGAGAATGGCCATTCTTCTTGAGAATGGCCATTCTCCGTGTTAAAAGCAAAGAGAACGGTCATTCTCCGTCCATTCGCCGTGTTAAAAGCAAAAAAGAATGGCCATTCTCCATCCATTCGCCGTGTTAAAAGCAAAGAGAATGGCCATTCTCCGTGTTAAAAGCAAAGTGAATAGCCATTCACCGTCCCAAAAAAATATTCTCTTCGAAAATATTATCATTAGAAAAGTAAAAAATATTTCGTCCGATCAATACAGATTTTTTTAAATATATGAGCAGATGATCCGCCCGACCTCAGAAGCAGGTTTCCTCAGTTCACCACCACCACCATGACATGTAGCTTTATTAACAAAATATTAAATTATTAGATGAAAAATAAGATTTCTGACAATGGCATGGACAGTAAAATTAGAGCGGCGCTGCTGGTACTTCTGACAATGGCATGGACAGTAAAATCAAAGTGAATAGCCTGTCCAGTCAACCAGGGTGGCCCGTATGTCAGGCACAAATAGCCAAACTTCGGGGCCCAACTGTCAGTCTAATGGACAGCTGGGTACAAACTATTCTGAGTCCGAACCGGACTCGGATAGCCAAGCCGAGCCGACCTCGAACTCGACCCGAGCCGGCTGCACCACAGCCGTAGGATATGGAGCCAGAGCCATTCAGATTCTGCCACGTGGCAGCCTAAGCCACTAGCCGCGGCTCACCGCCTCTCCTTATATATATATATATATATATATATATATATATATATATATATATATACATATGTTAATTCGTAAAACCTAGAAATTCTAGCAGCCTTTTTGTGGGAGAGTTCTAGTAGAGTCCTCGACTTCATGTAGCATTTGTCGTTGATCTAGACGTCCGTTTCATGCACCGTTTTTTATTAGAAGTCTATTGAGGTTAGATTTCTGAATATATACTTTTTTTTCTGGAATTTTGTTCTCGAATTTCGGGATAATTATTTGAGTGTCGGTTGTCCAAAAATTGATGCGTCGCACGATTTTCAAGATTTCGAGTGATCCCAAACTCCGATTCATGATCCGTTTGATGTTTTGGAGAGCTGACACCGAGATCTACAACATATAATTTTTCCAAAAATTTAGAGTTTCATCTATTATTTTATTTTATTCATAGAAGTCAGATTTGGTGAATAATTCATCGATTTGGTCACGGTTAGCCATAATGGCGACAACTTTTGGCCAAATCGTGATTTTTGTCGTATGGTTGATTTCAGTGCACTTGTGGTACTGAAATCTACTATGTTGCACATTCAAAATTTTGAAGTCATAATGTTTGACTAGTTAGTCAACGATATGTATCGGTTTGCGTGCCACGGGTCCTATATTTTGAACCATGCCAAATATTTGTGTTTAGATTTTATTTCAGAATTAAATAGGTTAAAAGAGGATTTTAGATGATTTATTCTAGAATTAGAATATGATTAATTAGGTTTAACCTATTAGCCACTTTCTATAATTTTTAGAGTGGGAATCGTTGATCTAACTTATGGTTGTTTTTGTGACGGGATAGATCGGGCTACGACGTCTTGAGTTGTGATTTCATCATCTATCGGAGAAGGCAAGTATCACTATGACCTATGTTTTCTTTTTTTCTACTTCATGTATATTCTTGTTGTCTTCTCACTATTACTCCCTTATGATTCATGTTGTCATTGTTCATGATTACTATTGTACACGAGAGTTAGAATCGTTAGGGTATACATACATGTTCATGTCTTACTCATTATTTCCCATTGTTTATAGTTTATCGTATTGTTAATGTTTATCGTAGTGGACATGTATTGTGAGTGAGTCGGGCGAGAGAATACAATAAGTAAGCATGTGGTCAACGAATTGAATATAGACCCCCTATACATTGATTGCATAATATCAGTCATGCACCACACGTATGATTGGCGGATATTCCAAGCCGCCAACATGCCAAAAGTTGGTATTCTAAAATATACAGTACACGTGACTTAATCATTGTTGCTCTATTGTCTATTGTTCTTCTTTCGTCAAGTCTACCTTCTTATTATTATCATGTCTTAGTAGTATTTCAAAGTCTACCTTCATTTTGTTATCGTGTCTCAAAGGTACTTCCTTATCATATAATATCATGTCTATACTTATCTTCAATTAATTTCCTTTTATCGTTTCTTCTTGCTTGTATAATATATTGTGTGATGTAGTATTATGGTGATCTTGCTTCAATCCTGACCGGATAACTATTTTTCAGCTTTTGACGAAAAGATTTGTCCCGAGGTCTACGGTGAGTTTGTTGGCGACCCTGACATCACTGGTGTACCAGGTTCCAGCACTGATGTGAATTAGCATATTTCCTTCCTTATGGATTCGCATTATTTAGTAGTTATAGTTATAGAGTTTAGTAGTTTATTTTCTGCTATTCGGGTTTGTTCCCGAGACTTACCGAGTTGTAGTAGAATATTTGATATACTATTGAGACTATTGGATATTTTGGTGATTATTGCTGGCTTAGTTGTGGATGATATATGTGCGTGTTGTGCTTGTTGTGGACCATTGTTATCATAAACAGCATACTACTGTCGATGCTGCGGTTTAGGCTGGACTTGGCCACGAACTTGTATCCTATAATTGGGAGCGGATCGTGACAAATTTTTATGGTGGCCCATACAGGTCCAATTTCGCAAAAGACTACGAACTCGTGGTAGTACTTAAGTTAGTCCTACTACTGCGAGCCTGCGAATAGAGTTGAAGTTATGAGGTTATATCATCCACAAATAGGATTTCTAATCCTATGTGTCTATTTTATCTCAGAATCTTATTGTCTCTTAATTGCATCTTCTTTGATTCCGTCCATGATTTCTTCGATACGTTTGTATATACCGTTCTAACCATATCTATTCTTTCCTTTTAGTTCGCAATGGTTGAGACAAGCCGTAATGTGATCCGTAAGGTTAAAGAGGGTAGCTGACCCATATATACCACAGAGCCTAAGAGCCCCACACCCAAGGATGTTGAGTTTGTAGAGCCTATCATAGTTATAGTTGTTAGATATAGTGCATGCCTAATTGGTTGGTAATATGCTAGGTTGATTAAATATTATTAGTTAGTTTCCTTTATATTGCTAGTCATTATCTCTCCGTGATTTAGCTTAAGAATTATTGTTAGATTTCTTGTAGGATTTATATATTTATATTATGCTATTAGAGACGTTTGATTTTTGAGGACAAAAATCTTTTAAGGGGGGGTAGTTTGTAGCATTTGGTTTCCTATAATTTATTTTTTATTTTGGAGAATATTTTGTTAGATTAAAGTTTTGATTTTAGATCATAATGCTATGTACCTAGGCCTATAGGTGCGATATATTAACATTAGACCATATATAGGCATTAGGGTCCATAGATAGGCCCAAATATTTTATTTTACTATTTTAGAATTTTTTGGAATGTTTGGGAATTTTTGGATAATTAAAACCTATATAAATTTTTTTCCATAGGTTTTTGGGATTTATTGTAGAGTCACACGAAGTGACTTTGAGGCCAAACTTTTTATCTAGGCTCTAGACACCAAGAAATAGTTTCTAGAATTTTCTAGGAATTTTCTGTAATTTTTTGGGATTTATTTGGAGTTATTTGGAGTTAAAATAAATTTTTAATGATTTTTTGCAATAAAATTAACTAATTACACAGTCAACAGCCCTGTTAGCCTGTCCAGTCAACCATGGTGGCCTGCATGTCAGCCACTAACAATCAAACTGTGGGGCCCAGCTGTCAGTCTAATGGACTACTGGGTACAAACTATTCTGAGTTCGAGTCGGACTCGGATAGCCAAGTCGAGCCGAGCTTGAACTTGAGCTGAGTCGGCTGCACCATATGTCACTCCTATTTCCTGTTATACGTATTTTCAGTATACGTGTACGGATTCCCGGCCCGTATTTTGATTTGTCTACCCTGACTTGACCTATTTTGGCTTGACTTGCTTTACCTTGGTTCGTTTTGGCTTGGCTTAGCTTGGTTTGGTTTGTTTTGGTTCATCATGAGAGAGGGGGGTTATATATAAGTCAATTCCACTCTCTCTCCTCCATTTATTTCTCATAACTTCTCCATCTTCTTCATTTACTCTCTCCACCTACACCCACGAGCTCTAGGCAAGTGCAACTTGCTTCATGATGGATCTTGAATTTTATTGTTCCATTGTCTCCTCCACATAGTTCTAAGCCTCTTTAGAACTTGTCATTTTTGGTTTTGATGGATAGATTTTTGTAGATCAAAGTTTGGATCTTTCTTATGATTTTTTTGGTTTTGATCTATAAAAACTTGGTATTTTCGAAAACTAGTTGTTCCATGTTGTAGAAAATTTTATTTTACCCGATTTTGACCTTTGAAAAGTTGGATTTGGACTTGTTTTGACCAAGTTGTGGACTTTTGAAGCCATGGGTTCAAACCATAAATTTTTTTGCTGATTGGAGAAGACAGTGAGCAGTGTGCACCAGCTTTTTAGCTTGCGCCACTGTGTTGTGCGAGCTCTTTAGCTCAGGAGCAACCCGTGGAGCCCAGTGCTCTTTAGCTTGGCACAACCCAGCCTCGCTCAGCCTGGCGCAACCGAGCCTTACCCAGCCCCTTGGGCCTTGGCGCAACTCAGCTAGACGCAGTTTGACGTGTGCTCTGGCGCAACCTAGCCTCGTGCAGCCTAGTGCCTGGCGCAACCTGACTTGGCCCGACTTGTTCTGGCGCAACCCAGCCTGAATTGACCTGACTTGCCTTGGCGCAACTCATTGCCCTGGCGCAACTTGACCCGACCTTGTGCATTCTAGCGCCTGGCACCCCAGTGCCTAGGGTAACCTAATGTTTGGGCACAACTTATAGCCTTGGCACCCCTAGTGCCTGGCACAACCTATTACCCTGGCGCAACTTAGTTAATGCCACTTGTTGGCTATGGTACCCCTTGCCCCTTGCATGATCTGTCATTTAATTATTTGTTTTATGTTAATTGCTTGTCCTTTGTACTTGATCTAACTTGCGACTACCCGATTTGATGATTGTGAATTCTTTGGCTTGACTTGTCTTAATCTAAAGCATGATCACGACATGACCACACGAACACGACAAACATGATAAATCCTCGATAGTGCCCCGTCCTGGTGCACTCTTGACAAGCAACCTGATATGATAACTCTTGATAGTGGCCCGTCGAGGCGCACTCCTAACAAGTAATCTTGACAAGTAACAAGTAACCCTTGCCTGGACACCGTGGGTGTTTGTGCTTTTATAAGCTACATGCCTCATCTTGCATCATGTCTAGGACGTGGATCCCTGGTTACCACGGTCAGGGATTCATACTGAATCTGACTAGGATAATGACTAGATTGATCAAGTAGTCCATGAAGAGATTTCCCAGCTACAGGCAGTCCCGTTATCTAGACGCTTTAATTGGACTTGTAGCCTTTCGTCGAGTAGGGCACATTTCCAGCATACTGTCATGTGTTGCACCTCTAAGTCACCTAATCCAACCCTCTCAACTTATGACCGAATAACCTGGATTAAGACTGCAGGGCTTATGGCTGTTGGAACATCTCGATGCATCTTGTTAGTAACTAGGCTTGTGATAACCCTAGTTAGTTAAAGTATCAAGCCGTAATCTTCGCTTGGCCGTGAATGATAGATGTAGTCCTATCTTGTCTAGTCTTGCCTAGATCCAGTACATGGCTATCTTAGGACATGCTTGTTTATGCTTTACTTTATCGATAATTGGTTAGAGAAAGTTCTGTTCAAGTGAAGGGTTACAACCCCGGTCCTTGTTTGGTTAACGGGTTGCAACTTGGTTACCGGAATGGTCCTTTAGTTATCTTATCGTTTATCACCCTGTTTTTTCTAACTCATGTCTCTCGTTATCCTTTATGTATCATGTGCTAATATGCTGGTTTTAGTTCTCAAGTGAAGCCTCCCTTGTGGAACTTACTCTTTCTGGGGTCTGACCCAGCTAGTTTTGTATGGCCAGATTTCAGAGTAGCTTCCGAGGATCTTCCTGCCTTCCAGCCAGATGGTGAACACTAGGCACAACCCTGGCAACGAGTGAGTTTTATTTTGCTCTCCCCTCTAATTGTAAAATTATATTTTTGAGGCGTTTAGCCGCCGAGCTAGTATTAGCTCGTGTTGAATTTACATTCCTGTCTGCCTAAGGGCTGTAACATGATTGACAAATCCTAGGGTGATCATGTATGACTTAAACTCTTGCTAGTCTTCGCATTTTGTATGACTAGCTTCATGATCATCTGAATATGTAATATTTGGGATGTCTTATTTTGTATGTCTGATGATCTTCCATCTTGTTACATTTACTTGCTTGCTTGAGATTGAGACACTAGGCTTGTTCTTGACCCTAAAAGACTAATGGCTTGTAGTAAATCCTCGTACATCTAGACAGCCGTAACCATATTGTGAGGTGGGATTCACTTTAATGTACATAGCTGGCTGTGTCTGTCCTCCGCTCTCCAGTATTCGGGTTCTGGGACGTGACACGGTTTAAGTGGTGGCCCATGCAGGTCTTGTAAATCAAGATGTGTGAGGGTTTCACTGAATAGATGTCTCAATCAGCACTCGCCCTTGATCTTTACTCGTGTCTTCTAATCTTTTCGAAATTTTGACCTGATCACATGTTTATATCCTCGATCTATCATGGTCCTTCCTTATTGTTCCCCATGTCGTATCTTCAGCGGCATTGTTCCTGGTCCTACCGATCAGCAAGATGGAGCATCTCCAGTGGGCAAACAGCAACCTGGAGATCAAGCCCAGCACTCTGGAGCGGCCTCCCGAGTCATGCATTTCGGGGATCCAGAGCCCCCAGTTCAGCCAGTCCAGCCTGCAGAGCCTGATAATGGACCCTGGTGGATCTCATCAGGGAATTGCTTGCATCTCAAGATCGTCGGGGCGATGCCCTGCACCAGACAGTACAAGATGCCATGGGCAGAGTTGGTTACCAAGGGAACAACGCGGCCAATAGCTTCAAGCGTCTGAACCCTCCCTTCTTTGATGGCAGTGAAGATGCTATTGCTGCTAATGCATGGCTTTAAGACACAGAGGTTATCCTGGAAGCAGCTAGGAATCCTGAGAATAAGAAGGTGGCCGTTGTGCGCCTGCAATTATTGGACTTAGCCCGCACCTGGTGGGCGATGCTAGCAGTGGATTTGGCGACGCCTGTCTCATGGGCGGTATTTAGCAATAAGTTCCAGACCAAGTACTTCGACGCGGTAGCTCGGTATGATCTGTAGATGAGATTCACTAATCTCAAGCAGATAGGAAGGACGGTCGATAGATATGCGGTCGAGTTTTCTAAACTCAGTCGGTTTGCTCCTACCTTGGTGGCAACCGAATTGGATCGAGTCCAGCGGTTCTAGTAGGGGCTCCACCTAGAGATTATCATATCAGTGGAGCAGTTTGAGCACCAGACGTTTGATGCCGTCTTGCGAGCAGTGAAGAGGCATGAGTATACTTCACAGTGGATTGTAGATAGAAGCGGAGGACGGATGAGGTCTCATGGGCAGATGTCCCAGTCTTCAGCACTAGCCCCGACAGCTAGGGCTTTGACTATTGGAGCTCCTAGGAGGGCGATCACAGTTTCGTCGGTTCAGCATTCGATGCCGGCGTATCCTCAGCAGCAGAAGCAGTCTTCCGTAATGGGCTGCACTCATTATGGGAAGCCAGGGCATGTAGTATCAGAGTGTCGCAGAGCACAGGAATTGTGCTTGGCTTGTGGGACACCGAATCACAAGATAGGGTCCTGTCAAAATAGAGCCAGTTTCTCGTCATCAAACCTAACCAGTCCATCGGTTATGGGTCCAGCACCAGTGCAGCAGTAGTACCAGCCTTCGAGGCCATTGCCGCCTCAGGCTCAGCAGTAAGCCCAAGCTCAGATTTAGAACAGAAAGAGAGGTCACCAGCAGAGGGGACCAGCACCAAGAGGACAAGGTTAAGCGGTAGCTCTGACCGTGGCAGAAGAATTGGCATCAGGTGAGGTGGTGGCAGGTACCATTCTCGTCAACTCTTTTCCAGCATCAGTATTATTTGATTCAGGTGCATCGCATTCATTTATGTCTGCACGATTCGCAATACGGATATGACTGGAGCCCGAGTCATTATCAGTAAGGCTCAATATACTTACTGGTAACGGTCTTGTAAAGGTAGATAGAGTCTATTCCTCGTGTCGAATCGTAGTTAGCGGTAGAGAGTTTTCCGCTAGGTTGATAGAATTCCCGATGGCCGATTATGATGTGGTCCTAGGAATGGATTGGTTGAAGGATCAATACGCAAGAATAGACTGCCATATTAGCAGGATTATTTTTGGTATTCCAGACGAACCAAAGTTTTCATTTTTCAGAGGCGAAGTAGAACCTTCTCCGCCAGAATTGCGGATGGCAGTAGCAGAAGCAGTTCAATTTCCCAGAGTAGTAGAAGAGTTTCCTGATATAATTCCCAAAGAGCTTCCAGGTATGCCACCGGAGAGAGAGATAGAGTTCACTATCGACTTGATTCCAGGGATGACACCAGTGTCAGAGAGAGTCTACAGAATGGCACCATCAGAGTTGGAGATCCTGTACAAGATGATTGAAGAACTCAGAACCAAGGGATTCATTCGTGCTAGTAGATCACCTTGGGGAGCCCCGATGCTTCTTGTGAAAAAGAAGGATGGTATGTCAAGATTTTATGTTGATTATCGTACTTGAATTCTGTAACAATCATGAACAGATATCCCCTACCAAGGATAGATGATTAATTTGATCAACTCAGTGGGGCAGCAGTATTCTCGAAGATTGACTTGCGATCAGGGTACCATCAGATCAGAGTTAGAAAGCAAGACATCCCGAAGACAGCATTCAGATCTAGATATGGACATTGGGAGTTCCTTGTTATGCCGTTTGGAGCGACCAATGCGCCAGCCGTATTCATGGACCTCATGAATCGTATCTTCATGCTCTATTTGGACTAGTTCGTGATAGTGTTCATAGACGACATCTTAGTCTATAGCAAGAATGAGGCCGAGCATGAGCAGCATCTTCGTGTAGTTTTTCAGATTCTCAGGGAACACCAGTTGTACGCGAAGTTCAGTAAGTACAAATTTTGGATGGATCGCATTTCGTACTTAGGTCACATCATCACCCGAGGTGGAGTGAAAGTGGACCTCCAGAAGATAGTAGCTATAGAGACATGGCCAGCACCTAGTACCGTCGCAGAAGTTCGGAGTTTCCTAGGATTGGCAGGTTATTACCGACGGTTTGTGTCAAACTTTGCTCAGATTTCAGCACCATTGACGCAGTTGACCCGCAAGGATGTGCAGTTTGCTTGGATAGCAGAGTGTCAGAGTTCATTCGAGAAGTTGAAACAAAGATTGATGACGGCTCCCATTCTCACGCTTCTAGATGGGACTGGAGGATTTTCAGTGTATTGTGATGCTTCTGGCAGAGGATTGTGATGTGTCTTGATGTAGCATGGTAAGGTAGTAGCTTATGCGTCACGTCAACTTCGCGATAATGAGAGGAATTACCCAACCTATGACTTAGAATTAACAGCGGTGGTTTTCGCACTCAAGTTATGGAGGCATTATTTGTATGGAGATCGGGTAGAGATTTTTACCGACCACAAGAGTCTTAAGTATGTGTTTACCCAGAAGGATCTTAACATGCGTCAGAGAAGATGGCTAGAGCTACTTGTGGATTATGACATCAACCTGCAGTATCATCCTGGAAAGGCCAACGTAGTTGCAGATGCGTTGAGAAGAAGGGCAGAAGCTTATTTTCTAACAGCACAGCCAGAGTTATTAGTAGATCTTCAGAAGATGGGAATAGAAGTAGTTCTTCCTACAAATGTGGCATTGATGTCCAATATGCAAGTTCAATCCAGTATAGTGGACAGAATCAAGACAGCTCAGGCAACAAATTCCAAGCTGCAGCGGCTCAGAGCAGAATGTAAAGCAGGACGAAGATCAGAGTTATGTATTCACGAAGACGGTACACTTCGACGTGAAAGGCATCTTTGTGTACCCAATGGTGATATCAGGCAAGAGGTCATGGCAGAGGCTCACAGTTCTCAGTATTCAATTCATCCCGGTGGCACGAAGATATACCGAGACATCCGTCAGCAATTCTGGTAGAATGGCATAAAGAGGGAGATAGCCCGATTTTTCTCTCGTCGTTTAGTTTGCCAACAAGTTAAAGCTAAACATCAAAGATCAGCTGGTCTTCTTCAACCTTTACCGATCCCAGAATGGAAATGGGAGCACATTACCATGGATTTTGTAACTGGGTTACCTAAATCCCCAGCTGGAAGAGATGCTATCTGGGTTATAGTTGACAGACTCACCAAGGTAGCTCATTTCACTACAACAAAAATAGTCAACAATGACACTTTATAGACGACACTCATCACAAAATGTCATTAATGATACTTTTAATGTCATCTCATTAGATGATCGTCATTAATAACTTTATCAATGACATTAAAAAATAACAATGTCATGACAAGTACTCTAAGATGACAATTCAAAAGATAATGGTCATGAAAAAAAATTATGGATATCATCTTTTGTGTATGAAAAAAAAGATGTGGAACTAATAATTACACACACAATGATATTAAGTCATATTTAGTTTAAATAATAACATAGTCATGTTGTGTGTCATAAAATATTAATTAAAATTTTATATACTTTTAGGAAATGCATTTCTAACCTATTTGCCATGTGCCCCTACCGCATAAATTCGACGTTCCTTCCTCCAAAAATTCGACCAACCGCCCAACTTCCAAATCCCCTCATCTTCATGGTTGGGGTTGGGGCCTGGACGAGAAAAGAAAGGCTAGGTTGGGGTTGCGGCGGGAGAGGAAGGACTTAGAGAGCTCGTACACACAGAAGTATACGGCATGTGCGAGGCCGGAGCCGAGGTGCACGGCGGAGACACTGCGGCATCCCTCGAAACGGAGGATAGAGGAGAGGACGGAGCGGAGTCCTCTGCTGCTATGTTGGGCTTGGATGTGGGTCTTTAAGGTATCGACGGGGAGCATGGTGGTGTGCTTGACGAGGCCATCTTCCCCCATCAGCAGCGAATTCCGGCGTGAGATTTCCTTCTTCATCGTCAACTCCTATTCACAGTGTGCTTCTTCCCCTAATCTTCTCACTAGCTTGATTTTGCTAGGGTTTGATTTGGGATTGTCTAAGGTTCTTTATCTCTCTCAATCTATTATAAGGTTTTTCTCTCTCTCTCTCTCTATGAATCAATTTTTTTAGGGTTTGATTTGGAAAAGTATGTTGGTCGACAAATTAGGATTTGGTTTAGAGATTTAGGTATAACTCTCTCCAATGGAATGATTTAGAGTACAAATACTTCCGTTACAACCATATCAACATTGATATCCTTTATAATATTGATCAAGTTATCGAGATCAATGTCTATGCGAATCCAAATTCTTTGGTGGACGTCACCGAGGATAGGGCTATTGAGGTCGAATTTCTCTACTCGACGAAATAGAAGGAGACCGACAGCTTTTATTAAGAGGATGTAGAAGTTGCCAAGTAATATATCATCTGTGCTCCTATGACTCTAAAGCTCAGTTTGTACTCAAACTTTAAATATATGGTGAGGAAAGTCCTGTTGTTTATTCTCTTTTTAATTTGGAGGGAGTGCTTGGAATCAATTCAATTTCAATAGTTTCAAATGCAATGATTGCTAGTGTGCTGGTAATTATGGAATACTCCCGTATTATACAGGCCTTCTAATCAATCAATCATTTTTATGCAAAGAGTTCTTGGAAGAATGTTTGCAATCATATGATCATCTGAGCAAAGAGCAAAGACCCCATCCACCGACTCCATCGAAAAAAGGGAAAACTTTGAATGGTATGACCGACCGACAAACGCTCAAATGCAATCCCGTACCTTTAACTTGACTCTGACAGGACCTAAATGAATGCATTACTCTCCTATAATGCCAGCGAAACAAACTCATCTGCCATATATTAGCCCGACAGACTACCAACTTAGCCCAATCAGTCTTTGCTAACTCTTCTATCAGCACCATGGTGTCAGTCAATTTTCTTTAGTTTAATGAAGATAAGTGGGTGATTGGTGGTGACCTGCATCTGCTAAACCTTCAAAGAGGGATGAAAGGGACTCTGCCCTTCAAGAATATATTGAGGGGACTTGTCTTTATCATTTGCCTATGCTGTCCCATGCCACTCTGATCATCTTTTGCCATCATTGGTTTTGCTCGACATTTTATCTCATTTCATTAGTGAACCCTGTTGTTGTCCTTTCTTTGAGTGTGGAGAAATTTAACATCAGTCATTTTAACCACTGGCAATTGAAAGCAATATGTAAGATATTTTGCCCTTGGAAATTCATTCTAAGTCTCAGCATGCACCCCATCAGCAAAGCTAAGCTTGATCGATACAATTGCTATGTCAACCGTTGCTCTACTCAAGACACCCTGTATATTTTATTCATTATTATAAACAATTTTGCCTCTTGGTTTTGTAATGCATTGTTTTCTTCGCCTTAATATCCGTCTGTCTGCATTTTACCTCATATAGGAGAAGCTATTGTAAGTGGCTTCAGAGTGTGGGTTTTGGTCATATATAATTAGGTTTATATGTTGCATGATTCTGAAGTACATCATTATTTATATTGGTGCCTGATTCAGTTAGTGCTGTCTGCAACTCTGTTAGTCGACTGTATTGCCTATAGGCTAGCAATGGGATAACCAAATTTTGTTCTCTTCTTCTCCCATTTATTTTGGTAAATATGTTATCGTCGAGCACTAATGGTGGTCTATCTTATCCAGACCTCCTAACTATTGCCATTTGTTAGGTCTAATTTGATCACACGGTAACAATGAGAACTACTGCATGCCTGCTTAAGAAACGTGCCTGCTTAAGAAAAGGTTTACCAATAATTGATCCTTCGATTGTTGCATTATTTTTCCTGTACGTAAATTTATCTGCATTATTTTTCCTGTAAGTAAATGATCTGCATTCTTTTCCTGCCAAGTAGATTGACTTGTTTGTCTAAACATATTGTTTTGTCTAAGTATCCTGCTTATAAAATTTAGAAATATGTACACATGTGGTATCAGTTTGTTATTATTGAACATAAGTGATAGACAATAGAAATTGTTATGGATGTTAAGTATCTTAGGTACGGAATTGCTGAATCATTGTTATAGTTGATAGCATCTAGTTTCTCTAGTAGTTGCTTAATCTTTTGCACTAAGAAGCCAAGTAGCCATTATTTATTCATATTTTTTTGACTATTTGTTTACCATCTGATTCTCGTGATGTTTTACTTTGTTCAGGGACTGAGTTTTGTTGCAATCATCTTTATGTTCCTCAGTTGAGCGTAAAGAAGATCATTGAAAGAGGTTGCAGCTTACACTTGGATATTATCCACAGTATTATAGCTATTCAGCATATTATCCGCAATAATACAACCAGGCCCTCCACTATCTTAATTTCCAAATCAAGGCTTTCATTATATCTCAAAAAATGTAAGCCAAAAATCCCACTTCTATGAACTTGAAGGTTATGTCAATTTCCTATATCCAAGCTTTCAACATTTGAACATAACGGTGATTGTGGTTGATGCAGAACCCTTATCCACAACATCTTCTATTAATTGGCAATAATAAGTGGGTAAATACCCCTTTTATCAGCTCTCCCGATCGGTCCATTCCATTTGTTTCATCATCCCATCACTTTGTTCCTAAAGTGCATCCAACAAAAGCAATTTATATATAAAGTAACTGTTATTGATGTCATCTATATCACACGTAACTAGTTGTGCTGTCATGATATTATTTACGTAATCGAGACTTGAAATCAAATATATCTGGAAGATATGTTACTCTGCCCATCTTCTGCCTTGATAGATATGATTTTCTTTTCTTTAGTTTACCATATAGATCATCTTTTCTTACAGCAAAATGGTTACGGGGTATATGGGAACCTGAATCAAGGTTATGTACATGCTCAAGATGGTTATAGAGTATATGGGAACATGAATCATGTTTATTTACAGGCTCAAAATGGCTACAAGGTATATGGGAACATGACTCAGGGTTATGTACAGGCTCCAAACCCTCTTCTGCATCATAAAAGGATACTGATGGTGCCGAAATTATGTATCTGTGAAAGTGGGTCGAAGAGTGCACACCACACTGAAGGGACTTACAATGGGTCAATATTCTTCAAAGAGCAGAAGCAACTGATTGGGAAGTACCTCTGCTCTAAATGCCAACAAGTAGAGGTTTGTAATTTACCAATTTTATTAGAAGGGGCCTTCCATTTATAGTTCAATATGTTCTTTGGTTATATTCATAATCGGTATTTATAGACTGAAGGTATCCTGTTGGTTTGTAAATGATGCATGCGCCACAAATAATAGGCATACTGATGGGGATGAGTACCCCAAAGCTTTATGACAAGCAATTGCTGGCTGACACCATCCAATCTTGGTTAAGTAATCAGAAATTTTACGAATTCTTTCCAGAACAATGGGTGATACCCCATTACGAGAACATCGATGAGAAATGTATCAAGATAAGATTTAAATATTTTAGATATGTTTTTATTAACTTCAACTCTATTGTAATGTGGAATACTCTGAAATTATTATTCTCTGCAATGGAACTGAAGTAAAATGTGTTCAAGGTTTCCCTTAGTGGCGTGCTTCATCATCAACGATCAATCAAGAATTATTCAAGGGTTGTCAACAAGGAAATGCAGAGAAGATAAATGAATTCATTGCAGGTTCTACTGTTTCCTCATGTATGTTTTTAGAGTGACACCAATGAATAATGTTTCCTCATGGGATGTCCCTTTCTCCTATCAAAGACCTGTGTTCTACTGTTTTCATTTCGGATATAAAGATAGATTTGTCATACTTTTAATAATGTTCAATGGTTTAGTTTGGTTACAAATTTATGACATGCTATCTCCAGTTTATAATATAAAATGTTCAATCTTTTACAAATTTGTACTTTCCGGCAAACTATTGACAAGTGGTTCCTAGCTCAAATGGTTCTTTAAACTGTTCTTGAAATATATATCAAACCAAATACTTGTTGTGTAGTTTTAATCTCTTGATTGCAACATCGTACATGAAAATAGTGGCTTTACTGGTCAAAGTTATAGCTAAATGATGCTGTCAGTTTAATGTGATGCACATCTAAAAGATTTTTAAGTTGCGACTTTATCTGCAAAATATAGCTTAGAGTAGAACTCAAGTTTTATTAAATGAATATGTTAAACACTTGAAAGAAATAGGGAAGACATCATACCAACCATTATATTTTCTTAGCTTAATACACAAGAAACAAGGGAGGAATTATTTTGTCTGGGCTCTTCTTTGGAAAGATTTTGCTTTGCTTAACATTTCTATTCCGTACAGATTACATCTATTCTATGTGATATTAGTTTGGTTGATTAGGGGACAAAATCAGAATATTAAATGCGTAGCTACCTGAAGTGGGCATCATATGGTGATTGTTAATGATCCTTAAACTTGAATTATGATTTGGAAAGATCGAGCAGGACGGAATATCATATTACTTGAGAAGAACAGCATGATGGTTATGAAGTAATAAAAGTTGTCCATGTTAATTATTTCATGAAAACTAACACATCCACGTCAAACACACAAAAAGCTCAAGTATATTACAAATGTCAAAAGTTGAACATGTGATATCTTTGAGATATTCTACAATTATGTTGTCACCTAAACCTTATAACCTCTTTCCATGAGCAGTTATAATTCATTAGTTATAATTCATGAGTTTGAGTTTGAGACATTCAAGCATAAGTTATAATTCATGAGCGATGCAGAACCAAAAATAATTCTTCTAAATGAGGAGATCTTAGCTGCAGGTTTACTACACAAAAAGGTAGAGGACTAGTGCAACTGATTTAGGGAGACCCATGCTTCTGATGGGCTGTGGGTGTTGGTCGAGGAACATATGGCATAAGTGGAGTTCCATGCTCGATAGATCTGGTGTGTATGGCTGCCTTTGAGCTTGGAGTTTGGTCAAATCGAGGGTAGTCCTCCTGGTTAATACTGTGCCCAAGCCCTTACTAAAGGACATGCTAACATCAAAGTGCGTCCATGCGCAGGTGCATGCCAACGTTTGAGGGATACAAGAACTTAAAAAAGTTTCTACTCTTTTAGGAAAAAGGGAGTCTAGTAGACAAAATATTCTTTTTAGGGAAACTGTTCATTCTTTAAAAATCTATTTATAATATAGCAGTTTGTTTACTCCACAATCCTCTTGTGATAGAAGGTTGCTTTGCACGATGATAGGGGGCTCGCGCTTGCATCCCAGGGGATGACAGTTACTTTGTATTTTTTTCCTGTTGTTTAAAATTTATCCTCAATGATTGATGGTTAAATTGTGATGCTTTTGTTTTTTCTATGCACGACTCTATTTTTTTATTCTGCATCTTCTTAGTATGCTAGTACGTGAATTTGTAACATTTTAACGTTTACTTGTACAATATAGAGATCATAGTTGTATGACAATGCAATAATTGATCACTCCTTTAGAAAGGATGCCACGAAAAAGTAATAGTATCCAACTGAACAGAATACCATAACTTATGTGTTGTGGAATCCAGGTAGCTCGATAACTTTTTCTCTTTTTTTGTTACTAAGCATCAGTTTTCTGGTTTTCTTGCCCGAGTTGTTCATGATATGTTGGTTTTAAGGCACCCTGGAGTTGTTTAGCAGGGTAAATTTTGAACCTGCCCTTAGTTGTAAATTTGATATCCATATTGGATACAGTAAATTGACTGATCCAAATTCATAAGCTTATATGGTTTGATCCAAATCTGTATTGGTCATAATCGCTAGTGACCTTCTTGAGTTTTGATTGTGTCTCAAGGTGGATGTAATATATCTAAAAAAAATGTAGCTTGACATTTTCTGAACTATTTGCATACTGAACTAGTTCCCAAGACCTGCTATTTTGTTTCTAGGATAGGTTGAGGAACTTCCTCAAAATGAGTCTATATAATGTGTGGACATAGTAATTACCTACAGATGAAATTTCATGTTATTTCTTTATTTAGCATATGCCATAAAGAAACATATTATGCCTACCAGAAACATATGATTGAGTTCTTTGACAAGAACAGGGAAAACCTTTGGTAGCAATTGAAATATATGCATGTTGATATTTTTCTTATCTAAAATTTACCATAACATGGTTTGAGCTTATGAACCCAATTACTATATTAGGCCAGATGCTGATGTTGATGGAAACGAAAACTCTATACTATGGGGAATTTGTTGCTGTTTCGGTTCACATCCAAAAGATAGGGAATGTTGAGCACCTGCACAAAGCCTTTGCTTTCTTTGATCAGAACAAGAGCTGATACATAGAGATTAAGGAGCATCTGCGTAAACTCTATGCATGTCTCTTGTTATATGCCCAATTAAATGGTAAATGAAAGTAAATTATACTGGTTTATCTATTGTGCAAGCTATACTAGTTGTAATTGTCTCATCATTTCTTTCCATTCAAGAACCACTTTTGATATCTAATAAAGCCCAATGTACATCAACATTTTTAAGATGGCTTGCTCAAAGGTAGATGAACAAGAAAAGCCTAACATGGAAGTGTGTGAAGGTAAGTTTTAATTTCGGTTTCTTTAATAGAAAATATGGTAAGTTAGCTGTTAAAATGGTTATATATATTAATGTAAATTGGTTGTATTGGTATAATTTAAGGTTATAATGGTTGATTTTATGTTTATTTTTGTAGTTTGCTGGAAGAAATGATTACTCTGGCTGAGAAATTGATGAATTGAGAAGAGAGTTGGCCAAATTTATCCTGGATACTGTTAATGAAGACCGTATGTAAAAAATGATTCATTAGACAATTTTGGAAGCATTGTTAATTTATGTTGAGAACGTTTGAGCCTGAGATAATATTGTTATAATTCAATGTTGGCACTTTGAATAATTATGAAATAAAAAAAAATTGTGTTAGAGTTTATTTTTCTTCTTTATTTTTCTTATGTGGGATATTGTATACAAAATACAAATTGTAGAATACGGATGCAAAATTAGGTACTATAAAAATGAAGAAATTTAATGACGCATAAGAGTCATCTTTTATAAATAAAGACGATGCATAAAAGTCATCTTTTATAAATAAATATGACGGATGATGAGCTGTTATTGATTTCTTATGATAAATGTAGACTTTTTTAAATAAAGATGATGCATAGAAGTCATCTTTTATACTTAAAAATGACGTATAAAAGTCATCTTTTATAAATAAAGATGATGCATAGTAGTCATCTTTTGTAAATAAAGAAGACACATAAAAGTTATTTTTTATAAATAAAAATGACGTGTGTTTAGATGTCATTAATTTTTCATGATAAAAGTCATCTTTTATAAATAAAGATGACACATAGAAGTCATCTTTTCTAAATAAAGATGACACATAAAAGTTATCTTTTATAAATAAAGATGATGTGTGTTGAGTAGTCATTGATTTCTAATAATAAAGATGACCCCTTTATAGATGACGGCCAGACAAATGTCATCAATTAGCATATTTAGCCGTCATTGTTATCCATTTTTGTAGTAGTGTTTTATCCCTTTCAGAATTGGCCAGTCAACGGATCAGCTTACAGAGATGTACCTCAGGCATATTTTCAGGTTGCATGGAGTGCCAATTAGTATCATATCAGATAGAGATTCAAGATTCACATCGCACTTTTGGCGGAGTCTTCAAGAGAGTTTGGGGACTCGTCTCAAGTTCAGTTCAGCTTATCACCCGCAGATAGATGGTCAGTCAAGAATGCACGTTCTAGACTCTTGAAGATATGTTGCGGTCATGTACACTCAACTTCGGTGGTTCGTGGGAAGATCACCTTCATCTCGTGGAGTTCTCCTACGATAACAGTTTTCAGACAATTATCCAGATGGCACCCTTTGACGCCCTGTATGGCAGAAAGTGCAGATAACCTTTAGCTTCGGATGATGTAGGCGAGAGGCAGATGCTTGGTCCAGAGACAGTTACGCAGACTATCGAGGTGGTTAGATAAGTTAGAGATCATCTTCGAGTTGCGCAAGATCGTCAGCGCAATTGGACCGATTCTTATCGGCATCCTCTTGAGTTTTCTATCGACGACCGCGTATTCCTTAGGATCTCGCCTACCCGTGGCGTCATTCGATTCGGCGTACGGGAAAAGCTTAGTCCTAGGTATATAGGGCCGTTTGATATTCTCGAACGAGTAGGAGATGTGTCCTATCTTCTTGCTCTTCCGTCATCGTTACGTGAGGTACATGAAATTTTCCATGTATCCCAATTGCGGTGGTACATTCCGGATCTGAGCCATATCCTTGATCATTCAGAATTGGTTATTGGTACCAATATTTCGTATAAGGAAAGGCCCGTATCCATATTGGACCGAAGGGAGAAGATACTCAAGAACAAGACTATTAAGTTAGTCCGTGTTGCTTGGGGTCATCACTTTTTGGGTAGGTCAACGTGGGAATGTGAGGATGATATTCGATCGCGATATCCACACCTGTTTGACTCATAAGGTATAATATTTTCTTTATGCCTTATGTTTTTACTTCCTTGCTTGCATGAATGATTGTTTGATTGACTGTTTGTCATAGATTGCCAGTATTAGTATAGCTTGCCCTGATACCTCTAGCCTCTTGATTAAATTTCGAGCACAGAATTCTTTTAAGGTGGGTAGAGTTGTCACTCCCGTTTCCCATTATACGTATTTTCAGTATATGTGTACGGATTCCCGGCCCGTATTTTGACTTGTCTAGCCCGACTTGACCTATTTTGGCTTGACTTGGTTTAACTTGGTTCATTTTGGCTTGGCTTGGTTTGGTTTGTTTTGGTTCATCATGAGAGAGGGGGGGTTGATATATAAGTTAATTCTACTCTCTCCTACATTTATTTCTCATAACTTCTCCTTCTTCTTCATTTACTCTCTCCATCTACACCCAAGAGCTCTAGGCAAGTGCAACTTGCTTCATGATAGATCTTGGATTTTATTGTTCTATTGTCTTCCTCTCCTAGTTCTAAGCCTCTTTAGAACTTGCATTTTTGGTTTTGATGGATAAATTTTTGTAGATCTAAGTTTTGATCTTTCTTACGATTTTTTTGGTTTTGATCTATGAAAACTTGGCATTTTTGAAAACTAGTTATTCCATATTGTAGAAAATTTTATTCTACCCGATTTTGACCTTTGAAAAGTTGGATTTTGACTTATTTTGACCAAGTTATGGACTTTTGAAGCCATGGGTTCAAACCATAAATTTTCTTGCTCATTGGAGAAGACAGTGAGCAGTGTGTACCAGCTTTTTAGCTTGCGCCACTGTGTTGTGCGAGCTCTTTAGCTCTGGCGCAACCCGGGGAGCCCAGTGCTCTTTAGCCTGGCGTAACCCAGCCTCGCTCAGCCTGGCGCAACCCAGCCTCGCCCAGCCCCTTGGCCTTGGCGCAACTCAGCTAGACGCAGTTTGACGTGTGCTCTGGCGCAACCTAGCCTCACGCAGTCTAGTGCCTGGCGCAACCTGACTTGGCCCGACTTGTTCTGGCGCAACCCATCCTGTCTTGACCCGACTTGCCTTCGCACAACTCATTGCCTTAGCGCAACTTGACCCGACCTTGTGCATTCTAGTGCCTAGCACCCCAGTGCCTAGGCGCAACCTAATGTTTGGGCACAACCTATAGCCTTAGAACCCCCTAGTGCCTGGCGCAACCTATTACCCTAGCGCAACTTGGCTAATGCCACTTGTTGGCCATGGTACCCGTTGACCCTTGTATGATCTGTCATTTAATTATTTGTTTTATGTTAATTGCTTATGCTTTGTAATTGACCTAACTTGCAACTACCCGATTTGATGATTGTGAATTCTTGGGCTTGAATTGTCTTAATCTAAAGCATGATCACGACATGACCACACGAACATGACAAGACAACATGACATGATAATTCCCCGATAGCGCCCCGTCCAGGTGCAATCTTGACAAGAAACCTGATATGATAACTCTTGATAGTGGCCCGTCGAGGCACACTCCTGACAAGTAATCTTGACAAGTAACAAGTAACCTTTGCCTGGACACCGTGGGTGTTTGTGCTCGTATAAGCTACATGCCTCATCTTGCATCATGTCTAGGGCGTGGATCCCTGGTTACCACGGTCAGGGATTCATACTGAATCTGGCTAGGATAATAACTAGATTGATCAAGTAGTCCATGAAGAGATTTCCCAGCTACAGGCATTTCCGTTATCTGGGCGCTTTAATTGGACTTGTAGCCTGCCGTCGAGTAGGGTAAATTTCCAGCACACAGTCATGTGTTGCACCTGTAAGTCACCTAATCCAACTCTCTCAACTTGTGACCGGATAACCTGGATTAAGACTGCAGGGCTTGTGGCTGTTGGAACATCTCGATGCATCTTGTTAGTAACTAGGCATGTGATAACCCTAGTTAGTTAAAGTATCAAGCCATAATCTTTGCTTGGCCGTGAATGATGGATGTAGTCCTATCTTGTCTAGTCTTGCCTAGATCCAGTACATGGCTATCTTAGGACATGCTTGTTTATGCTTTACTTTATCGATAATTGGTTAGAGACTAAGTTCTGTTCAGGTGAAGGGTTACAACCCCGGTCCTTGTTTGGTTTACGGGTTGTAACTTGGTTACCGGAATGGTCCTTTATTTATCTTATCGTTTATCACCCTGTTTTCTCTAACTCATATTTTTCGTTATCCTTTATGAACCATGTGCTAATATGCTGATTTTAGTTCTTAAGTGAAACCTCCCATGTGGCATTTGCTCTTTCTGGAGTCTGACCCAGTTAGTTTTGTATGGCCAGATTTTGGAGTAGCTCTCGAGGATCTCCCTGCCTTCCAGCCAGATGGTGAACACTAGGTACAACCCTGGCAACGAGTGGGTTTTATTTTGCTCTCCCACTCTAATTGTAAAATTTTTCTTTTGAGGCGTTTAGCCGCCGAGCAAGTGTTAGCTCGTGTTGAATTTATATTCCTGTCTGCCTAAGGGCTGTAACATGATTGACAAATCCTAGGGTTAATCATGTATGACTTAAACTCTTGCTAGTCTTCGTATTTTGTATGACTAGCTTCATGATCATCTGAATATGTAATATTTGGGATGCCTTACTTTGTATGTCTGATGATCTTCAATCTTGTTACATTTACTTGCTTGCTTGAGATTGAGACACTAGACTTGTTCTTGACCCTAAGAAACTAATGGCTTGTAGTAAACCCTCATGCATCTAGACAGCCGTGACCGTATTGCAAGGTGGGATTCACTTCAATGTACGTAGCTGGCTGTGTCTGTCCCCCGCTCTCCAGTATTCTGGTTTTGGGGCGTGACACCACAACCATAGGATATGGAGCCAGAGCCATTCAGATTCTGCCACGTGGCAGCCTAAGCAACTAGCCGCGGTTCACCGCCTCTCCTTCCCTATATATATATATATATATATATATATATATATATATATATATATATATATATGTTAATTCGTAAAACCTAGAAATTCCAGCAGCCTTTTTTTGGGAGAGTTCTAGTAGAGTCCTCGACTTCGTGGAGCGTTTGCCGTTGATCTAGACGTCCGTTTCGTGCACCATTTTTTTTATTAGAAGTGTATTGAGGTTAGGTTTCTGAATATATACTTTATTTTTTGGAATTTTGTTCTCGAGTTTTTGGATAATTATTTGAGTTTCGGTTGTCCAAAAATCGATACGTCGTACGGTTTTCAAGATTTTGAGTGATCCCAAACTCCTATTCGCGATCCGTTGATGTTTTGGAGAGCTGACACCGAGATCTACAACATATAATTTTTTCAAAAATTTAGAATTTCATCTAGTATTTTATTTTATTCGTAGAAGTTAGATTTGGTCAACAATTCATCAATTTGGTCACGGTTAGCCATAATGGCGATAACTTTTGACCAAATCGTGATTTTGTGGTACGAGCAGTTTCAGTGCACTCGTGTCATTGAAATCTACTATGTTGTACATCAAACTTTTGAAGTCATAACGTTTGACTAGTTAGTCAACGGTATGTCTCGTTTGTGTGCCACGGGTCCCGTATTTCGAACCGTGCCAAATATTTGTGTTTAGATTTTATTTCAGAATTAAATAGGTTAAAAGAGAATTTTAGATGATTTATTTCAGAATTAGAATATGATTAATTAGGTTTAACCTATTAGCCACTTTCTAGAATTTTTAGAGTGGGAATCGTTGATCTAACTTATGGTTATTTTTGTGACGGGGTAGATCGGGCTACGACGTCTTGTGTTGTGATTTCATCATCTATCGGAGAAGGCAAATATCACTATGACCTATGTTTCCTTTTTTTTATACTGCATGTATATTCGGGTCGTCTTTTCACTATTACTCCTTATGATTCATATTATCATTGTTCATGATTACTATTGTACACGAGAGTTAGAATCGTTAGGGTATACATACATGTTCATGTCTTACTCATTGTTTTCCATTGTTTACAGTTTATCCTATTATTAATGTTTATCGTAGTGGACATGTATTGTGAGTAGTCGGCGGAGGAATACAACAAGTAAGCATGTGGTCAACGAATTGAATATAGACCCCCTATACATTGATTGCGTAATATCAGTCATGCACCACACATATGATTGACGGATATCCCAAGCGTCTACATGCCGAAAGTTGGTATTCTAAAATAGACAGTACACATGACTTAATCATTGTTGCTCTATTGTTTATTATTCTTCTTTTGTCCAGTCTATCTTTTATTGTTATCATGTCTTAGTGGTATTTCAAAGTCTACCTTCATTTTGTTATCGTGTCTCAAAGGTACTTCCTTATCATACAATGTCATGCCTATTCTTATCTTCAATTAATTTCCTTTTATCGTTTCTTTATGCTTGTATAATATATTGTGTAATGTAGTGTTATGGTGATCTTGCTCCAATCCTGACTGGATAACTATTTTTCAGCTTTAGACGAAGAGATTTGTCTCGAGGTCTACGGTGAGTATGTTGGCGACGCTGACATCACTGATGTACCCGGTTCCAGCACTGATGTAAATTAGCATATTTTCTTCCTTATGGATTCGTATTAGTTAGTAGTTATATTTATAGAGTTTAGTTGTTTATTTTCTGCTATTCGGGATTGTTCCCGAGACTTACTGAGTTATAGTAGATTATTTGATATTTATAATATTGAGACTATTGGATATTTTGGTGATTATTGATGGCTTAGTTGTGGATGATATATGTGCGTGTTGTGCTTGTTGTGGACCATTGTTATCATAAAGAGCGTACTACCGCCGATGCTGCGACGTAGGTTGGACTTGGCCACGAACTCGTATCCAAAAATTGGGAGCGGGTCATGACATAAAAAGAATTATTTTACTTGTCTTGCTACATCCATTGATCGTTGATGTCTTAGCTGAATTAAAGATAGTGACGCCACAAGTTGATACCACTATAATGTTGAATGTAATTGACACAAGAAAGATGAATTGATAATGCAATTGACACAAAGAATGCGATGTGTATGTTCATACGAGAAAGAGTAAATTGTCCAAATGGTATTCGAGGAATTTTATGGTTGCTTTTTAATGATCGAACTTTTTTTTTTTGGTTAATTTAGTACCTATGTTTTACATTTTTGTTTACAGAATTCATGAAATTGGTTTCATTGGTATTTTGGATGTAAATCGTTAAAAATGGACATGGTCATATGTCTTATTTTTAGGTTTATTTTGACATGACCAGCTGATACGTCGGCTATAATTGATTGTAGAGCCGTCATTTTGTGCTCGACAAAAGCTATTTGTTTATGTAGAATTTTTTCGAACACCAATATTCTTGGTCAAAAAATAAAATTATGACAAAACAACTATGTAAAATAAGGCACGTGACCATCACATGTCCATTTTTATAGATTTTTATCCAAAAGTACCAATGGAATCTAGTTCAAACGTCCTTTAAACTAAAATACAAAGCTTAGGTACCACATTAACTAAAAAAAGTTCGATCACCAAAACAACAATCACTACATTCTTCAGGCACCACATGGATAATTAACTTTATGGATCTGCATGGATTGACGGGAAAAAAATATAACCAGAGTTATGTGGGGTTAAATGAAGGAAATTTAAGCAAGGGGGAAGGGGAATCGATTCATATAACCTTTGCTTGGATTAAAAGGAAAGTTAAGTGGGGTATGTTTAATAACTCTTGCTTGGATTGAAAGTTTTGTGTTGGAGGAAGTGTAGTAAAAATATAATAGTTACCAAAATACCCTTATTACATATGACATAAAATTTGATTTAATTATTAGATTTTTTATTAAAACTTTTCAAAATATCTTCAAAATGTCAAAAAGCTACAGGAGCAGCAGATTTAAAAAAATGAAAAAAAAACTCATAATATTTTATAGAATAAATAAAGGGTATTTATGAGTTTTTAAACAAAATATCTTGTTCTCTCTGGTTAACCCTCCAATTTAGGGTTGAAAAAAAATAGACAAAAGAGGGTTAAATAACCCTTACTTAACCCTCTATGACTTTCCTTCTAACCACCGTCAAACCAAACATGATTATTTTCCCTCATTTAACTCGCTTAACCCTCAGTCCAAGCAGCCCTATGAGAAATGATGATATGATGAAATAGTGTAATGAAGAGAAAATGTTGGGATTGATAAGTTATTGTCATCAAAGTGTTGCTTTGATGAATGAGAATGTAATGTTCCAAACATTTTTTTTTGCTGATATTACAAGTTTTAGCTTATAATTTTAAAGCACATGTTTTTTCTAATTATTTATGTCAAAAGTCTTAAATTTTTATCCATACACAAAAAATCTAATGAATAATACTAGTTGGGGGTAATCTCACCATATTTGTAAAGTGGTCACCATATTACTTCTCTATTTCACTTCATTACAAGAACAAATATAAGAGCCAAATATAAGAACTATAGAAGTTCCACTTTCTAACTCATTTCAACAACCATCCAAACACCCAATTTTACAATTTTCCACTTCTAATATCTAATTATTTAAAGTATCAAAAGAAGGAACTCATAAAATATGCGTACGCATAACACGTATACGTAATGCGTACGCAAACTCTCCACTTTCAATTTTTTTTACTTCGTCCCATCTCGTTGAACTAAACAGCCCCTTAAATGAGAGTCCTCATTAGACTGACCCAGTGATTTGGCTATTTTGAAACATATCTTTCTATCTTATTGAATGATACACTCATGAATTTTAGTTCACATTTTAATGTGAATTCGGCATAAATGATTAAGACTTTCTATAGTAGAGTAGTTTCCACAGTTTCTGTCACAGATGCTCTCTGGTTTGCGTACTTGTTGTTCTTTCTAGTTTTGTAATGCATGTCTTCGTCTTTAGTCTGCAGTTTGGCATGTTTGACGGAAGAGAAATCCATGTATTTTTTAGAGCATATCAACCTCTAGTGGTGTTCTCTTGGTTAATGTCATATATATATATATATATATATATATATATATATATATATATATATATTATTTATTATTATAATAATAATAAAAATAAATTATATATATATATATATAATATAAGATGGGGAAGAAGGGGCCTCTGGCTGGAGCTCCCCTGCTCGCCACCCCCCCATCCTCGTGACCGGCTGGTTTTGGCCGGCCGTCTTCCCCGGCTCAGCCGCGCTTCCCGGCGCCCTTTTTCCCTTCGGAGGCCCATGCCCTCCCCGCTCCCTGCACATCCCCGGCTGGCCGGGCGCCGCTTGGACACCCCCCACCCTCCTGTGGGGAGTTCTCTCGTCGGGAGGTTTTCTCCCCGCGTTCTACCCCCACCCCCCCGGCGTGTTCAGAGTGAAGCAGACGGATGATGCTACTCGCCCTCGATACAAAGCGAGGCTGGTAGTCAAAGGCTACGGTCAGCGGAAAGGCGTGGATTATGATGAGATCTTTTCGCCTGTCGTCAAGCATTCGTCTATTCGGGTGGTGCTAGCATTAGCAGCCAGTTTCGACTTGGAGGTCGAGCAGATGGACGTGAAGACGGCATTCCTCCACGGTGATCTTGATGAGGAGTTGTACATGGAGCAGCCAGAGGGATTCTGTGAGAAGGGCAAGTCACATTTGGTCTGCCGGTTGAGGAAGAGCTTGTATGGTCTGAAGCAGGCTCCGAGGCAGTGGTACAGGAAGTTCGAATCGTTTATGGGGGAGCATGGTTATGCACGGACGACGTCGGATCATTGTGCATTTGTGAGGTATTTTGCCGATGATGATTTCATCATTTTGTTGCTCTATGTTGATGATAAGCTATTAGTGGGTCGGAATGCCACTAGGATAGCGGAGTTGAAGCGCCAACTGGGCGCGGCCTTCTCTATGAAGGATTTGGGCGCAGTGAAGACTATTCTTGGGATGGAGATCAGCCGAGAGAGAGAGTCCAAGCTGCTACACTTGTCCCAAAAGAAGTACATTCACCGGGTACTTCAGCGTTTCGGGATGGACGGGTCGAAGAAAGTGAGTTCCCCCCTCGCGGCTCACTTTAAGCTCACTGAGGAACAGTATCCATCTACCGAGGACGAAAAGGAAGATATGGAGCGGGTTCCATATGCCTCAGCTGTGGGAAGCCTGATGTATGCTATGGTGTGTACGAGGCCAGATATTGCTCATGCAGTTGGTACGGTTAGCAGGTATCTTTCAAATCCTGGAAGGGTACATTGGAGTGCGGTCAAGTGGATTCTACGATATCTTCAGGGCACTGCTGGTTGGAGACTTTCCTTTGGTGGTGACGAGCCGAAGCTGGTTGGGTATACCGACGCTGATATGGCTGGAGATGTAGACACGAGGCGATCGACTTCAGGCTACGTGATGATGTTTGCGGGAGGAGCGGTGTCGTGGCAGTCGCGGTTGCAGAAGTGTGTTGCCTTGTCGACGACAGAGGCAGAGTACATTGCAGCGACGGAGGCTTGCAAGGAGCTGTTGTGGATGAAGAAGCTGCTGCAGGAAATGGGACTGAAGCAAGAGCAGTATACTTTGCTTTGCGACAGTCAGAGTGCGATCCACCTTGTGAAGAATCAGACGTTTCATAGCCGGTCCAAGCACATCGAGATCCGGTATCATTGGATACGGGATGTGGTTGAGAAGAAGGACGCGGAGCTTGAGAAGGTTCATACAGATGACAACGGAGCTGATATGTTCACGAAGATTCTACCAAGGGAGAAGTTTGAGTACTGCAGGCAGGTCGTCGGAATGACGACATCCTCCCCATAGTTGTGAAGGGGGAGATTTGTTGGAGTGGGTGGGGTTCCCAACCTATGTGGAGAAGGCCCCGGAGTGCGACGAGCGCCGTTCGTGTGTCGAAGAAGCTCGAGAAGTAGGCGACGCGGAGTCGCTGCTGCTGTTACTGCCCAGAGGGAGGTTCTGGAACAGGGGATCCGAGTTCGGGCCGAACTCGGTCCCATGGCGAGTTCGGGCCGAACTCGGTCTGGCCACTCCAGCATTGTGGCGTGAGGTTCTGGATGCTCGACACAGAGTTCTGGCCGAACTCTGTGTCGTCGGGGGCTGAAGCGGATTTCTGGATGAGTTTTCATCATTGGATCTAATCCAACGGTCCAGGTTTGCTGCGGGATTAGGGAGTTATATTGGGATTTCCAAACCCTAATTCATTAAGCATCATTATCGCAAGGAACAAAAGTTTGAGAGAGGAAGGAGGCAAGAGTGCCATTACAACTTCGGAGAAGAAGACGGAGGATTGAAGGTCGCCATTCGAAGGAGATTGTGTTCGGGTAATCTCTACTCGTCGTTCTCGCTCTTCGTAGCCTTGTAATCATTGTTCTTATCTCTGAGTGTTGTGGGGATCCGATTTGGATCTAGAGAAGTTTGTAGAGGGTGTAATTCTTCTATTCCATTAGTGGAGGCTTCTCAGGGTTGGACTCCGATCGTCCCGTGGTTTTTCCCGCAAGGGTTTTCCACGTCAAAAATTCTCTGTGTCTGCGTGGATTGTTTTGTGTGTTTGTTTTTGGGTTCGTGCGTTGTATTGCTCGGTCCTCTCGCAGGTACTCTCCGGTTTGGGGAAAGGTTTCCGCGTTTCTTTCCGGGGCTCAGGTCAGGCAATTCCTCAGCCTCAGAAGGCGTCTCGGAATCCTGAGTGTTGGTCATGGTCTGATCCTCGACGAACACCACGTCCCTGCTTCTGTAGAGCTTTCCTTCCACTGGATCGTAGAGTCTATAGCCAAACTCATCCCGACCATAGCCGACAAAGATGCATCGCCTCGTCTTCGGCTCAAGTTTGGTCCTCTCGTCCTTCGGTACATGCACGAAGGCTTTACAACCAAACGCCCGCAGGTGACTGTATGACGGCTCTTTGCCGTACCATACTTTGTCAGGCACATCACCCTGCAAAGGAGCACTAGGAGACAAATTAATAATATAAGCAGCTGTGCGAAGAGCCTCACCCCAATAACTGCCCGGCAAGTTTGCTTCTAACAGCAAACACCGCACCCTCTCCATCAGTGTCCTGTTCATGCGCTCCGCTACACCATTGAGCTGAGGTGTCTTTGGCGGAATCTTCTGGTGTCGTATCCCTTGCTCTCTGCAATACGCATCAAAGGGACCGATGTATTCGCCGCCATTGTCGGACCGAACACACAACAACTTCTTGCCCGTCTCCCTTTCAACAGAGGCCTGAAACTCCTTGAAAGTAGGCAGCACCTGATCCTTGGTCTTTAAGGCATAGACCCAAACCTTCCTGGAACAGTCATCAATAAAAGTCACAAAGTAAGAAGCACCACCAAGAGATTTTACCTTCATAGGACCGCAGACATCCGAGTGAATCAACTCGAGCAATGCCGGCTTCCTCGAACTTGGGTGACTTTGGAAAGACACCCTATTTTGCTTCCCAGCTAAACAGTGCGTGCACTTCTCCAACTTTGTAGACCTGAGCCCCGGAATCACCTTCCTGTTCACCAAGTAGCTCATCCCCTTCTCGCTGATATGGCCGAGCCGCCTGTGCCACAACTCGGTAGACGCATCACTGACTGCGTTCACCTCCTGTGCCCCCTCTGCTCTCCCCTCCATATAGTAGAGACCGGACTTCTTGCTTCCTCTGGCAATCACCATCAAACCTCTGGAAAGCTTCCACTGACTGTTTCCGAAGAGACTGAAGAATCCCTCGTCATCCAACCTTCCAACCGACACCAGGTTGAAACGGATATCAGGGACATGACGAACATCCTTCAGAACAAGAACCGCACCCGTCTTCGTTCTCAAATGCACATCTCCAACGGCAACCGCCTTTGACACATCTCCATTGCCCATCTTCAACACGCCACAGTCGCCTGTCGTGTAAGTGGCAAACAGTACCCTATTGTGAGATACATGTGCTGAAGCCCCTGAGTCCACCAGCCAAGAATTGTCATCGCAGGTGAGGTTAGTAATGACCTCATCACCTACGACGATCACATCGCCTCCATGCACCGAGGCCGCCGCTGTAGTGTTCTCTTCCTGCTTCCCCTTGTCGCCCTTCTTCTCTCTCTTCCAAGCGAAACAATTCCGCTTGATATGGCCCTTCTTACCGCAATGGTAATACTCTGAGTCCTCGTAATGACCCTTGGACTTCCCCCTGCTCTTGTCTCTGCCACCACCTGGACCCCTGCTTTTGCCCCTTCCGCGGCTCTCTGAAACCAATGCCTCTGAGTGGTGGGATGTGGATGAAGTGCCCTGCGAACGTCTCCGCATCTCTTCATTCAACACCCCGCTCTTGGCAAACTCCAGACTGACCACGCCCTCTGGAGCAGAAGCGATCATAGATACTCGTACGGTCTCCCACGAGTCTGGCAATGTACACAGCAGCTATAGTCCCTGAACTTCGTCGTCGAACTTGACTCCCATAGAAGATAGCTGGTCAACCACGCCCTGGAACTCACTCAAGTGATCCGAAATAGACGCCCCATCCTTGTACCGCAGACCCATCATCGTTCGGATCAGGAACAACTTGTTTACCCCCGGTCTTCTTCGCATACAAAGATTCTAGCTTATCCCATAACGTCTTCGCGTGCTCAATATTGGCAACATGGTTGTACACGTTCTCGTTAACGAACTGCCTGATGTATCCGCACACCTGTATATGCTCGAATTTCCAGTCCTCCTCGGATTTATCACTGGGCTTCTCGGATGCAAATACGGGCAGATGCAGCTTCTTGACGAACAGCAAATCCTTCATCTTGCTCCACCAATAATGATAGTTTGTGCCGTTCAGATTCACCATGCGCACCGGCTTCGCGTCCATCTCTCCTCTCTGGTTCCTCTGTCAACTCCTGACACCCTTTGAACCTGGCTCTAATACCACTCTGTTGGGAAAGAAACGCGGAAACCTTTCCCCAAACCGGAGAGTACCTGCGAGAGGACCGAGCAATACAACGCACGAACCCAAAAACAAACACACAAAACAATCCACGCAGACACAGAGAATTTTTGACGTGGAAAACCCTTGCGGAAAAAACCACGGGACGATCGGAGTCCAACCCTGAGAAGCCTCCACTAATGGAATAGAAGAATTACACCCTCTACAAACTTCTCCCGATCCAAATCGGATCCCCACAACACTCAGAGATAAGAACAATGATTACAAGGCTACGAAGAGCGAGAACGACGAGTAGAGATTACCCGAACACAATCTCCTTCGAATAGCGACCTTCAATCCTCCGTCTTCTTCTCCGAAGTTGTAATGGCACTCTTGCCTCCTTCCTCTCTCAAACTTGTGTTCCTTGCGATAATGATGCGTAATGAATTAGGGTTTGGAAATCCCAATATAACTCCCTAATCCCGCAGCAAACCTGGACCGTTGGATTAGATCCAATGATGAAAACTCATCCAAAAATCCGCTTCAGCCCCCGACGACACAGAGTTCGGCCAGAACTCTGTGTCGAGCATCCAGAACCTCACGCCACAATGCTGGAGTGGCCAGACCGAGTTCGGCCCGAACTCGCCATGGGACCGAGTTCGGCCCGAACTCGGATCCCCTGTTCCAGAACCTCCCTCTGGACAGTAACAGCAGCAGCGACTCCGCGTCGCCTACTTCCCGAGCTTCTTCGACACACGAACGGCGCTCGTCGCACTCCGGGGCCTTCTCCACATAGGTTGGGAACCCCACCCACTCCAACACGGCGCCGCCGCCACCGCCGACGTGCTCGCCGCCACCTGGCTCAACAGCGTCCCATCCCGCCGGCAGCTCCTCTCGTAGCCTCTCCGGCTCCCCCTCTCGCCCGCCCTCTGCCAGGACAGTGCCCGGCCCCTCCCGGGTTCCCGGCGCCCATCCCTCCACCGCTCCGCCCGCTGTGTCGCACTCCTCGCCTCCCCTTTCCTCTCGCTGAAGTGGCCCTCTGCGACCTCGACTTTGCCCTCCTCGCTCGCCTCGGCCCGAGCGCCCCTGGTAGAGCCACCCCCCCCCCAATCCATCGTCTTGTCTCCTCCTCCGGCGCTCCCATGCGCCACCACCCACTCCCCGCCCTCGATGTGTCACGACCCGCACCCGCTTTTCGGATACGAGACGTGTCCAAGCCAGCCTACGCCGCAGAGTCGGCGGTAGAACGCTGTCAAGCCCGTAAGAAATAATTGCTCAAGAATTACATTTGATGCTCATTCACATTTCTACATTTATTACAACATTTACAACATTTATATTTAAAGAAAATACAAGATTTTACAGTTAAATGAAATTGATACACTTGTTTTCTATTTCTAGGTCGGCCTCCGCATACCCATGTCTTTCCAGTGCTAATAGTGATCGCGGCTAAACCTGAAAAATGTTGGTTTCCAGTCAGGAATGGAACAAGTACACAAACCGACGACAATGCAAAACACAATAGAATTAACAAGACATGAAAATAGCATATGGAATATGAAAGCTAGTAAGAAAACTGATGACATAGCACGATAAAGAAGTAAACAAGAAAAAACTAATAAAAGACATCTATCTAGGTGGTGTGAAATATCCGTTTCAACATGTGGACGGCTAGGGGGTAAATAAGGCACACTGCACGTGTCGTGCGCAGCGGCTAGCATTCAAGAATAGACATATTGGGATATTTCTGGGTAGTCCACATGTATACTAAGATATTTTCCCTCCCGACAACTCCGTGTGACGAGCGTGTCAACAAGCAGCAAGATATATGTATAGACATGAAATGAAAAGACTACTATGAATCGGAAAGCAATCAGAAAGTGCACTTGCCTGTGGTCCTTTGCTGGTGAAACCAATATTCCCGTTGGGTCCACGATATTCTGATTAGCCTAGGGTCGATGCGAATGAGGCAAAAGAAATAGGGATACGATTAGCTACCATCGAGGATATTCTAGGAGGAACTTTATTTATAGAAGATAATCTCGTAACAATTATTTATAGACTCTTAGAAATATTTATAATTACCCTTTAGAAACCTTATAAAACTTATTTAGTGATATTTGTAAGGAAAATAATATTTAGTTTATAACCGCTTTTTAACGTATATATAAGTACTTGAAAAGTCCAAAATATTTAGACGAGTGATTAAAACATGTAGAGTTTATTATGGTATACAACTTGATAGATTATTAGACACATAAAGTCCAAATACTATTATTCCTCAAAATCATATTTGTTTAATATATATACATATATAGCTTCTTTAAATATATTTAAGCCAAAATGCCCATGCATATTATTGGAAAATATGATTTATATATTTACTTAAAATAAGGATGCCTATGACACAATATATACATATATATATAGTGTACATATGCATATGTCTGTATTGACAAAAGCCCATTTCTAAAATCATATATATCATCCCATACTATTATTGGCACATATATATTAAAAAATGTATTTAAAATATGTATAGTTTATTTAGTAATATATAAATCTTTTTGCAATAGAAGTCCATCATTAATATAGCCCTGAAGCCTAGTATTATATTTGCTACAAATATGATTAAGAAAAGTGATAATCATACTATATTTAATAAATATTAGTGGTAATAATACTTGTGTTAATACTGATAATAATACTAGTATTAAATATTGTATACAATATACATGTATACACATGCTAACAGTATTTTACCATAGCATTATAATAGTAAAATAAATAACCTAATGTTCCAGCCCAAATAACCATTCATGTAAAAATGCGATTACTCTTAAGGCCCAAGGCTATAACCCAAAGCATACTAGCTTCTCAGAGAAGCTTCAACATAATTAAGAAAGAGAAAATGCAGGGATGAAGAGAGGGGTTACCGAGCTCTCCTCCTCTCTGCGGACCCGGAAAGAAATTGGAGGAGACGACGACGAGAAGAAGGGACGCCCGACGGAACTCGGCGCTGGTGGTTGTGAACGGTCGGAGAGGGGCGTCCCCGAGCGTCTGGCCGGAGGGCGCACGCGCTTGGAGGCGGGCGCCGGCTGTGCTCCCGCGGCTGCTGGCGGCGCGACGTGGGTGGTCCAGATCCAAGGCGGGGATCCGATGGTGGCTACGCCTCCGTACACGAGATCAACATCAGATCCCGACCGCTGGTCGGTCGTCGAGGAGAGCGTGGCTGGTAGCGTTGCTCCATCCTGATGGCACCGTGGAGTGGCGGATCCATGGCAGGCCGGTGGGGCGAGCTCGGCTATGGAGGCACGGTCCAGGATGCCTGCAGTGGTGGGAGGCCAGGTCTACATCGGACGGTCTGCGCCGGTGCGGAAGGCACAGCCGCCGGGAACGCGGGGCAAGGGCAGGCGGCACAGTCGCGGTCTGGGTGGAGGGTCGCGCCGGCCGCAGGTTAGGTCTAGGGCTTCTTTTGGTTTTCTTTGTGGATGGTGCCGATGAGTCTGACTGTTGGATACGAGAACGGTGTAACGAACTGGATAAAGGAATTAATGACACGGACGCACGGGTCCGGACACGATGATTTCTGTGGTGGACACAGACACCTGGATACGAGATTTGTGTGGCTCTGATGGTTGTGTTATGGTGGTGATGGAGGGAGGCTGTGATCGGGGATGATGGGGAGTCGGATGGGTGGAGAGCGGGGCTGCTGGGACAGGCCGACGTTGATGGCGGTGGGTTCGGAAGATGGATATCGGAGGCCGGACTATGCTGATGATGATGACGGGACGATCATGGGTGTGGGGATTGATCCCGGCGGGTCGGGAGTGGTGTGTCGATCGGGAGAGAAGGATTTGGGTAGAGAAAAATTATAGAGATGGACAGGCCTGCATATATATATATAGTATACTTCGAGATAAATATTAGTTTAGGAGAAATCTTATCAATATAAGATTTAAAGGCAAATATGATAAGCTTCAAATAATTATCGAACTATCAACTAGAATATTTTGTAATATTATTTAATCCATTATGATCTTGTCATCAGCATAATAACTAAGATAATGTTTAATATATATCGGGATAATATAGATCACCTATTCTAACTTAAATCAATAATTGTTCAAAATGATTTAACTTAATCAATTACTAGTAGGTGATTGTATTTTGCTTTTAAGTCAATGAAATTGTTTTAAAAGCGAATAAATCTCATCATATATGATTACAATAATTATTAAAGGATAATCGACATTATCCATTAGTCATAGAATATTGGATCGATGATCAAAATAATAATATATTTAATATTTACCTAATAACATATCTTTAAAATAATAATCGACGGTTAATATGATATAGATAATATTTGATATCATCGAGGAACATATAAAATAAAATCCTATAAAATATTTGTAATTCTAGAAATCTTTTTCGAAGTCGATAATTGAATATACAGAAGATAATAACGAGAAAATATTTGCCAGCGAACCTAATGGTTATCGTTGAGCCATAAAGGTCTTACAAAATATTATCAAATGTACGATCTCATAGAAAATATAAAGAACAAATAATAAAATTTTAAAAAAAGATTGGGAAGAGGAGTCACAAATCTACCCACCTTAGAAATAAATTCGTCCTCGAATTTAAGGACTGCTAGGATAGGCGGACCTGGCTAATTTGTGGAATGGTAAGTAAATCGAACAAGAGAGTAAAGTAGATGGACGGAAAAGAAGGATTCTTTGATACGAACATTGCTCAACTAGGGTGGAAGTGGAAGGGTAAAAGGTATGGTTTGATGTTGGAACCTTGGGCTATGGTCTTGAATTCCAAAATGCTCTAAAATGTTTTCAAAAGAATTCGACAAAAGTTCATTAATTGAAGATTCTACCCACCTTAGAAATATTCTTACTGAAAATTTCGAATGGCACAATTAGTCATGATCAAGAAATGATATGATTGCTGATCAAATGAATTAGGTCGTGAATAAAATTGAAATTTTAAGAAAATATACTAGGCGGCACGATTAACTACCCTTGGAATTATATAGGCATGATTAATGGTCAAATTTTTAGGCTGATGTTAAACATGGAAAATCGCTTAGATAAATTTAAGAAGTCGCGATCAAGGCTACTCATGGAAGTCATCTAAGCATGATCAAAATTTAAAAGTTGGTACGAATATGAACAAGATCACAATAGTCATGATCACAGTGGAAAAATAAAACTTAGTAAAAAAAATATAGGCACGATTATGATTTAGTCATGAACAAAATTTGTTCCAGATCGATCAAAGTTGAAATCATTGTGGTAGGAACAAATAGTTAAGCAAAATTATTTAGGCACGATTATAGAATCGAATTCTAGGATAACATGCGAACTAGCACGAGTGAAATAAAATTGAATAGTCTAGCCGTGATCTAAGGGTCGTTAAGGACGGTCCAAATTAAAACCGTTCTAATACGATCGATCGGGTAAGCATGATTACATAATCATAATCTAGGGGTGATTATGAATCTAGTGGAAGGATTTCAAATTAGGTCTAAAAGGTGACGATTCAAAAATAGAAAGATATGGAGGAAACGAACAATAAGTTTATTGAGAAGTTGGTAACTAGGAATAATGCACAAATCAATTTAGAAAACTTATAGTTACATGTCAATAAGACGTAATCTCTAGGGTATTCGAAACTCGTAACCATAATCGAGGTCATTTTATCGAAAATTTATGCCTCGCCAGTGTACAGCTAGCTGCAATAAACTCTTGATTCCACGACTCAAGCAAGGATACGGTAATGAATACCCTATCAACTCTATCCAATCTGGACATAACAACTTAAAGATGAAGATAGGACGACCAAGATATAGTTTTGACAATGTTCGATAACTTATACTTACTCGAGATTACTTAAACTTAGGGATCATGCCTCGCCAGTGCGCTGCTGGCTGCAGTGAACCCACAGTCTCCATAAGTCAAATAAGTGGCGACAGTGCGCGGCTGTCTGCCATCGTAAGTCATCAAACTTATTCCCACTGTACCCTCCAAGGATATCAAAGGAGTTAAAAAAAAATTATACAAATTGATAAAGATAGAAAAATGCAAGCATCTGTTCTTTAAGTATAGGATTCAGCTTCTTGAAAAGAAAAACAATTGATTCGCCCGTCCCCAGCGGCGACGTCGCCCCCCTTCCCCCTAGTGGAGGCCTCTCGCCGGCGTTGGCATCGGCGGCGACGAAGCCCTCTGGCCAGCGACGCTCGCTCCGCCGCCACCGCCCCATCCCCCTCTCTTTCATCCACTTCTCCCGCTAGCCGCTCTCTTCGCCTTCGCCGCCGGAGTCTCCCGACCTCCCCTGCTCCGGACCTCCCTTCCCCTCCGTCATCGTCTTCCCTCTCCGGCGCGTTCCCTAGCGCCGCCTAGCCCGGCCACTCCGGCAGCCGCTGTCGCTGGGCCCGCTCCGTCCTGGCCACCGTCAGACCCCCCCCTCTTCCGATCAGCCCCCCCGTCTCCTCGTCGGTGCTCCTGCACGCGGGGGGGGGGGGGGGGGGGGGGGGTGTCGCGACCCTCGTGTTGTGCGCCCTTCGGGCAGCGCCCCCCAACCTGGGGCAGGGTGGACCTTGGGCCTCGCGCCAACACGTCCTGCCACTTTCTTTTGTTTTTGCTTTTGAAATTTCAAACTTTTGAAATTTCGAATGGTTATCCCCTATGCTGATTTTCGAAAGTCGGGTTCTCCGAATTTTCGAAAATTGAGCATTACTTCGGTTTGCCTTTATGTACCTGATCCAGGGCCCTTTTGTTTTTCGGCCCACACCTGTCTGTATTGCCCTTCTAGAGCTCCTTTTAGTTTTCAATAAAATGCACTTTTATTAAAAATAAAATAAAATAATATAATATAATATATATATATATATATATATATATATATATATATATATATATATATATATACAATAAAATGCACTTTTATTATGGCACGTTAAAATATATATATATATATATATATATATATATATATATATATATATATATATATATATATATATATATATATATATATATATATATATATATTGACGGAAAAGAAATCGACGTACTTTTTTTAGAGCATATCAATCTCGAGTGTTGTTCTCTTGCTTTATATATATATATATATATATATATATATATATATATATATATATATATATATATATATATATATTTGTGTGTGTGTGCGTTTTGAATTGGATATATGAGTAGAAAAAAAAAAGTAATGGTGAGGCATGCGGTCCGAGTGTTCAGGAGATCGATTTTTAGTGGGAGCGTTTGACACAACTACCAATTCCAAACACACACACACAATATATATATATATATATATATATATATATATATATATATATATATATATATATATATATATATATATATATATTTTTTTTTTTTTTTTTAGAAAGGTAATTTATATTAATAATAAGCAAAAGTTACAACCGATAGCAAAACTGTAAAAAATACACCTTGCGGTAGCTATCCCAAGTCAGCTACGTCAAACTCTATATTTCATATAATGCCAATATTTGGCGAGACCAAACCCTCAAATATGCGTCGATTTCTTTCCTTCCAGATGTGTCAGACAACTGCAGCTAGCCGTAGTCGAGCTTCATTATACCACCTCTTGCCTTCCCCTTTACTATTTCTAATCTGTAACATGATATCTCTCCACAATCGTGTCCCCCCAGATAGAATACTCAGCTTTCTATTATGTTCATTCCAAATCCACAACGATACATCACATGTGAAGAATAAATGGCTTTGAAAATCGGATGACTGATTAGGAAGAAAATTGGATGACTAATTAGGAAGAATAAATGACTTTGAAAATAGATAATTCAAACAATCTCCAAGGTGATCAAGATAGGGGAATTGTAAGTATTTGTCCCTGAATGAAAATATCTACTTTGAAAATCGGATGACTGATTAGGAAGAAAACGATCGAAGAGAAGAGAAATATAAACATTAATTTCTATTTCTCTATTATTCAAGGATCGAAGGGAAACATATATGTATCCTGAATTTCAACAAATTGACTCGGAAGTAATATATGGATAATTGAATCAAGTTAGGATCAATACTCAATGGATTAAAAATAAAACATTGATAAAATAATTACCTATGACCAATAAAAAATATTTAAGCAATAAGAATTTTATGATAGGATGATGAGATTTAGAGGGGAGAAAATAAAATTACACAAAGGGTCAAGATTAGTAATGGAACCATAGAAAGTCCTATCCACCAAGCGGACAGTTTACCAACGTTAGATCCTACCATCGTATCAAAACACAATGGTATGTTCCTTTTGTGAAAGATTCCTCTAAGTTAGCTAATAGGGTTTGAGAATGTTGATATATAGAGTGTTATTGGGCTTTAGTCCCACATTGGCTAGAATGATAGGAGAGGAGGCTAGCCTCACCTATATATATGTTGTTATTCCATTCAATAAGATATCTTAAATTCTCTACATGGTATCAAAGCCTAAACTTGCTTAGAATACCTACTTCCATCCCAACCCTAATCCTAATCTTGTCCCCCCCCCCCCACGCCACCGCTGCTGCCGCGCGCTGCCGCTGCCGCTGCCGCGCGCTGCTGCGCCGCCGCCGCTGCCGCGCGCTGCTGCGCCGCTGCCGCTGCCGCTGCCGCGCGCTGCTGCGCCGCCGCCGCTGCCGCGTGCTTGTGCGCCGCTGCGCTGCTGCCGGCTACTGCCGCTGCCGTGGTTGCCTCCGTGCACACCACTTTTAGGGCACCTACGGTGTAGGTACGCCCGAACGTGAGATTTATTTCATCTGTGGCACCTACGGTGTAGGTAAGCCTAAGCTTGAGATTCATTTCACCTGTAGCTCCTACGGTGTAGGTAAGCCTCACGCTCGTTCTTGAGATTTATCTCAAGGAGATGTCGATGATCCCTAGATCCGATGAAATTAGACATATTCGGATTTAGGAGAGGACGACGAGGACGAACGTGAGTCGTGGAGCAAGTGCGACGTGATCAAGAAGAAACATCGATGGAGGAGATCCTCAAGAAGCTGGATGCTGAGGATGTGGCGACGTTGCTGAAGTTGATAAAGGTGTCGGCTGGTGAAAGCACGACACGAGCACCGCCAAAGTTGGAACTACCCTCCATCGATCTGAAGTTGGATGGACCAGCCACCTATTTGAGTTGGTCACGGCGGGTGAGAAGAACCCTTGCAGGTAAGAACCTGGAGGGATTCTTGACAGGCGAGAAGACAGAGCCGGAAGAGGGCTCGACAGGACGCGACGAGTGGAAATCCACTCATATGGTGATTTATATCTGGCTTCTCAACTCCTTAGTCCAGTCTATTGCTTCCACAGTAGATGGCATTGAGATGGTGAAAGACGTATGGGAGAAATTGAGAAGAACCTATGATGGCATAGGTAACAATCTACGGATTTTCCAGATAAAAGGGGAGATCGACGACACCGTACAAGGCGAGAAGACGGTGCAGGAGTACGCTACGGAGTTGGAACGTCTCTGGCTGGATTATGATCACCATTCCAAACGGGCAAGCTGCGGGGACCCAAAGTGCAAGGAGAGACAGGTGTGTCTGCAGGAGAGGACGATGAAATTCCTTAAGGGACTGACTGCAGCATTCACACAGAGGACCGCCTTACTCCTCGCCCAGCCAGAGATCCCTAGTCTCGAGGAGGCTATCTCAGCCATGATTCAGGAGGAGACGCGGATCAAATTACAGACAGGGACAGGCGCATCATCGACAGGTGCTTTACCCGAAGTGAAGTCAGCACTAGCAGCTACCGGTTCGGGGGATACAGGATCCAAGGGAGAGCTCTGGCAACAGAATCGGCAGTGCTACAACTGTGGGGAGATGGGCCACCATCGATATGCTTGTACCAAACCACCTAAGGAGGGAGACTCAGGTGGTGGACGTGGACGAGGATATGCTGGACGTGGACGTGGTCGAGGAGGCCGACGAGGCGGTCGAGGAGGCTATCGGGCAAACCTGCTGGTGGCAGATGGGAATGGAGGAGCTGGCGACGCCTTTACTGAGGAGGATCAGGCGCTACTGGACCTGCTGGAGAGAAAGCAAAAAGCATCAATCGAAGGAGACAGAAGGAGCGGAGCAGAGGAGGCATCCACTCCATTCTTCAGAGGCAACACCGCTATGTATGCCCATCCATCAGAAGGTACTGACGAGTCTCACGCTCTTGCATCTATGTCTTCCCTTAAAATGTCAGACTGGATTATCGACTCAGGAGCATCTCGGCATGTGACCGGAAATGCTAGTAAGTTTTCCTCGTACACTCACCTAGTATCGACAGACACCATTCAGACTGCGGATGGTACTTTCCAACCAGTGGTCGGTAAGGGTACTGTTAATTGTACGGGTTCAGTAAGGTTATCCAATGTTTTGCATGCTCCATCCTTCCCAGTCAGTCTCTTGTCTATTAGTTCTATAATTCTCCAACTAAAATGCATTGTTTCTTTTGATATTCCTAAGGTGATCTTCCAGGAGAAAGGGACGGGACGAAGACTTGGGACTGGCACTTGGCATGATGGACTGTGGTACCTAGATCAAGACGGACTGGACTCAGCATTGGTGTCTATGGCAGAGAAGGCTGGAATGGAGGAGCTGCAGCAGAGGACTGAAGACACTTTGATACTTCATCATAGGAGGATGGGGCATTCTTCCTTTGATACTCTAAATAAGTTGTATCCAGATATGTATGCAAAATCAAATAAAAGGAAATTAGTATGTGATGCATGTGAGTTAGGAAAACTTACTAGGAGTTCATATGTTGGAAATGGTCATAAGAGTTCTTCAGTCTTTGAGGTAGTTCATTCTGATGTTTGGGGCCCATGTGCTACAAACACTATAAATGGGTATAAGTATTTTGTTTCGTTTATCGATTGTGCATCTCGTGTCACCTGGCTGTATTTGATGAAGAACAAAAGTGATGTATTTGCTTGTTTTCGGGACTTTCATAAATATGTCCAGACTCAGTATAATGCAGTGGTGAAGATACTGAGATCTGACAATGGGACGGAGTATACCAATAGGACACTTGCAGAGTACTTGTCAGCACATGGAATACAGCATCAGACCTCTTGTGCATATACACCAGCACAAAATGGAGTAGCAGAAAGGAAGAACCGACATCTTCTGGAGACCGCAAGAAGTATGATAATCGACATGAATGTCCCACAACACCTATGGGGATATGCGGTGTTGACCGCAGCTCAACTTATAAACAGGATGCCTTCAAAAGTCCTGGGATGGAAGTCTCCATGTGAAGTATTACAAGGTAATAATAGTGGAATACTTCCACTAAAGGTGTTTGGATGTGTGTGTTTTGTGAAGGACAACAGACCATTCGTTGGAAAACTTGACCCTAGAGCAGTCAAGTGCATCTTCGTGGGCTACTCAGCAACTCAGAAGGGGTATGTATGCTGGAGTCCAGTAGAGAAGAAGAAATTTGTTAGTATGGACGTCCACTTCCGGGAGCATGAGCCATATTACCACCAGGATGGAACTTCGTATAACACGCCTCATACTACAAGTATAAGGCGAGAGGGGGAGATAGAGAACTTGGAGAACCTGGTGGTAACCGATTTAGAAGTTTGGCATAGAGACACGGTTGAGGAGGAACATGAAGGTGAAGTGGAACAGAGGGAGGAGACGAGAAGTGTAACACCTACGGCTCAGGGGGAGTTACTGACCTACAACAGGAGAAACAACAAGCAGACTACAGGACCAGTACCTACAGTGTCAGTGCCAAGTCCCTTGCCTGCGCCTGTCCCAACTCCTGAGACACCTATACCACCATCCTCCTCATCTACACCACCACCCTCCTCAGGTGATATCGTTCCTCCGATGTCTCCCATACCACTACCTACACGAAGGACTACTCGCAGCAATGCGGGAAATCCTCCGGACAGATATGGTTGGGATCTTGCTAAGTTTGTTTCTTATGATCATATATCTTCTTCTCATGGAGCATTTATAGCATCTTTGGATAGTATTACTGTACCTAACAATTGGCAGGTTGCCAAGAACGATCCAAAGTGGAAAGCGGCAATGCACGAGGAGTTGGGAGCTCTTGAGAAGAACCACACTTGGGAGCTGGTGAGACTGCCAGAAGGGAAAAGAGCAGTTGGATGTAAATGGGTTTTTACTGTGAAACAGAACCCAGATGGACAGGTTGAGCGCTATAAAGCTCGACTGGTGGCAAAAGGATACAGTCAGACGTACGGCATCGACTATGACGAGACCTTTGCACCAGTGGCGAAGATGAGCACTGTCAGGACCTTGATCTCCCTGGCAGCCAATGGAGGGTGGAAGCTACACCAACTGGATGTGAAGAATGCATTTCTTCATGGAGATCTAGTAGAGGAGGTGTACATGGAGATACCACCAGGATTCGGCACAAAACAGACAGAAGGCAAGGTCTGCAGACTGAAGAAGTCTCTCTATGGACTGAAGCAGTCTCCTCGGGCATGGTTTGACAGGTTCAGGAGAGCAATGATAGGGATGGGATATCAGCAGATCAATGCTGATCACACTGTCTTCTTCAGACGGAGTGGAGGCCATATCACCATGCTTGCAGTATATGTAGATGATATGATTATCATAGGCAATGATGAGCAGGAGATCGCCCAACTCAAAGTAAAACTTGGCAAGGAGTTCGAGGTGAAAGATCTTGGCCCCCTTCGATACTTCCTTGGGATTGAGATTGCTCGAGATAATGAGGGAATCGTTCTTTCTCAAAGGAAGTACGCACTGGACCTGCTTACGGAAACAGGGATGATGGGATGTAAACCAGCTACGACACCGATAGACCAGAAGTTTAAACTGGATGCTGAAGCTGGAGAACCAGTTGACCGGGATAGATATCAGAGATTGGTGGGCAAGTTAATCTACTTAAGCCACACTCGACCTGATATCAGCTTTGCGGTAAGTGTAGTAAGTCGCTACATGCATGACCCCCGGAAGGGTCACATGGACGCAGTGTACCAGATTCTGAGGTACTTGAAGGGAGCCCCCGGGAAGGGACTGATCTTCAGAAGAAATAATCACGTAGGCATTGAGGGCTATTGTGATTCTGACTGGGCTAGCTGTGCTGACGACAGGAGATCCACATCGGGATACTGCATATTTGTAGGAGGCAACTTGGTCTCTTGGAGGAGTAAGAAGCAGTCAGTAGTGGCCAGATCAACAGCTGAAGCAGAGTATAGAGCTATGGCCTTGGGAGTCACAGAACTGTTGTGGTTGAAGAATATGCTGACGGAGCTAAAGCTGGACCAGGGAGCAAAGATGAAGCTATGGTGTGACAACCAGGCAGCTATTAATATTGCCAACAATCCAGTGCAGCATGACAGGACCAAACATATTGAGATTGACAGATTTTTCATCAAAGAAAAACTGGATAAAGGAGAACTAGAGCTGGGCTATGTTCCAACCAAAGATCAGGTAGCAGACGGACTGACAAAGGGGCTTAGTTCTATCAACATGATGAGAGGATGTGACAAGATGGGCTTAGTGAATATCTTTCGCCCATCTTGAGGGGGAGTGTTGATATATAGAGTGTTATTGGGCTTTAGTCCCACATTGGCTAGAATGATAGGAGAGGAGGCTAGCCTCACCTATATATATGTTGTTATTCCATTCAATAAGATATCTTAAATTCTCTACAGAGAATTTAACAAGTCTCTATCTAAATCATATGTACCTCTATAACAACCTTAACTACCCGACAATCAAATTAAATTAGGGACTCCTAGTTCTAGTTATTCTCTAAATTTTTTAATCCTAATTGTGAATGAGCATCCTACTTCCTATTCGCAGGCTCGCAGTAGTACGACTAATATGGTACTACACGAGTTCGTACATTTTGCGAAGACTGACCTACATGGGCTACCACAAAACTTGTCACGACCCGCTCTCACTTTTCAGGATACAAGTGCGTGTCCAAGCCAGCCTATGCCACAGTGTCGGCAGTAGAACGTTGCTTAGCCACAATGCTCAAAATCACAACTAAATTCTCATTCATAAAATTAAACTAAATTACAATATTCAAAGATTTACATTTGATACAAAGTACAATGTCTCACAATTTATAAAGAACAACTGAATAAAACTCAACTATCTAACTAATCTTTAGGTTTTGGCTTTCGAGTCTCTATCTCCCCCCGTATGGTCCATAGCACAAAAGTAGGAAGCACGTCATCCTTACCTATATCAACGATCCAGTCAGGAAACGAACGTGTACATTCTAACAGCAGTTCCAATAATTTGACAAAATCTATAAAACAGTAAATAATACTGAAGTACATGATGAGTGGGTTAGCAGAGAATCTTGGCAAGAGACATGTGAGTAAAAACATGAGAGCATGGCATTTAAGAAAATGATGTAACTATGATAAATGACTGAAACAGGAACTGTAATATAGCAAGACTACCTCTAACTAGTGTGTTGAAATACACTTTTGACATATAAATGGCTAAGGGGTAAATCCGGCACCCCGCACGTGAATTATGTGACTGCTATCAGACACGATCAGACATTTTGGAATGTTTCTGGGTATATTTACATATCTACTAATGTATTTTCCCACCCGACTAGTACACATGGATTCAACAAGTCACGAACAGGGTAAACATGCAAGTCAAAAAAAATAACATGTAAAAAATCCATAACTACTCTCTCGTGTACAATCGTGTCGAAAATCAACCGAAAATCAATGTAAAACACTACTAAATACATGAATCATAGATATGATCAAATATGAAAATTATCAGAAATGTACTCGCTTGAGGTCCTTAGCTGATGAAACCGATAATACTATTCCGTCTAGAATAGTCTGATTGGCTAGGGTCGATGTGGATTAACAAAGAAATAGAAAGTACGATTAGATTGGTTATGATCACGATTAATCTAAGAGAAAATCGTTTAAGAAACACAATTCCTAATTAGAAAGTATTTATATCTATATATTTATTTAAAAGATATTTAGAAACTATTTATAAACTTTACTTTTGGAAAAACCCTTTAAGAAAATATTATATAATTTTATTTTTAAGGATGCTTATTAATAAACTCTGTAATACTTCTAATGTACAAGTAGTTATACCTAAAAGTCTACTAACAATAAAAATTGAATGAATCTAAAGCCCAAAATAAAATCCCTAAATCCACTAAAACAAAATAACTAAATAAATAAACTAATTTTTGTCAAATATGAAACATAGTTTAATTTGATAGAAAAATATTATGATAATATATTTAATATACTTTAGTATAAAGCCCATGGTAATAATCCAGTCCAAAGTATTTAAATTACATAGATGTTTAAGATCCATTAACAAGCCCAAATGAGTGATAATCCCTAAACTTACCAAAGTCTACTTTAAGTTCTTATATTAAATACCACAAAATAACTAATAACCATAATAATAACAAAATAATATATTAATAATATTATCAATACAAGTATTGATATATAATATTTAACTATATATATATATATATATATATATATATATATATATATATATATATATATATACTAATACCTGCATATATATCATTCAGCCCAAAACAGATATTATAGAGTCCAAAATACATATTTATAGCAGTCCAGTACCCAAAGCCCAGTCCAAATAAATAAAATAAAAACTAAAATAAACACAAAAGACCACAGGCCCAAAAGCCCGCAACTCGGCCCACTAACAACCGAAACTCCATAACCCTTCTCCTTCCCCCTTTTTCTTCCTGGGTTCTATACATAGAAGAGAAACAAAGGAAATTGAAGAAAGAAGATAAGGGAGCGGGAGTGAGAGTATAAAGAGAGATCGGAGGGTAGAGAGACTTACAAGGAGAGGGGGATGGTCGAGTTTCACCGGAAAGGGCTTCGACCCAAGGTGGAGGCAGCGGTGGCGCTAGGAGGGAGCGCGCAGTTACGGTAGAACGCGGCCTTCGCATCGACTCTGGAAGCGGAGGCAACATGGTGTCGGCATGAGGACTCCTATGGATGCATGACGGGGGACTGGTCAGCAGTTGCTCGGCTCGACAAAACCGGCACAGACGTACGATCGCTGGGCAAGGTGGTGGCGATGAGTCTGGTCGCTGGGCGGATCTGGGCTGTGGTCGTGGTGCTGGATGCGCGGGCACGGCTCGGTCGCCCTAAAATTTTACTATAATTTTTTATATTTGTTTTATGATGGTATTTGTACGTCGAGTGCGAATACGGATATGATTTGACATTTATATTTTTTACATAAAAAGTTTTACTATAGGTTTGGTAACTATAGAAATAAATATTTTTATTTTCGAGTTACATATACAGTAAATATTTTGTTTATAGATATTTTTCGCCAAAATTTAGTCGAATGTTTTATTTAATTCCATTATTATAAAAATACTTTTTAGTTATACAAGTATAGGAAATAAATGATATTTTCTTTATAAATAATATGTACTACTAGGAAAATGTTTTATATTACTGCATTCGAGCTGCGAGTACATGAAATTTAATTCTTGTAGATATTTTGAAATTTTGAAATTTTTTCTATCTTAATTTAAATAAATAAATAAAGTATTTCGAAACTATTTCCTATTAATATATAAATATTTATTATGATTTTCGAAATTAATTATTATTATTATTTATTATTAGGATATTTCAAAATTTACGGATTAATGTAAATCATTTATAGTAATTTAAATTTAGATTTAATTTATTAATTTTATTCTTAAATAGTTTTACTTATAGATAAGATTTAGCTAGATACAAATTTGGATTTGTAATTGGATTTGATTGGTTTTAAATGGATTTGAATTATCAAAAGGGGTTTTAAATTTTTCCTAGTTCATATCCAACTAGGAGTTCTACCCCCTATATAGGGGAGACACCCTATTGTTTCTTCCACAATTGTCTCCACAAATATTTTTCCACTAAAGTGTCGTGCATCGTGTCCGTGTCACCTTTTTTTCTTCCACTATATTTCCTATTACAATTACAATTCTTCCCGACCCCGTGTACGACAAACCCGGACACAAATCCAGAATACAGACCCCCTCTCATGTCGGACACATCCCGACACGATCATCTAAACCTAACCCTTTTCCCTCATACTGCTCGAACCCCGTCGCACCGCCTACGCCGCAACCCTCTACACCACCACACTCCTCTTCCAGCACAACCCTGTCGTCCTCCGGCCAACCCCCGTTCCTTCTCACCATCAGCGATACCACTACCACCACTGCAACCATCCCATACCCCCACAACCACCGTGAACTCGCTGCTGCAGCAGCCCAGCCAAAAACCCCATCTTCTCTCCGTCGAGCCACCAATCTCTGGCCACCCAAACGTCCAGTCACCCGACCTACGGCCAAAACCCTACTGGCAACCACCATTCAAAAACCACCGTTACCAACAGAACCACCTCCTCGGCACCGTCCTACGACCACTGCCACCTACCACGACTTCCCCAAACACTATGGTAGCCCTCAACTCCGATCATCATACCCTGTCGCCGACGCCCACTAGCTGGCGACATATCAAAATGCTGTCGTCGCCTTAAAAAATGACATATAGGAAGAAACCCTCACCGACTTTGGCCGCCACCCGATCCTCATCTCCTGTCGTCACCCCGTCCACCGCCTCCGGCCTTTTCATTGGACTCGACCTCATCCTCCGCTAACGACCTATCCCTTGCCACCGGGACAGGATAGCGCCAGTGGAGGCCAGATCCGGACTCGAGCGACTCCAAGGAGAGCGTCTGCTGCCGCGTTGGTCTTCCGCGGCCAAATTCGCCACCGCACGGGTCCTCCGAGCTCTCGCAGCGCCACCCCCTTCTTCCTCCGCCGTGCGCGCTCAGCCGTGACGCCGAAACCACTGCTGGGACTCCCTCTCTCTCCGCTCTTTCCCCCGAACGTCCTTCCTCTCACCCTTATAAATTCGTTCACCTCTCCACTCTTTCTCCCTCTCGCTTACTTCAGTTTTGCTCTCTCTTTCTCTTGTACAACGAGAAGAGAGGACTACAGTTGTGTTAAAATTTTTTTTTTGATTTTTTGATTTTTTGATTATTATTATTATTATTATTATTATTATTGTTGTTGTTGTTGTTGTTGTTGTTGTTGTTGTTTTCTTAATTGGGTTATTTTATTTTTATTTATATTATCAAGATCTTTGTTATACAGTATGTAATAGAGATTTGATAAATGCTTTAAAATATTATTATTATATTATTATTATTTTTGTATTATTAGTACCAATTATTATTCAAATTGCTTTATTAACTAAAATAGATAATTTCTTAAAAAACTAATTTTGTAACTAAATATTACGGGGTATGATTTATTACTGTGAAATTTTTATCTACTTACAGTAAAATTATTTGATAAAATTATAGTTTTACAAAATATGGGTTTTAGACTTAAATAATTTTCTAGAATTACTTTGTTTCATTTAAATTATTTTTTGATTTATAAAAATATAGGTTCCAAACTAAAATATTATTTTGACAAAATTTGGAGTTTTTGCCCTAAAAAGATTTTTTTTTATTTTCAAGTATTTAATTAAATTATTTTAACTAAATAAAACCCTATTTTCAAGTATTATAAATAGTTCTCTAAAATCATATATATTATTATCCATTTTTCCTTTGATTTTTCCTCCTTTCCATGACCAATCCTATTATTCCTATTCTCTCGCAAAATTTCGTACCTCCTTATGTCAGCCCTAACTAATTTGACCGTTCTGGACCCAATAGAACCACCCGTGCCATCATCGGAGACCGTCTTGCGTAGTTGTAACACCGAAGCCAAACGTTGTGCCACCTTGATTATCGCATCACCTCAGGCGTCACTACTAGGCAAGATATCTTGTCATTTGCTGTCAATTTATTTTAGCTCATATTTCGTACAATTAATTATTATTTACTTTCTACAAAATAAATTGTGATACATGGCATAATTTGATAGAATTTTATTATTCAGTTCTATTTCCTGCTATGTACTATTTTCTTACACATTGAACTTAGATTTAAATGACCACCCTTTGTGTGTTGCATTTATAGGCCTTGACACATTTGTACCATAGAGTTGCGAGTCGCATATAGAACTCGGACATGCGTGACTGGCTGGCCACCAGTACGTATAAGTCGTACGATAGGATTAACCGCTAGTAGTGTTGCATGATTTATTTTGACTTAGCGGTTAATAGAGGTTATACGTGTTATGGATACAACATAGTAGACATTGGGCAGAGAGGACATATCCTTAGCGTATGGGCTATTTTACATATTTCCCTTGTGATCGTACGCTCCACCGGAGATGCGGGTTGATGACCCCTTATTTACTACTGGTCCACTGACGTTCGTGGAACAGTTATGCCTGAGGCCCCTGGTGCCCTAAGGGGGGACCATGCCGATCCCATTTTAGCCAGGGCCCATGCGTTGGAGGTTGTTCTTAAAACTACATTCACTTAGACCGGCTAGGCACCATTATCCGTTAGGTATGAGTACTCTTGGTTTGGTTACTTATATCTGACCATGGATTGAAACAATAACTTATCGCGGATTAGTTCGTCACATCTTGTCTTGTTTGGTTGTAGGTGTGGGCTTACTACTTCGATGAGAAGGTATTGAACCTTATTGTGGTCCGGATACCATATTGGATTCATGGCTTGGAAAGATACTTCATCGTGGGTTAGTATGCAATCTCCTGTCCTTGTCTGGTTGGGGGGATGGTACGCTAGTTCAAAGGTGGAGTGTTGGACCATGTTATGATCTGATTGACTTATTATTGAGCAGTATTTATTCAGTTTATATGGCATGATATTGTGTATCTTGTTACGTCCCTCTGAGGATCTAGTTATCTCTCCAGGTATGTGCTCTTGTCTTTCGCAGGTATTTTATCCGTGGTTGTGATCATCTCTATTCTTTGAGGATGATTGTACTTGGATCGTTTTCACTTCGCTCGCCAAACTCATTTTATTTTCCATGTATTTCTCCCCTTACTTTTTAGTAGTAGATTTGTCTCCGCCCAACATATTGTACAAAAACATTTCATAGTTGATTATATGATATCTTTTATTCTTTTATTTTGTGGATGAGATTAGATTACTCTTGGTTTACTGCATTTTATAGCTTATGTATACATACGAGATGTCCATATATTGGAGTATACTTCGTATGTTTGCAGATGGCATGTCTACGTACTTAGTCCTAAGTATTTTGGGACTGGAGCGTTACATGCTGGCAGAATACGGAAGCTGGGCTTTGGTGATGGTGGAGAGGCCATATGAAAGGGGATGAACAGAATAGGGCGGCTATATGAGCTGCCAATATTCTTTATTTATTTGATATATGGGATATGTAGGTTAGATCGATAAGAACCAAAATCGAATGTTTATATCACTTCCATATTTAAATGCTAAGTAAATATTTAAACTATAACTAATCAAATCCAATTATAATATCCGATAACAATAATAGTTTAGAATATACTCAATTCTATCAAAATAATTTGATTCGTATATTTCGTATCATCAAGTAACTAATTAAAATAAATTAAGGGATCATTGTAATCACTTAAAGATAATTTTCAATAATATCCAATAAATTAGACCATATAAATTTAAATAAATCAAATAAGTAATTACTATAATAATTTTAAATATTATCTAAATTCAAATAAATAATCCTCCTAATAATATATTATAAAAACAATTTTAAATATATCAAACAAAATCTTATTTAGGAATAATTAGATAAATTAGGAAGTTTTGTATTAAATAATCTTATGGTCAAAATACTCATGGTTTATAGAACCATCTTTGAAACCAAATATTTTTGATAATAACATATTTCAAATAACAAGATTTCAACCAAAATAGTTTTTATAAAAACTACTTAAGATTTTCAATCCATAAAATTAATCTAGTTTTCGATTTACAAAAGAAAATATTACCGTAATATTGATACAAGGTTTTTAAAGAAAAATTACTTCTCAAACAAAATATGTAAAGTAAAATGATTAAACAAAATGAATAATGATTTTTTTTGAATTTCAGGAAGATGAGTTACAAATCTACCCACCTTAGAAAAATTTCGTCCTCTAAATTTCAAGGGCACGACTAGGCACGATTAAGAGTATAATCGAGAAAATGATTGATCAATGACCAAACAAATTAGATCGTGAATAAAATAGATCCTTAAGAAAAGATACCATATGGCACGATTAAGGCGTAGTCGAAAAGGTCTAGTTATAATGGTCCAGGATACAACCGAAATAGGATTGGTTAAACAAGCAAAGTCGTTTAGGCACGATTAACTACCGATTGAGACTATGCTAGCATGACCAATGATCCAAAATCTAGACAAGGTCTAACATGATTAATTACTTTAATACAGTAGGATGTAGTTACGATCAAGGCTAATTATGGAAGTCATCCAAGCATGATTAAGAATTTGGTATGAATACGAATATGATTAAACTAAACATGATCAAAGATGGGATAATTCTAAATATTAGCAATAATAGAGTTTGAAATATAGGCACGACTTTGACTATAGTCAAATAGTTTAGTCACGATCAAAGTCGTTTAGGAACGATCGAAATTCAATTTGGTTTGGCCCGATTAACTCAATTAACTATTTAAGCAAAATCATTTAGGCACGATTACCGAGTCAAATCTAAGAAAACATGAAAATTGGCACAATCGAAATATAATTGAATCATCTAGTCGTGATCAAAAGGTCGTTAAGTATAATCCAGTCAAAATTATTAGCACGATTCGTTACTAAATCAAAATTATTTAGACACGATCACAGATTCAACAACCTAAGTATGATGATGAATCTAGTGAAATAGAATCAAAATATAATAATCAGTTCTAAATGATTACTAGAAAGGAATTAATTGATGAATTTTGAATAAGAAGGAAGAAAGGACTACCAATTTACTGAAAAGACGATGGTAATAATACGACACCAATCACTTTGGAAAATTAATAGTCGCATGTCAATAAAATATATAGCCTCTATGGTATTCGAAAACTGAAAGCATATCCGAAGTCACTTTACCGCGAATTTATGCCTCGCTAGTGTACATCTGACTGCAATCAACTCTTGGTTCCACGACTCAAGTAAGAATACGGTATCAAATACTCTATCAACTCTATCCAACATTGACATAGTAACTCAAAGATGAAATAGGACAAACAAGGCATAGTTTTTATAATATTCGATAATCTACTCTTACTTGAAATTACTTCAACTTAGGGGTCATGCCACGCCAGTGCGCTGCTGGCTGTAGTGAACCCACAGTCTCGATAATTCAATAAGTGCCGACAGCGTGCCACTGCCTTGCCATTATGGGTCATCGAATATTCTTTCAAACTTTTTCTCTAAGAATTTTTCAAGGAAATTGCAAAGAACTTGATCATGATAGAAATGTCTAATATCTGCCCTTGAAGTGAAAGGATCAGTTTGAAATAAAACGATCAATAAGGTATCACTTTTGAAAATGAGACGATCAAAAATTAAGGAAGGCGGGTGGGGATTTAATATATAGATAATTGAAGCAGGTTAGGCTCAAAACTCAATAAATATAGGTGGAGCATTGGTTTTTTATTTATTTATTTTTATTTTAAATAATTACTTATGCAAATAAATAAGTAATACGGCCTCGGTAGATAATTCAAACAATCTCCAAGATGATCAAGATAGGGAAAGTGTAAGTATATGTCCCTGAATGAAAATATCTGCTTTGAAAATCGGATGACTGATTAGAAAGAAAATGAGCGAAGACAAGAGAAATATAAACTTTAATTTCTATTTTTCCATTATTCAAGGATCGAGGAGAACATATATGTATCCTGAATTTCAACAAAATTGACTCGAAAATAATATATGGATAATGGAATCAAGTTAGGATCAATACTCAATGTATTAAAAATAAAACATTGATAAAATAATTACCTATGACCAATAGAAAATATTTAAGCAACAAGAATTTTATGATAGGATGATGAGATTTAGAGGGGAGAAAGTAAAATTACACAAAGGATCAAGATTAGTAATGGAACCATAGAAATTCCTAGTCTACCAAGCAAACAGTCTACCAACCTTAGATCTTACCATCGTATCAAAACACAATGGTATGTTCCTTTTGTGAAAGATTCCTCTAAGTTAGCTAATAGGGTTTTAGAATTCAATAAGTCTCTATCTAAATCAATATACCTTTATAACAACCTTAACTACCCGATAGTTAAATTAAATAAGGGACTCCTAGTCCTAGTTATTCCCTAAAAAATTAATTAATCCTAATTGTGAATGAGCATCCTACTTCCTAGTCGCAGGCTCACAGTAGTACGACTAATATGGTACTACCACAAGTTCGCACATTTTGTGAAGACTGACCTGCATGGGCCACCATAAAACTTGTCACGACCCACTCCAGCTTTTCGGGATACGAGTGCGTATCCAAGCCAGCCTACGCCGCAGTGTCGGCGGTAGAACGTTGTCTAGCCACAATACTCAAAATCGTAACTAAATACTTATTTACAAAATTAAACTAAATTAATTACCATATTAAAGATTTATATTTTATACAAGGTACAATGTCTCATAATTTATAAAGAACAACTGAATAAAACTCAACTATCTAACTAATCTCTAGGTTTTGGCTTTCGAGTTTCTATCTCCCCTGTATGTTCCATAGCACAAAAGTAGGAAGCACGTCGTCCTCACCTATATCAACGATCCAGTTAGGAAAGGAACGAGTATATTCTAACAGCAGTTCCAATAATTTGACAATATCTATAAAACAGTAAATAATACTGAAGTACATGATGAGTGGGTCAGCAGAGAAATATGGCAAGAGACATGTGAGTAAAAACATGAAAGCATGGCATTCAAGACAATGATGTAACTATGATAAACGACTGAAACATGAACTGTAATATAGCAAGACTACCTCTAACTAGTGAGTTGAAATACACTTTTGACATATAAATGACTAAGGGGTAAATCCGGCACCCCGCACGTGAATTGTGCGATTGTTATCAGACACGATCAGACATTTTGGGATATTTTTAGGTATATTTACATGTCTACTAATGTATTTCTCCGCCCGACTAGTACCCATGGATTCAACAAGTCACGAACATGGTAAACATGCAAGTCACGAAAAATAACATGTAAAGAATACATAACTACTATCTCGTGTACAATCGTGTCAAAAATCAACCAAATATCAATGTAAAATACTACTAAATACATGAATCATAGATATGACCAAATATGAAAACTATTAGAAATTTACTCGCCTTAGGTCCTTAGCTGATGAAACCGATAATATTGTTGTGTCCAGAATAGTCTGATTGGCTAGGGTCGATGTGGATTGACAAAGAAACAGAAGTACGATTAGCTTGGTTATGATCACGATTAATCTAAGAGAAAATCGTTTAAGAAACACAATTCCTAATTTAGAAAGTATCTATATTTATATATTTATTTAAAAGATGTTTAGAAACTATTTATAAACTTTATAAACACTTTTGGAAAAACCCTTTAAGAAAATATTATATAATTTTATTTTTAAGGATGCTTATTAATAAACCCTGAAGTACTTCTAATGTACAAGTACTTATACCTAAAAGTCTACTAACAATAAAAATCGAATGAATCTAAAGCCCAAAATAAAATCCCTAAAACCACTATAACAAAATAACTAAATAAATAAACTAATTTTTGCCAAATATGAAACATAGTCTAATTTGATAAAAAATATTATGATAATATCTTTAATATTCTTTAGTACAAATCCCATGGAAATAATTTAGTCCAAAGTATTTAAATTACATAGATGTTTAAGGTCCATTAACAAGCCCAAATGAGTGATAATCCCTAAACTTACCAAAGTCCCCTTTAAGTCCATATATTAAATACCACAAATTAACTAATAACCATAATAATAAAAAAAATAATATATTAATAATATTATTAATACAAGTATTGATATATAATATTTAACTACTTATATATACATGTATTTATACTAATACCTGCATATATATCATCCAGCCCAAAACAGATATTATAGAGTCCAAAATACATATTTATACCAGTCTAGTACCCAAAGCCCAGTCCAAATAAATAAAATAAAAACTAAAATAAACACAAAAGACCATCATAGGCCCAACTTCCCGAAACGCGGCCCACCAACAAACCAAACTCAATAACCCTTCTCCCTCCCCCTTTTTCTTCCTGGGTTCTCTACATAGAAGAGAAACAAAGGAAATTGAAGAAACAAGAGAAGGGAGCGGGAGTGAGAGTATAGAGAGAGATCAGAGGGCAGAGAGACTTACAAGGAGGGGGGATGGTCAGGTTTCATCGGAAAGGGCTTCGGCCTAAGGTGGAGGCAGCGGTGACGCTGGGAGGGAGCGTGCGGTTACGACAGAATGCGACCTTGGCGTCGACTCCGGAAGAGGAGGCAACATGGCGCCGGCATAGGGACTCCTGTAGTGGCACGACGGGGGACTTTTCAGCTATTGCTTGGCTCGACAGAATCGGTACGAACGCAAGATCGCCGGGCAAGGAGGTGGCGACGGGTCTGGTCGCTGGGCTGATCTGAGCTATGGTCGTGGCACTTGATGCGCGGGCACGGCTCGGTGTGTGCGATACTCGTCGGAGGGGCAGCACGACGCTTCGGGTCATGCGAGACGCCGGCAATACGGCACGGAGAGGGTGTCTCGGAGCGGGGCTCAGGTAAGTATTTGGGTGGCGGTGATGTTTTAGTATGTGGTGGTGGCGATGGACGGTGGTGGTGGTGATTGGGTCGACTGTGGTGGCAAGGGTGGTGTGGTGTGGTAGTCGGGCATGAGGAGGCACGGCTCGGTCGGTTGTACTGTATTTTGGTTTCTGTGGGGATGACATATCCTGTGTCGGACACAGAATGGAATCAAGGTCGTGTTCTGCCTGTCGGACACGATGAGCAATTTTTAGGTTGTGATGTAATAACTGGAAAAGGAATGAGGCGTGGACACTCAGGGTCGGACCTGAGACCGGACACAGACACGAAACATGGTTGATGATGATTATTGGGTTTGACGGGTTCGCGACGAGGTGCTGGCAGAATATGAGAGCTGGACTTTAGTGACGGTGGAGAGGTCATATGAAGGGGGATGAGAAGAAAATGGCGGCTATATGAGCTGTCAATGCTCTTTATTTATATGATACTAGTCATAACCCGTGCCCATAGGACATGGTTCATTTAAGGTATTCTTCCTCAAAATCTTGGACCCTCAATTTTAAACGAACAATAATAATTATGAGGCCCCCATCAAAATATTAAATCCCAACCACTGCTGGATGTGAATTTTTTTTGGATTCCCCATAAAACCCCACTCTCAATAATGCTCATCCACAACCATTATGAGTGCAAACCCCACTCTTTGGATTCCCCATAAAACCCCACAACCGTTGATTCACCAAGATTAAATCCCAACCACTCTTTATCTTGGCACAGTCAGCCCTAGGATTCAAAAACCTTTGTGTATTGTATAAGAGATATAGGATATGTAAGTTAGACTGATAAGAACCAAAATCGAATGATTATATCACTTTCATATTTAAATGCTAAGTAAATATTTAAACTTTAACTAATCAAATCCAATTATAATATCCGATAACAATAATAGTTTAGAATATACTCAATACTATCAAAATAATTTGATTCGTATATTTCGTATCATCAAATAACTAATTAAAATAAATTAAGGGATCATTGTAATCACTTCAAAATAATTTTCAATAATATCCAATAAATTAGACCATATGAATTTAAATAAATCAAATAAGTAATTACTATAATAATTTAAATAGTATCTAAATTCAAATAAATAATCCTCCAAATAATATATTATAAAAACAATTTTAAATATATTAATCAAAATCTTATTTAGGAATAATTAGATAAATTAGGAAGTTTTGTATTAAATAATCTTATGGTCAAAATACTCATGGTTTATAGAACCATCTTTGAAACCAAATATTTTTGATAATAACATATTTCAAAAAACAAGATTTCAACCAAAATAGTTTTTATAAAAACTACTTAAGATTTTCAACCCATAAAATTAATCTAGATTTCGATTTACGAAAGAAAATATTACCGTAATATTGATATAAGATTTTTAAAGAAAAATTACTTTCCAAACAAAATATGCAAAGTAAAATTATTAAACAGAATGAACAATTTTTTTTTTTGAATTTCGGGAAGAGGAGTATCAGAGAGTACTATCAATCGAGACATTCCGAATAGCGGCTGCAAATTGTCGAGTATATCCATTCGCCTCAGGTGCCCATATTCTCTGCTTGATAATGGAGTTGACCAAATCTTGTCGTTTCTTCCATCCGCGCACATGCGTCGTATGCAGCACCCCCAGCGGCCTCCTATCGAACCACGACTCCTGCTAAAGAAGAGTACTTCGGTCATCCTTTATGCCGTGGTGTATCAACGTGCGTAGCATATCACAATATATACACACCTTTTTAAAAACTACTGAATCATTATTGTTCGCCTTTACACACCGAATGATTTTATCCTTCACATATCTGTTGCGAATCCATGTGTCCCATAAAGACTTTGACGTTAGAGCCTTCCATGCCAGTTTGACTCCAGCTACATCGCGTAGGCTTTGAAGATTACTCAAGTCCACCCCTCCTTCTGTCGGCCGGCAGAGTGAATCCCAGCTTATACAATGAAGACCACCCCCCATATGAATGTTGCACAGATTTGCTCGATCCTCTTGATAGTGGAAGTCGGTAACAGGATGGCTTGGAGCCATAACCGACTTATGTAGTAATAACTGATCGGACAAGTTTTATACGCCCCCCAAAAGAGAGACATCTCGTATGCCACCCCTCCACTCGGCGCCGCGTATATTCGACTGGACTCTAACACTCCATACTTCTGGCGTAATTAATCGATAGCGGGATCCCTAAGTATTTAACAGGAAGCATACCCTGTTCTATACCCAAGATAGCCGCTCGCTCTGTCTGGTTGGGGCAATTGAACTAAAATACGTCGTACTCCTTTCTTGGCTCAGCCGAAGTCCTGTTAGGTTGCCAAACGTATCCAGGATAGCCGCTAATTCTTGAAGCCCTCTCCAAGTAGGGGACATGAACACCAATAAGTCGTTCGCGTATATCAAGTGAGACGCGTGGGGATGATTGTGCTGATATAGCAGGGTAATCCGCTTCCTGAGCACAGCTGAGTCCATAAGGCAGGAGAAGTGTTCCATCACTATAGTGAATATATAAGGAGAGAGGGGGTCGCCTTGACGTAGTCCTCTACTACTTTTGATGAAACCATACGGTTGTTCATTCAATAGGACAAAGAAGGTTGGCGTCGATATGCACTCTCGAACCATGGAGACCCACTTTTTGTCGAAACCCATATCGTCCATAATATGACATACAAAATCTCTGTTTATCGTGTCATACACTTTACGCAAGTCAAGCTTGGAACAAGATATGACACCACCTGCCTTGTTGAAATTATGAATTAACTCATGTGCAAGAAGGTTGTTCTCTGCAATGTCACGCCCCTTGATGAATGTAGCCTGGTTCGAAGAGATCAGCTCCTGCATAATACCTTCCATGCAACGACACATCAAATATGTTATTATTTTATATAAATAATTTTTAGTCCCGGGGGCTTGATCAAAGATGGTAAAACAGATACAACAAAGATCTACGATGATACAAATACCAAATAACCCGATTACAATATGGAGGAGGAAAATAAAGAAGAGAAGATCTCTCGTTCTTCCTTGCAAACGTGTTGCAATTGGGACAGAACGAGTTATAATAATCTAGAAAGAGATGAGAAGAAGAACAATGCTGGGGTGTCAAAACACCGTTGCTCAAAGTAAGATTCGCCCCACACGAACTGCTTCCAGGAACCAGCAAGTTTGAAGAACTTATGGAACGCTCGAAGTCACCTCTGTTCTGACTCCTCGGATGGACTTGCAATGGCGGCAGCAGCTCTCTCTCTCTTTCGCCTTTTCTGACTTGTATTTTCGTTGTTACCACAAAGGAGGCCAGAAGAGAGTATTTATAGAGAGAGGGTGGAAACCCTAGCCGCCTTTTCAGTTATGGAAAGATTGAATCAAATCCCAAAAAGATAGCAACGAGATTAATTCAAATCCCACAAAGATAGGAACGAAATTAATTTAAATCCCACAAAGATAGGATCTGAATTAATCACATTGATTCAGCCTTTCCATAACTGACTTGTAATCTGCACAGTCAGCGGAGTCCTCCATGCGGCAGCAGCAACAACAGCCTGACCGCATGAGCCTCATAGCCGCAAGGACCGTATGGGCCGCATGGACTACATGAGCCGCATGAGCCGCATTGCCGCATAGACTGCATGAGCCGCATAGACCGCATGGACCGCATGAGCCGCATGGCCGCATGAACCGCATGAACCGCATGTGCCGTATGGACCGCATGAGCCGCATGGCCGTATGACCGCATGAGCCGCATGGAACGCATGAGCCGCATGAGGCCGCATATGAGCCGCATGCCGCATAAGACCGCATGGCCGCATATGAGCCGCATAAAGACCGTATGATTGCTGACGTGCTAAGTGTAAAGTGCGCCAACAAAATGCCACATTACGCCTCATGAGCCTATGAGCCCGAGTCTGAGTACGAGTCGCTAAGCCCCTTTGGGGCTTAGCTCCAAATGGAATTAATCCAAGAGAATGACAAAAGCATTAATGTTTAATCCTTGGAGCCTTATTCTTACCTCCTAGTAAAATCACCCGCATGGTTCCCTCCTTAGGGTCACCACCCCATGTGCATCTCTCAACAACACACCCAAGTATATATGTTGAGATAACTCATGGTGCATTTTCGATATGGGACTAAAATTTACATGGCATGTTGAGAGCAAGCTCTCTCCATGTGAAAAAAGCACCAACAATCCCCCACATATCACAACATATATGTGTCCAGGGTTGAGCGTTCCCCACAGTAACTGTCCATTTTTCATTAGGATAGATGTCGCTGACGACTTGAATCTTCCCGCATGGGTTAAATAATAATATGATATAAGAATGGACTACGCCTTGAATTCTGTACCACAATTGTAATTCTTCCCACTCACAATGTGTAGTTACGTGTGCTTCTGGCTGCACATTAAAGGCCCTGTGCCAGCCTGGTTTTAGTGTATAATTTTGGGCGTCTACAAGTTTACCCTCAAGAGACGGCCTGATATCTCTTTCCATACACTATTGGTGAGTTCTTTATTAAAGAGATATGGCATAAAGCCTTGCGCTTCCTTGCGGTGCTATGCCGCTATGACATGGCCTGAAGCCGAGGCATTATCCCTACCTGGGGACCTCATCATAGTGTCATACTACTATAGCATGAGGTCTCAGCCTCTTTGTAGTGCCAATCTGCTCAGCATGAAGCCTAAGGCTTCCTTGCGGTGTTACGCCGCAACGACATGGCTTGCAATGCCGAGGCTTTACCCCTACCTGGGTACCTCATTGTGGTGTCGTGCTACTGTAACATGGGGCCATCCTCCCCTTTGTAGTGCTGTCTACAACTCTTTAATTACGTCATACAGCATTGGCTACCTGCCTATTTGCGGTGCTACGCCGCTATGACTTGGCTTGCAAGGCCGAGGCATTACCCCTACCTGGAAACCTCATGGTGGAGTCACCCCACTGTAGCATAGAGTTTCACTCCTTGTAGTGCTGCTCTACCGTGCTTCCTGTAAAGCACACCAGGCATTCACTCTGCCTGTGAACTCATTAAGGCGTTTAAGCCACCCTTCCACAGGATCTATTTTTTCCGCAGAAAGATACATAGTAGACAATAGTGGTTATGGGTTCGTATCCCTTCCATGTTCCAGAGAACAAGTACCCACTGTTACCTGATAGTTTCCCAGTCAGTGATCCTCCTTTGAACCAAAAGTTAGATGTCTAGTAGATTTCTCTTTGAACTAATAGCATAAAACTTTATGGTAGGATTACAAAGACACACTATCAGAATGCCTTCAAGCCCATTTTACAAGTTGTGTCATCGACCAACTGGCGCTTAAGGCCCTTCGTGAACGAATCTGCCAGGTTCTCCTGACTCCGAACATCAACAACTGCAATTACACCTCTTTTGATAAGATCGTGTACTGCCCTGTGCTTCAACCGTACAGTCCTCTTCTTCCCGTTGAAGAGGTCATTTGATGCCACCGCCGCAGTCGCCTGGTTGTCACAGTATATCGGTATTGCCAGTATCTGAGCCCCAACAACTGAAAGATCATACATGAGCTCCCGAAGCCATTCTGCTTCATCTGCTGCAGTTTCAAGTGCATAGAATTCAGATTCCATAGAGGAACGAGAGAGTATAGTCTGCTTCTTCGACTTCCACGATATAGCAGCTCCACCCAAGGAAAAGACATATCCACCTGTGGATCTCTCGCTTTCCACCTCTGAACACCAGCTAGCATCACTGAAGCCTTCCACTACTGTCTGATACCCGTTGTAGTGCAGTACATATGTCTGAGTCTTCTTGAGATATCTCATCACCCGCTTCACAGCTTTCCAGTGCTCAACCCCTGGGTTGCTTGTGAACTGACTCAGCATTCCCACGGCGAAAGCTATGTCAGGCCTTGTGGCAGTGGTTGCGTAAATCAAACTTCCGATAACGCTAGAATACTCCAGCTGTCTGACGCTTTCCCTTGAATTTGGCTTCAGCTTCTGATCACACCTGTATGGCGTATCGATCCCTGGAAGATCCTTATACCCATAGCGTGTGAGCATCTTCTCAATGTAGTGAGATTGTGACAGCACTACTCCAGTGTCTGTTCGGATGATCTTTATGCCCAAGATGACATCTGCATCCCCCAAGTCCTTCATACTGAACTTGGTTGAGAGAAACTTCTTTGTCTCTGTGACACAGCCTATATCTGTACCTAGGATTAGCATGTCGTTCACGTACAGACAAACGATGACTTCTCTTCCATCAGCGAACTTTGTGTAAACACATTTGTCCGTCTCGCTGACTCTGTAGCCGTTTGACCTAATAACTTTGTCAAACTTCTCATGCCACATCTTGGGAGCTTGCTTCAAACCATACAATAATTTCACCAACTTGCAGACTTTGTCTTCAAGACCTTTGACGACAAATCCATCTGGCTGTTGCATGTAAATCTCTTCGGTCAGCTCCCAATCAGGAATGCGGTCTTTACATCCATCTGATGTATCACCAACTTATGTATAGCTGCTAGAGCGATTAACATCCTGATGGTGGTCATCCGAGCTACTGGAACGTACGTGTCAAAGTAGTCTATCCCATGTTTCTGAGAAAATCCCTTGGCTACCAGCCTGGCCTTGAACTTGTCAATAGTTCCATCTGCCTTCATCTTCTTCTTGAACCATTTACATCCGATGGGCTTTTCTCCTTCAGGTAGATCTACCAACACCCATGTGTTATTGGAGGTGATAGAGTCAAACTCGTCATTCACTGCCTCCTTCCAGAAGATAGCATCTCTGGTCTTCATCGCCTCATCATAGGTAAGCGGATCTGCTTCCACATGATAGGTGACAAAGTCATCTCCGAAGTCTTTCGATCTCCTTGCTCGCTTAGCTGACGGCTCTACGAGTTCTGGTACAAGAGTTGTTTCATCAACAACATCTTCTTCTTGGACTACTGGCCCATATGAGATTTCAGTCTCATTTGTACCTACATTATTTTTCGGAATGTCCAAAAGAATATTTTTTTGTCTTTTGCAAACTTGTCTTCAAAGTATTCAGCATCGCGAGATTCAATGATATGATTTAACTCAATATCAAGAAATCTTCTAGCATCACTCTTCTCGGCATACCCCAAGAAGATTGCCTTCGTAGTCCTAGTCCCTAGCTTCTGAATCTTCAGATCTGGGAGCTTCACATACGCCAGACACCCCCACACTCGAATGACATTCAAGTTTGGTCTGACTTTGAACCAGAGTTCATGAGGAGTTACGTTTGAAGTTGCATATGGCACTCTATTCAGAATAAAAGTGGCCGTTAATGTAGCTTCTCCCCAGTAGCATTTAGGAAGACCTGCAGTAAGCAGCATAGAATTCATCATTTCTGTTAATGTTCGATTCTTCCTCTCTGCTACTCCGTTGGATTGAGGAGAATATGGAGCAGTAGTCTCGCATATGATTCCATGTTCTTTGCAGAATGATACGAATTCATGAGACCTGTACTCCCCACCTCGATCACTTCTCAACCTCTTGAGTTGTTGTCCAGTCTGCCGTTCAGCTTCGGCCCTGAACTCTCTGAACTTCTCGAAAGCTTCATCTTTAGACTTGAGCAAGTAGACGAACGCGGATTTTGAGAAGTCGTCGATGAAGGTTATGAAATACTTCATCCCGGCCTTCGTGGAGAAATGTTTGAAGTCACAGATATCGGAGTGCACCAACTCCAGAAGATCTGTGCTTCGATTGACCCGATGAAAGGGTTTCCTAGTGATCTTCGTCTGAGCACACACTTCACACTTCTCCATCTTACCCCCACATTTGGAGATAAGTCCTAGACTAGACATTTTGTTAATTCTTTTACAATGAACATATCCTAGTCTATTATGCCACAACTCAAGAGAATAATCAGAAGATACAACTGCATTAATGTCATCAAACTGGTTGACAAGCTGAATTTTAAACATTCCTTTGGTTAGATAAGCCTTTCCGAAGTATGTTCCCTTCTTGGACATCACCATCTGACCAGCATTGATGTCCATCCTTAAGCCTGCGTTGCAGAGCAGGCTCCCAGAGATCAGGTTCTTGGCAATCGTCGGAACATGCTTCACACCTTGAAGCGTCAGAGTGTTTCCATAAGTGAGTTTCAGTTCCACGGCCCCGATCCCCAGAACTTCAGCTTGGACTTGGTTCGCCATGACAACCTGCTCAGATATTGGCTGGTACGTGACGAACTATTCCTTGCCAGAATAGACATGGCAAGTCGTACCAGTGTCTATCCACCAGTCAGAGTCAACCCCCACAGTTGTGACCTGTGCGATCATAGCAACAAAGTTAAAAACCAATAAAACCTTATTAGGCTCACCTTTCTCTGATTGTTTAGGCTTAGATCTGCATTCACTCTTGTAGTGGCCTTTCTTGCCACAATTGTAACAAGTCACGTGGGACTTAGTCTTCTGTTGCTTGAATGAAGGACCCTTCACTTTCAGATTAGTGAAGTCCTTCTTCTTGGGATGAGAAGCCGCCTGCTTCCCCTTGGGATCTCTCGTCTGCACAAGATTGGCTTTAGCCAACTGTTTGGACAGAGTGTCCACCTTCTGTTGGGAACACATTTCGTCCTCAACATGGATCTCTTGAAGTAGATCTTTCAAGCTAATGTCTAGCTTCTTTCTGTGCATCCTTGCATAGAAGGTACTCCATCCAGCAGGAAATTTTGAGATGATCCCTCCGACGACAAACTTGTCGGGAAGGGGCATCTCTTCGTCTTCCAGTTTCTGACGCAGCTTCAGAAATTCCTTCACCTGTGGCAACATGGACTTTTCGTCCTCAAAGAGCAATTTGTGATATTTTTCAACCACAAACATCTTGCTCCTGTTCCTTTCTTCTTCATACAGATTTTCCACAGACTCCCATATGTCTCTGGCAAGTTCCTTCTTTGAGTAGGATTCTGCCAGGAAATCCTCCATAGCATTCAGGATGAGAAGCCTGCAGATGCTATTTTCCCTTCTCCACTTGGCCTGGAGTTTGGTAGCCGCATTGATAGCGGCAGTAGATCCAGTGTCTGGAACAGAGGGTTCTTCCTCCAACAGAACATGGTCAACGTCTTTTAGTTGAAGAGTTAGGTAAACATTTCTCTTCCAGACTTGATAGTGCTCTCCATCGAATTTTTTCAACTTGCAGAAGTCCGATTGGAGGAGCGAAGCATTAATGTTTTCCATCTACACGGATCTTGCTTTGAGATTGTTAGTCCCGGGGCTTGATCAAAGATGGTAAAATAGATACAACAAAGATCTACGATGATACAAATACCAAATAACCCGATTACAATATGGAGGAGGAAAATAAAGAAGAGAAGATCTCTCGTTCTTCCTTGTAAACGTGTTGCAATTGGGACAGAACGAGTGACAATAATCTAGAGAGAGATGAGAAGAAGAACAATGCTGGGGTGTGAAAATACCGTTACTCAAAGCAAGATTCGCCCCACACGAACTGCTTCCAGGAACCAGCAAGTTTGAAGAACTTGTGGAACGCTCGAAGTCACCTCTGTTCTGACTCCTCGGATGGACTTGCAATGGCGGCAGCAGCTCTCTCTCTCTCTTTCTTCTTTTCTGACTTGTATTTTCGTTGTTACCACAAAGGAGGCCAGAAGTGAGTATTTATAGAGAGAGGGTGGAAAACCTAGCCGCCTCTTCAGTTATGAAAAGATTGAATCAAATCCCAAAAAGATAGCAACGAGATTAATTCAAATCCCACAAAGATAGGAACGAAATTAATTCAAATCCCACAAAGATAGGATCTGAATTAATCGCATTGATTCAGCCTTTCCATAACTGACTTGTAATCTGCACAGTCAGCGGAGCCCTCCATGCGGCAGCAGCAGCAGCAGCCAGGCCGCATGAGCCTCATGGCCGCAAGGACCGCATGGACCGCATGGACCACATGGCCGCATGTACCGCATGGGCCGCATGTACCACATGAGCCGCATGGACCGCATGAGCCGCATGGCCGCATGAACCGCATGTGCCGTATGGACCGCATGAGCCGCATGACCGCATGAGCCGCATGGACCGTATGGACTTGCAAGTGCGCCAACAAAATGCCACATTATGCCTCATGAGTCCGAGTCCGAGTACGAGTCGCTAAGCCCCTTTGGGGCTTAGCTCCAAATGGAATTAATCTAAGAGAATGACAAAAGCATTAATGCTTAATCCTTGGAGCCTTATTCTTACCTCCTAGTAAAATCACCCACATGGTTCCTTTCTTAGGGTCACCACCCCATGTGCATCTCTCAACAACACATCCAAGTATATATGTTGAGATAACTCATGATGCATTTCCGATGTGGGACTAAAATTTACAAGGCATGTTGAGAGCAAGCTCTCTCCATGTAAAGAAAGCACCAACAATAATTACAACATGATATGGGACGAAAATCAGAAAGTAAATTTGACCCTCCTTCTTAGGTATGAGGACAAAGAAGGTATGATTAAGCTCCCGTAGCAGACAACCATTTATGATGAAATCCTGTACCACTTCGAGCATCGCCTCCTTCAAATCTGTCCAATGCAACTTATGGAACTTGCTTCTAAAGCCGTCTGGACCCGGAGCTTTATTAGGATCCGCCTTCATAATAATGTATTCAATTTCGTCCATAGAAACGGGGGCCATGAGGACACTATTTCCCAGTTGGGTGACTTTCCGCTTGCAAATCAGTTCAGAAAAATTTGTGAGATAATCAGATTGATTGTATAACTCAAAATAATACCTGACCGCCGTGCTTGGATCTTCATTTGGTCGACAAGTGGATTTCTAGCCGAGTCGAGCAGCCTCCCGATATGAATATGGTGTTTACGAGTCCGTATCATATCAGAGAAGAACTTCGAGTTCTTATCCCCCTTTTGAAGCGACGTGCACTTAGCTCGCTGAGCTAGCTCTACTTGCTCTTGGAGACGTTGCAGGCGGACCCGATTTCTGCGTTCCCGTTCCTCTTCCGCTAAGGCCGGTTTCATAATGTCCGCTTGCAGCTTCTCTTGAACTTTCCGGAGCAGCCGCTCCTCGTCGTCAACCAATTTATGCGGGTAGTCCCGCTGCCACTTCTTCAAGTCCACTTTTACAGTCTTCGGGCGGCCAATAAGACAAAACTGTGGGTTCCCTTCAATCTGGTGCGTCAAACCACGCTGTACCACGCGAGAATAGCCCTCCATTAGTGGCCACTTATTATTGAAGCAAAAAGGCCCACCACGAGGGATGCGTGCGTCCACCAGACGAACGCATATGGGACTATGATCACTAGTTCCTGTAGGAAGACCCTCTGCAAAAACTAACAGGAATTTGGCCAACCATGTTTGATTAACCAGAGCTCGATCCAGTTGACACGCGACATGTCACTGAGTAGCCTTGTTATGCCACATCCACATATGTCCCGTCCTTCCCAAAGTTTACAAACCTAAGTGAAGAAGGCAGGTCTGGAAGTCTTGTAGAATAGGCTCGGGGATCCTCCTACCGCCAACTTTTTCATGTTGATATAAAACATCATTATAATCTCCCATAATAATGAGAGGAGCTTTATACTGTATATTAGCAAGAGTGCTAATACGGGATATGTCTTGCCAAAGCTCTTCATGTCTCTGCCTGTCGTTATGCCCATACGCGGCGCTGAACATGAAAGAAAGGCCCCCTTTGTTAGTATACAATTGCACTATGAGTCGCTCAGAAACGTGAACCTCCTGTGCGTCCCAACAACTAGTATCCCATCTGATCCAAATGCGCGCCATATAACATAGTTGTAGATTATTGATCTGCTTCCAAGTCGACGCCGTCCTCCTACTCAACATCATCTGAGACTTGATCTTGGTCTCTAGTAATGCAACAATGGAGCATTTTTCTCTTCTGGTCACCTCACTACATTCCCTCCACCGCCCTATAGAGCAGACATCATGAACTTTCCAGGAGATTATAGACATGGGATCACATCTGGCTCCCCAATATGATCACCGAGGCTATTGTCAGGGCCTCCAACAGCCTCTACTTCTTCGTTTTTCGCTTGCCTCTGAACAATTTGCTCCTGTGACTATGCTCTTCGGGATGAACCTCATTCCATCTAGGATTATCGAAACAAAATGCCTCCCTATTACCTGACACCTCGTGGGTTGACAAGCCCGGATCGTTTTGTGAGCTCATGGCAAGTCTCTTCCTGCTCGAACTGTCCGACTGAATAATTTCCATGCCGCCTCTTTGTGAGTTGCTCCTAAGGTTGTGTTTCTTGTTACCTCCACGATAAGGCCCCCTACTTATTTCAGCTGCGAAGAGGCCCCCGCCATCATCGATCCGGTCACCAGCCTACTAGCTTGGAACACCAAATTGTTTCCATTGGTCGCGCCTTCCAGCCCCTCCACTGGATTGTCAATCCCGATTTGCTCCCCATTGGTGAGCGAGACCTTCTCCTGTCCAGTATTAACCTCTATATCCATATATTGGTTTCGTCTATCCTCCTGATCATTCACCATAACCTCCTCTACGGATCTATGCTTCGAAGTCTCTGTAGCTAGCTTGCATTCTCGAGATGGGTGGCAGAAATAATTGCAGAGGCTGCATATAGGTGGGACCCATTCATACTCCATACGCTGCCGATAGACCCTTCCCGAAGGAACTCCATATTATACGAAACATGGCAGTTCTTTATCCGCAGATATTTCGACAAACACTCGAGCATACCCCAGTCTCATCCTGTAAGCAGTAGCTTCATTGGCTTTTATAGGGTTCCCCACCCTACTCGCAAATTTGGTCAGCATACCTATACTCCAATAGTTTATCGGGAGCTCTAGAAACTGTATCCAAATAGGGACGGAGTGCAATACTTCTCTCTCACACCGATGATCATGTGGCCACACCTTCATAATAATCAGTCGGCCATCGAAAGTCTATGGGCCACCTTGAAGTACTCTGTCCATATCCTCCTTTACTGCAAACCGCACGTAGTAAAACCCATTCTCCCTGGAGAAAAATTTAATGTTTCCATTTGGCCTCCATACCCAGTTGGCAAACGCACGGATCTGGCCGTAGAATGGCTTATTCCCTAGGACATATTTTCACACTCATTTTTTTCTAATTATGGGTATTCTAGTCATCATGTGCTAATTTGATTTTTTTTTATTTTTTTAATTAAATTGATTGGTGTGTGGCTTTGATTGGTGTTTTGGTAGTAGAAGGTGGTATAACATTAGTCAACCTTGATTAGAAGCCTAATAATATAAAAAGATTTATTATTGGCTTTTTAGATTTAATTTAGAATTATTGTCTATTTTTAAGAATTATTACTTCAAAAAAAAAAAATTTAAGAATTATTTAATTCATTTTTATCTATTTTTCATTAAGCCTTTAAGCCTTCTTGTCAATGGTCATTTTTAGCAACTTGAGGAGTGCTTGGCCCATAACTAACCCATAATCCTAATACCCCCCATGACTTGGCCAGCCAAACACAGCAGCCCTCCCTTTCATTTGTGAGAAACTAGTAGCCGTCACAAATTCAAAACCCTACTTTTTCCCTTATCCTCCAAAAGTCCCATTCTCTCGTTTCTCACCCAAATCCTTCCAAAAGAAGTGCGTTGCGACCATTGGGAGGAGAGGAACTTGCTAGCGAGGGATCGGAGGCGTTTGACCGGAGGAAAGCGGCATCGATGAGTTTTGGAGGCTTGTTTCATTGAGTTTTGACACTCAATAGGTAAATCCCTTTAAACACCTGTTAAATTCCATTTTTTTCTTCGTAGATGCATCCATATAGGTACCTGGACCTGTGCATGAAGTTTGGTAGGTTTGTGATTTTGTTTGATAGCCGTATCGGACACGTGTCGGTCCTATGGAACACGTATTCGACAAAATGCCACTTAGAACTAAAAATTGTTATTTTTTGATTCTGATTTCACGAATTCCGTGCTAATATTATTTGTAATAAATTTTTTGAAGACAAATCTTGGTTCGACACGATTTCAGTGTCCGAATCGGACACGGACACGCGAGCACGGGGACCCGTGCACGGCCCCGTGCACGTCCTGTTGTTTGTGCGTCATAACTCGACGCACAGAGCTCCGTTTCACGTGAAATTTTATGGGCGCATGGGGGCAACCTTTGGCCACATGCTTCTAAAATTTCACGACATTTCGTGGAGCATGCACGGAGAAATCTCACACGCATGGTTCAGCCCGCACCGTGCACGCGGCTGAAAAGTGCCGCTGACACGGCCTTCGTACGCGAACACGACACGACGAGGACCCGTTCCAGGAGCACGAGCACGAAGCCCTATACATGGGCTACCCAGGAACTCGATCCCGAGACACAACGTGGCTCGAATCGCGAGCCACGTGGCTCGATACGCGCCCATGGGCACGCACGCACGCGCGCACAGGCCGCACGGGATACGCGTGTCCTGTGTCACGTAGACACAACGTGGTGTCATGTCAGTATATCGTAGACCTAGCCCGGGACCCTACCTAGCTACGTGCACGAGCATAAGGTTTCTTGCGTTGCGTGCGATGTCCAATCGGACGAAATACACGTCACGTTTTGACACGCGTATCCCATTTTCCGATATGCACTCTGTGGACACGATACGAACACGGGTTCGACCCCATGAGTACCCGAGCACATCACACACATGGACACCTTCGTGTTTGCCAGGTTTCGCGGGTTCTAGTTGGATATTTTGCGATTTGGGTCTCGAGTTGAGTTTTCGGGTTTCGACTATATATATATATATATATATATATATATATATATATATATATATATATATATATATATATATATATTGAATTAATTTTTCTCATAATTTGATTTTCTGAGATTTTAGTTATGATTTCTGAGTTTATAACTCGTATACGATATTCTGGACTTGCGGGGAGTGGTCGTTTGATTTATACCCTAATTATCTACTATTTATGTATATATATGGCTTTCCTCTTTATATATATATATATATATATATATATATATATATATATATATATATATATATATATATATATATATATATATATATATATATATATAGTTAGTGTGTGTGTGTGTGTGTGTGTGTGTGTGTGTGTGTGTGTGTGTGTATTTCATATATATGGTTATATGTGTATAAATATATACATTGATGAGTTGGTCGAGATACGTAATCTCAGAGTCGAGTTTCATTCCCTCTTCGAGTGACCAACTTCCATTACTTATATGTGTATATGCCTATATATATATAAGATATATGATATAGTCTCATAGTTAAATATTTAGCTATTGTTCTCAGTTTTGAACCCTCACAACAGTCTCTTGTCGACACACACCCACTCAACCTCTTTTCACAAGTAAGGTTATATATATATATATATATATATATATATATATATATATATATATATATATATATATATATATATATATATATATATATATATATATATTATGTGTGTGTGTGTGTGTGTGTGTGTATATATATACACACACACACAGACACACACACACACATATATATATATATATATATATATATATATATATATATATATATATATATATATATATATATATATATATATATATATATATATATATATATATATATTACTTGAATGAATATATAAATCTATGTGTAAGTGTTTGCTTGTGAATGTAACCTACAAAGTATTGAGTCAGTTTAGGATTGACCCAATGAGCCTAGAATGACCGAGTCGATACATACATATATATATATATATATATATATATATATATATATATATATATATATATATATATATATATATATATTACTTGAATGAATGAATGAATATATAAATCTATGTGTAAGTGTTTGCTTGTGAATGTAACCTAGAAAGCATTGGGTCAGTTTAGGATTGACCCAATGAGCCTAGAATGGCAGAGTTGACCGACAAGTTGACCAACTTGACAAAAGTCAACTTTGGGTCAAACTTGATCCAAATCGACTCAAACGAACTTAGAATGACTTGGAAACTTGTGCTTGACCTAAAAATTAGTAAACGGACTAGTTGACTTATAGTTGACCAGGTTTGACCAGAGTTGACCTAAGGTTGACTTTAACTTAGAGGACCTAGAATTATGTAGAATTGCATTGTAGACCTTTCTTATGATATTTTAGACCATATTGTAACTTATGGTTATTTTAAATAGGATTACATCACTCTAGTTCAGTTACACTTCCTCATCAGCAGCTTGGATTATCTGGCAAGTACATTCTCTGACCGTTTCATACTTGTTTGGACATATTCACTTGTTATAGACTAGTTTACTTGATGATGTCATGATGTTATCACGAATTAGTACTATATGGATCTCTTCATGCGATGTTATCCCCTCGGATACATCGGGTATATTGTGCTCATGTACTTTATCATGTGCATCATCTACTCTTTGTATTCGTATTTATTCATGTATACTCATATGATATTCATGTACACTCATGATCATGTGAGCTTTTCATGTATAAACCAATTGTTTCATATGGACTGATCCTCCATGTGAGACACTACCTTTCATGTGCAGTAACATAACCTGGACAGATGCTTGTGTACTGATTGGGGCAGGGGGAGTATTTATTTGGTTATGTGATCTACACCATTATTATGTACACCTCCAAATTAGATTTAGGTCATGTATAACCTAAGCCTGTTTACATAACCAAACATGTGCTCTGAATCACATAGTTAGTTCAATTTTCTTATCTATATCATGTATATCTATTTTCACTACATCATGTTCTTCTTTTTTACAGTCTCTCTACTATTTCTTTATAGCGTTTCATGTATATTATTCTATAGCTTGTTCATATTTTCCTTTCATGTTATGAACTGTGTGAGAGAGATGTATTCGTTTCTGTCCTGACTGGACCTGTTGAAAATATTATAGATTATGAGAATTGTTGTGATACTTACAATGGAGTAGGCCTAGTTGACACAGGTGACCTGGACCCTCAGGAGGATCCAGTAGTCGTTGAGGACTTGCCATTAGCTTAGTCTAGACTTCTCTTTCTGAGACATTTGAGATTGTATTGAGATATTATTTATGGTGTGGTTTACACCGAGACTTATTATTCATATTTGTGACTCTCTGTCGAGATTATCTTATCTTTTATTGCATCTTAGATATGGTGATTGAGTTGTACTTTATATATTGTTCTTCTTTCGGAGCATATTCACATTATGTTAGATGTTGTGACCTAGGAAAGTGTTCTACCGCCGACACTGCGGCGTAGGCTGGACGTACTCACTTCTCGTGCTCTTACACTGGGTACGGGATGTCACACATTTTTAGTGGTGGCCCATGCAGGTCCAGATTCGTATTAGTGCGATGTCATGGTAGTATAACAACTTAGTTGTAATACTACAAGCCTGCTATAGAGTATAGGAAGTAAAGTGTTAGAATGAGAGGATACTCAATCACTGTTAGAATTTCTTGAGAGATTTCTGGGACAACCCTTGAGAATCTCATTTTAACTTCAATTTGAAATCTTTTCCTTCATTTGATTCACCCATTACTCATTTGGAAGTAACAGCTTTATTTCACCCTAAAAAGTTTCTCTCCCCCGAATTATTTTAGAAACCCCGCGGCTCCTTCCCTAAAATTTCTTTTCCCTCCCAATCCCGCCTACTCCCCCGCCCCCTCCTCGGCGCATACTTTCCTAAAATTTCTTTCATCTCTCTAAAAGGTTCGACTTCTTCCTCTTCTTAATTTTATTTTTATCAGGAGTTTTTTAAGGAAATCTCGCAGTCGACTTCTTCCTCTTCTTCTTTTGATTTTATTTTTAATTTGTGCTTAGATTGTAGCAAGGGAGGTGGAGAGGCATACAAATTTGCGTGCACACTTGTTTTCTCCAATTTTCCTCTTTATATATAGGGTTTTATTTTGATTTTTTCAATTTAATTTTTTGTTATTTTTGGTTTTATAGGCATACAATCTTTTTTGTTATTTAGGTTTACAAATTTTTGAGGACATCTACATGGCTAGCTGAACCGCCTTCACAAACTCGATCCCAGTATTTAAGTTTTGATTTCTTCTATTTTCCTCCAATATCATCCTAAGAAAATTAATTTTAATTTCACATATTTGTTCTTGGTTTTTTTGTTCATGTCCATGCCTTGATGGCTAGATTACATATGTGTTATATTAAATTTAGATGGTTATGTTCTAAAAATGTCTAGATAATTGTTTCTGTTCATTGGTATATGTATGACATACATGCCATATGCACAGGAGATGTAGCTTGAATGTAAATTTATATATGTTTTTTTTATATAAATTTGTCCTTTTGTCATGGTTAGTTTAGGTGAACCTTATTTTGAAAATATGGATATATGCTATTTGACCAATTTATGTGGACACAATTACAGATACAGTTTTTAGTACATGATATATGGAACCTTTTAGAACTATTTTCGTCAAATGTAATTTCCTCTTTAATTTCTTAGGATATATTTGGATTTGCTCTCTTGGGGAGGGAATTTTTTTTTTTTAAAATCATGGCATTGCAACTCCAATACTCATGGAATTATAGTTTTGGTGTTTGGATGGGGAAAACTCAAATCCCGAGATTTTCATTGTTGATGTAGTAGGAAATCAAGTGTAGGCTCAACGAAAATTTCAATAAGATGGCAAATTGATTGTAGGAAGGTGTTTTGCTGCCACTTTTCGATCCAATTTATAAGGGATTTTTGAATAATTTGTCTTACAGTTTTCGTACATTTTTGTTAATGAACCCGAATAAGAAAACATTTGGAAATCCATACTCCTAGCACACTATTGAGAAGCCAACTTGAAGTTCTAAGATTATTATGGGGATCTGGAAAGTAAATAAAACAACTTCCTTGTTACACAAATTCAGTAAGCCTAATGTTTTGGGTTTAATTTTTCGTCTTTTTTATAGGTGATGTCCCTGCAAGAATAGCTAGAGATGGATTTTTGGGGTTATTTCCCGATTCCAGTCCCCTTGCATATAGCTTTGCACTGATAGTCGGTTCTCCTGACACGACTCTATGGTGTGATATGCAATTGTCGAAGGATGGTATCGGATTCTGTCTCCCCGATGTTAAGTTGGACAATTGTACTACAATCTCGTTCCTTTTTCCTGATGACAAGAAGGATTACCTTGTCAATGGTGTTTCCACGAGCGGATGGTTCTCTGTGGATTATGACTCCACCACATTATCACAAAACATTACTCGGAAGTTGCATTTTTCTTGCAAGCCAAATTGGTTTTGAGTGTCTATTGCTGCATTCACTATATGTAACTGAACACCTCTTCCCCTGCATATGTGCAGTAATACAAGGTATGTACTTTTGAACCTGTAAGTTCGATGGGAGCTAGCCTCCCCTTGTGGTTGAAGATGTTTCCAGCCTTTTCGAGAAAACATTACCGGCTCTTTGGTTGAATATACAGGTAGGTAGGGAAGCATTGGTTACGTCCATGATGTATGCCCAATTCTGGAGTTTTACTCTGATTTACCAACTAACAGTTTCATCATCTTTCTTTACGATACAGCATAATATTTTCTACAGTCCGCACAATCTGAGCATGAAAAATTACATGCTTTATGTGTTAAGCGTGTTGCCTTCGACTATCTGTCATCATCGAAAGTTAGTTTCCTCAGTGGCATGGTGACATCTGATCTGTACTTACAACCCTACACCTCCATTGTCACGGATGCTCATAAAGTAGGACTGGAAGTGTATGCAGGAGACTTTGCCAACGATGCAGCTATTAGTTACAATTACAGTTATAGTCCGTTAGCCAAACAACTTTCTTTCGTTGATAATGGTGTCTTCTTTGTCGATGGAGTGGTTACTAATTTCCCTATCACTCCATCAGAAGCCATAGGTGATATTTTCTTGTCTTGTGTCATATGATGAATCTTTATAACAAAGAATTTAACCGCGAAAAGTAAGTTATGTAATAAGTTATGTAGCCTTTCATTATTACTACTATATAACAATTCTTCCAATGTAATTTGTTAGGTTGAAGAAGAGATTTATGATATAGATACTAAATGCAAACTCTAATTGATGCAGGTTGTTTTCTCATATAAATAGACGTACCACTGATCATGGTAAGTTGAGTTTTTGGATTTTGTGAGCTTTTCACTTGACTCTATATATTTGCCTCAACTTTCTAACTTATAATTTTGTGAATGTGTCATTTCTTTAACTTTATACTTCAGGAAAGCCTATTATTATTTCTCATTATGGAGCTAGCGGAGACTATCCAGAGTGTACTGATCTTGCTTATCAGAAGGCAGTTAATGATGGTGCAGATATTATCGACTGCCCTGTCCAAGTAACCAGTGATGGAGTACTCGTATGCATGAGTTCAATAAACCTAATGGACGATACTAATGTTACTAAATCGCCCTTCGGCTCTTGTATTTCTCTTATACCAGATATTCAAGGTGCTCCTAGAATTTTTACCTTCAACCTTACCTGGGAAGAGATTAAGACAAACTTGAAGCGTAAGATGATATTTGGATCCTTTTCTCATATACTTTGTCATATAATTTTTTGAGAAATAGTAATAGTCTTGCTCAAAGCATCAAATATTCATGTTTCTTTCTTTATTCATACAAGTTAGTGAGTTATATTATACATGTGTATTCCTGCACAGCACCTTCATGTATCAAAAGTTCTAATTCATTTACATGGTCAGTGAGTTGGAAAATTCCAAACTCTATCTTTATAGCTTGATAAAATTGCTCCCAACCTATCATGCCCCCTTTTACTTTCATCAACCAATCAAACTAAAAAAAGTGTTGTTCCTTGCAATTGCCACTACCAAAATTTATCGTTTTAGCGACGGCCCTATCCGTCGCCAATCCGACGGTAATTACTATTAGCGACCGATAACCGACGGATTTTGGCCAAAAAAATTTGTCGACAATCAGCTCGTCGCTAATAACGGTCCGTCGCTACGTTGTCGTCAAACGACGGAATAGCGACGGATTGTCGACGTAACAATACGAAACATTAGCGACGCATTTCCGACGGACTGTCGTCCATTTCAACTATTAAGTACTGAACTGTGTAGACAATAGCGACGTAAAATTCCGTCGGTAACCCGTCGTAACAGCGTATCAGAGCGTATCGTTCCATCGCTCATCCGTTGATATTCGTCGGTAACGAACGACGGATTAGCGACGGCGTGGTGACGGACTATCCGTCGATCAGGTTCTGGAAATGCTTGGCATTTCCAGCACCATGGCGACGGAAGAGTAGTCGCTAATCCGTCGCTATAACGTCGCCACAGCGACGGATTACTGATTGATTATCCGTCGCCATCGATCTGGAAATGTCAAGCATTTCCAGAACCTTGTCGACGGATTGTCCATCGCTAAGCAGTCGCTAGAGCGAGCGACTGCTTAGCGGCTGATTATCAGTCGCCCTGGCGACGGATAGACCGTCGCTATTCCGTCGAAGTTTATACCACCAGAACCTTGCCGACGGATAATCCGTCGATCATCCGTCGCTACCTGGAAACACTTTAAAAACTCCAGATAGCGACGGCTAATCCGTCAAAAAACTGCCGGCAACTGGGATTATCCGTCGCTAAACGGTCACTAGTCCGTCGCTAACTGAGTTTTTTGGGAAAAAAATTGCAGCACTTTCCCTGTTCACAAATATATACATAAACCAAACCAATATATAATACACACCAATTATCCAACAATCACACATACCAAATATATAATGCACACCAATTATCCAAGAATTACATAGACCAAATATGCACATACGAATTTAATGCACACCAATTATCCAAGAATCACAGACCAAACCAAATTAATAGAAAATAAATATCAATTATCCTAAAGAGTAACATAATATCCGGTGCTATAAGCCGATTATAGCATAATTAATCCAAAGCTCTCACAAATAATCCAAATTTTCTTAATACAATATTTTAAGAAGGAGAAGGTCGATTGTCCGGTGGTGGTAATCCCATATGCGACCGACGAATATACTCCTCCACAAGGTACGAAGGCAAGCCGTCGTAGACACTGCTCGGAAGTCGGCATAGCTGCTCTGCGGACATGAGATCCAGGAGTGACGTCACAGTCGTAGGCGGTACCACAGGGGCATCAGGGTTGAAAGAAAGATGGCCTACGGAAGACGGACCGACACCTGCAGTCGACGGACCAGTAGAAGACGGACGAGCACCATCAGCAGACGTACCGACAGCAGCAGACGGGCCGGCAGCAACAGACATGGCGAAAAGTACGTGGCAAATTGCTCCCGCAAGGACGACACCGCCTCGTGCAGCTGCGTAAGCTGCGACCTAACATCATCGTCTGCCGGGGCCACGGGAGGAGGCGGTGTCGGTGAAAATCTCTGCGTCGCCATGTGCAATGGCCCTAGGGAGCCGACTCCGTACAGGAACCCTTTCTTAAAGCCGCCGACGGTATCTACGAACAAGTCGTTCCGAGCGGCCAAAGAAGAGGGCGTCCGGAAGGGCGTCGTTTCACCGACATCCTCGGTGTCAGTTAACTGAGCCCAACTAAGGGCCTTACGATACGCAGCCTATCAAATGAATGTATTTATATTATAAGATTTACCTAAGTTGTAATCTAAATCCTATGTTTCACTAAGTTAAGTGTGAATCCTAAGTTTACCTAAGTTATAGTCCGAATACTTTTAATTCTAACGTTAATCTCATAAACATAAGTACTTACATCAGTCTCCTTGGCCCTCTCGTCGACGAAGCTCCCGTCCTTCCGTCTTTTGTGCGTATGCTGGAACACGTCGTACATGGTGACCGATTCTGGCGCCTTTCCCTCCTTCACCGCCCGTTGGGCCTGCATACAAAATTTCCGTAGAAACTAATTAACTCCTTTAATTAATAACACCTAATTCGATAGTGAAATAAATTTATGGTTGCTCACCAGATCTGCAAGTGTCGCTGCGTGGGACCTTGATCCCCCCATATGAAGGCCCGCGGCAGATCGGTTCACCTTCGCCTTCTCCGATTTCTCCTTGTACGCAGGGATATCCATCATGCCTAAGAGGTCCTCATAATACTCCTGCCGGATCCAATTCGGCCTCGTATGCCCCATTTTTAGGTCATGAATCATATCCCGTATCTTCTTCGAGCAAGCGCTTCTGTAGGTCCTGCGGATCCCTTCCTCGCGATGGGGAGGGGGCCACCAGTACGTTGTCTAACACAGAAAATCAATTATCACGTAATTTAAAAAATGGTTGATTAAAGAGTAACTAATAATTAACCAGAAGATATAGATATATATATACCCTCAACTCGTTGAGCCAGACGTACAGCACGTTTCGGGGCACCGACGAAAAGTTGAGGTAGGGACCGTGGAAGTTAGCCCTGATAATTTCTCTAAGGGCCCTGCCAACATTAAATAGAAAAAACCTACAAAGAAGAAATGACTGGATTATTAACTTGAATAAATGAAAGAAATTTAATAAATTAACTTAAATTTACTTACGAGGTCCCCGCGGGCCATAGCTCTCATCGGAACTCGCCTCTCGGCCTCTCTGGTGTCGTCGGAGGATCCGCGGGTCCGCGTATGTACTCCCCAGTAACCGGATGGAACCGAGTATGGGGGTACTCTGGGGCCCACTGTGCAGTAACTGGGGCATCCCCTGGTGGATCCGCTGCTGGTGGTTCCGATAGCGGAACGGATCCGCTAGCAGATCCGGACTCATGCCTCAATGAAGTGGTCGATCGAGGGCGGGATGCGTCTGTGCCCGGGGTACTCTCCGGGTCGGGCTCGCTCGATGGGGTCACATCCCGGGAACTTTGAATGCGACCACGACCACCAGCACCAGTACGACCACGACCACGACCCGCACCACCACCACCACCACTGGTACCACGACCAACACCACGACCACGGCCAGCCATCATGACCTGTAAATAGAACACATAAACATAATTAACAATATAAAAGTGTAAATGGATATAAAAAACTAAACTAAAATATACATACCACCAGTAGGGAGACGAGTGCCGCCGCGACAAAAAAGACTAGGAGTGCCATCTGCAATAAGTAAATAATCGAATGAAAAAAATATGAATTCACGTAATTGCTTTTATGAGGTCAAACTTAATTCACGTAATTGGAAGTATTTTTAATATACAACAATATTTATCCTAATCATCGTCTTTGTTCTCATCCTCGGCCTCGTCTTCATCATCATCTTCCTCATCCTCATCCTCATCCTTATCTTCATCGTCGATTTCATCTGTATCCTCATCCCCATCAAATTATTATTATTATTATTCTTCTTCTTCTTCGTCTTTTTCTTCTTCTTCTTCTTCTTCTTCTGCCTCAAAATTTGGGACAAGATGCCTCTTTCTCCCCTGGTTGACAGCTAAGTCTTGTGTATCAACCTCTTCCTCCCCTCTATTTTCCTCAACAATATCTTCAACATCCATTGTATCTGAGTGTTGTCCCAAGTATTAGGACTTTTCGATCTGGTCCTCTTGGTATGCTGGGTCTCCAACGTTGAATGTATTTCTAGATTTAATCTTGCATACTGCCCACCAGTCAAATCGATCTCTACGACGCCTTGGATAGCTTGTATAGTAGACTTGAACAGCCTGATTTGCTATCGCAAATGTATCGGACCCTCTATACCTCCTGCGATGATTTATATCGACGAATCCAAATTGTTTATCGATTCTCCAACCGATATTTGGTGTCGTATCGAACCACTCACATTTGAACGTCACAATATGCATATCATATGGGCCAGTATATTGTAAATCTACAATATCCCGAAGCACTCCATAATAGTCAAAGTCTGGCTCGTCGTCATAGACGGTGCCTCTTATGCAAACACCGGAATCCTTGGTACTGATGCCGTCATTGATAAATTCGACATTTATAGCATTCTGAGTTGACTTAAACCTGAAGCCATTAACGACATAGCCTGGCCAAGTCTTTATTTGCTTCTTCGGTCCCAGTGCCAGATAACGAACACTCTTATGAGTGAGTGTTGTTTCAGGCAATAAAACCTGTAAACAAATATTTATAATTTAAATGTTTCAGATTATATATTAATAATCTCAATTATAATCACAGTTACTTACGTATTTGCGAAACCATGACGGAAATGTACAATCAACCTCTCTTTGAAGTCCCTCATCGGTAATATCGGGTCTCCTCATTTTGACTTCATCTCTAAATACACTATTAGAGAAAATAAGAATATATAAGTGTAGTCACTTACTTCATCAAATTCGAGATTATAACGAGTGCAAGTGTACTGACTTACTTCTCCAAATCTCTCACTTCTTGTATGTCACAGTTTAACAAGACATATCGGTGAGCGGCATCATACTCGTCGTCTGTCAACCACCGTCTTTTACTAGCCCCAACAGGCTTGCCCCTTACATTGAATCTTCCTCCATCCTCAACGTCCTCGTCATTCCTTTGAGGTCTATTTTGATTTGTTTTAACATGAGTATCGAAATAAATGGAGCAGAAGTTTGACACCTCTTCGATAAGATATGCTTCGCATATCGAAGCCTCTATATGAGCTTTGTTGCCAACTTTCTTCTTTAGATGGTGTAGGTATCTAGAGAGACAAATTATCTTGAGAATTAAGAAAGAATTTTAAAACCCACTGAAATTCAGCTTAAATTATATCGATATTTATGTACCTTTCAAATGGGTACATCCATCGATAATGAACAGATGCACCGACACGGGCTTCGTATGCTAGATGAATCGGTAGATGCACCATGCTGTCGAAGAAGCCCGGAGGAAATATTTTCTCCAACTTGCAAATTGTTAAGATAATCTTCTCCTCAAGTTCAACCATGTGTTGCACAGTCAACTTAGTTGAACAAATATCCCTAAAAAATATTGATAGTTCGGCCAACGAAACCCATACAGCAGAAGACAACAACTCTTTCAAAGCAATGGGCAGTAATCTTTCCATAAACACGTGGCAGTCATGACTCTTCATTCCCGTTAGCTTGCGTTCATTGAGGTCAACGCATCTAGACAAATTCGACACATAGCCGTCGAGAAATCTTAAAGTAGATACCCACTTGCAGATTATTAATCTATCTTCCTTGCTCAATGTGTATTGTGCTATCGGCTTACTTAATTGTCCAGCAGCTCCCCTTTGTATCAAGTTCAGATAAGGACGCTTGCATATCTCGGCAATATCTTGTCTTGCTTTTGGATTGTCCTTCGCCTTTCCTTTAATGTCCATGACGGTATTGAAGACATTATCGAACACATTCTTTTCGATATGCATAACATCAAGATTATGCCTTATAAGATTATCTTTCCAATAAGGCAAGTCCCAGAAGATACTCCGTTTGGTCCAGTTATGGGTTTGTCCGAACCCATCGACACGATTGTTCGATGGATTTTCCATTACAGTGGACAAATCCTTTACATCTTCCCAAATATCGTATCCCGACAATCTGGCAGGCGGATGAGAAAATTCTTATTTTTCAGCTCTGAATGCGTCCTTGTTCTTTCTCCAAGGATGACTCGCGGGCAGAAATTGACGATGACAATCAAAGAAAGAAGTTTTTCCTCCATGCTTAAGGCGAAACGCCTTACTATTTTGTATGCATATCGGACAAGACAGGGTGCCGTGAGTACTCCATCCCGACAGCATACCGTATGCGGGAAAATCATTGATTGTCCACATCAGTGAAGCTCTCATCTGAAAGTTCTGTTTTCTGGAAATATTATACGTCGTGACGCCGATCTCCCACAGCTGTTTTAGCTCATCCACCAACGGCTGTAAATATATATCGATATTCTTCGTCGGATTTTTGGGACCCGGTATGATAGCTGTCAAGAACATATAAGGAGTCTTCATACACATCCATGGTGGCAGATTGTAAGGGGTCAGAATGACCGGCCAACAGGAGTATTAAGATCCCGACTGCCTGAAAGGGGTGAATCCATCAGAACATATCCCCATGCGTACATTTCTGGGCTCTGCAGCAAAATCTGGATGGCGAAAATCGAAATATTTCCACGCCTCTCCATCCGAAGGATGTGACAATTCTTCATCGTCCTTTGTGCGTTCTTCGTTGTGCCACGTCATGTGTTCTGTTGTATTCTGAGACATATACATCCTCTGCAAGCGCTTCGTGATCGACAAGTAATGCATATACTTGTAAGGACGTCGTTTTCTAGTTGACTTTCCTTTTCTCCTGACTTCTTTGTAACGATCCGCATTACAGAAGCGGCAACTTTCTACATCCCCGTTCTCCTTGTAGTATAACATGCATCCGTTGCGACAATAATCTATCTTGTCGTACCCCAGTCCCAGTTGTCGGACCATCATCTTCGACTTGTAGAAGTTTTTTGGAAGCTCTTTTGATTCCTTCGGTAACACCTCCTTCATTAGTTGTGTAATCCGATCATAGCAAGTTTGTGGCAAGTTAAAATCGAACTTTATGTTCAACAACCGCATCGTCACTGACAGTACGGAATGTGGATCACAACCAGGATATAAAGAAGTTTCAGCATCCTGAAACATATCATAGAACTCCTTCGCTTCGGGATTAGGATCCTCCGGATCAAAATTAGGCCCTGCCGCGTCGTACACCATATCTCGTGCAAGGTTCTGCACGTCTCCATAATCAACGGAGCATTCGTCGTCATCGACGATAAAATCTGCTGCAGCATTATCATCAAAAGCATAAGTAGCAGCATTCGCAACCTGTCTTTCGGCATATAGTTCACCTTGCGATGACCACAGGCCGTAATCACGTACGAAATCCTTACGGGTCAAATGATCTCTTACACTCACCACTTCTTCGTAACGTCTATTGCGACAATTACGACATGGACACTTGATTTTGTTACCGTCCATAAACTGAGCTTTGCTCATGGCATACTTAAGAAACACTTTCACGCCTGCCTGAAAATCGTCACTCACACCTATTCTGCTCTCGTGTTGTCGTTTGTACATCCATGTACGATCAACGAAATAACGATCCATCACAGATTAGATGTAAAAATCTGTATAGTAAGACAAACTAAGCAGAATTAGTATATAATCATGTAACTGGTGGATCCGCTAGTATTCTAGCTCGAGAAGAGAAAAATCTAAATACAGTTGTTGCTAATAGTTCGATACCGATAGTGCGATACCGATACCGATACCGATAGTGCGATACCGATACCGATACCGATAGTTCGATACTGATAGTTCGATACCGATAGTGCGATACCGATAGTGCGATAACGATACCGATACCGATAGTTCGATACCGATAGCATGGTTTAAAGTATCGGTCGATACCGATCCGATACGGCCGATACCGATATGGTTTGGCATGTTCCGATCCGATACCGACCGATACCAAATATTGACCGATACCGACATTGGGGGTCTTTGTTCCGGTCAATTCGACAAAACCAATCGGTAAGGGTGACTACTATTTCATATAATTTCAAAACTACTAAGAAATAACGCTGAAATACTTAAAATTATGCCTAAATGTATAAAATATATGTTTTTAAATGTAAATAATTTATTAATAATTATTTGTTTTTCGATACCAAAGTCCGATACTCCGATACGATACCGCCGATACTACCGATATCGCCGATACCAATACTCATAGGAATAGTCCGAAACCGATTCCGATACCGATATTGTGAACCTTGACCGATAGTGCGATACCGATACCGATACCGATAGTGCGATATCGATACCAAACTGAGTCAATCAATCTATTTCTAAATGGCAAGAGTCCACTTCTAGGATATGGGAGCTATATCCTAAATATCTAGTCTAAAATTAACTTGGTTAGGATACTAGAGTGTCCTTATTATCTAGCAAGCGCTACCTTATTCTAGTCACACTAGCATTAATTACCTATAATTCCTACCATGTCTACAATCACACATTACACCCCAAGCCGTCCTGCATGCTAATAGGCATGGTAGGCCTGCCTTTCATTTCTCACTCTCTAAAGCACACATACACATATATATGTATATCACAGTTAGATGTATAGATATATATACATCTATATAGAAGCACACAACTGACTTATGCAGATGAAGAACTCGCACTGTCCTTGACACAGTGAACATATACACCATGAACCCGAACTCCATATTCACATTTACTAATCCAAACACCACCAAAGTAATGGATAACACCCAATATGGATAACACATTATTTTGCCAATATATAAACTCAGATGAATTTGATAAGCAAAGCCCCCCGCCGCCCTCGACCAAAGCCCGCCGCCCAGCCCCCGACGCCCCCGCCCAAGCCCGCCGCCCAGCCCTCGACGCCCCCGCCCCAAGCCCGCCGCCCAGCCCCCGACGCGCCCGCCCCAAGCCCGTCGCCCAGCCCCCGACGCCCCCGCCACAAGCCCGCCGCCCAGCCCCCGACGCCCCCGCTCCAAGCTCGCCGCCCAGTCTCCGACGCCCCCGCCCCAAGCCAGCCGCCCAGTCCCCGACGCCCCCGCCCCAAGCCCACCGCCCAGCCCTCGACGCCCCCGCCCCAAGCCCTAATGTCCCCAAGCCCGTCGCCCCCGCTGCCCCTACGTCGACAAACCGCGACACAGAGAGAGAGAGAGAGAGATCGAGAGAGAGAGAGAGAGAGAGAGGGGATTACCTTCGGGAGAGAGAGAGGAGAGGACGCCGATGCCGTTCACCGAAGCCGCACGAGAGAGAGAGAGAGAGAAAGAGGAGAGAGATTGAATTTGGGGGGAATGCAAAAAGTTTCCCCCGCCTTTTCATTTAAGTCTGGAACGTAAATTTAGCGACGGAATAGCGACTGCTAATAATCCGTCGCCAATTAGTCGCTATTATTGATTATCCGACTGAATATCCGTCGCTACGTAGTCGAAGAAATGTACCGCCAAATTCTTACACAATTCCCGCCAAATAATCGACTACGTAGCGACGACTCGACATCCGTCGCTATAATACCGACAGCCTAGCGACGGATATACGACCTTTTCTCCCCCTAAAATTAAAATAAAAATGGCAAAGGCGTGTGGTCGGTAATCAGTCGGTGTGCGGCCACGAAGCCGTCGCTAACGCCGATAGAAAAATTCCGTCGCTAAATATCCGTCGCTAATTGAGTGTATTTTGGTAGTGTGCATTGTACACATTATGATTCTATCCATTATGCTAGTACGTACATAGCAATTAAAGTAATACATTTTCTATAAACGACCACTAGATATATTCCTTCTAGAGAGCAGAACACTTCAAAATGATTCTTTTGGTAGAAAATTTGTAAACTAAAGTCATTTAGACAGTGTAAAGGATACATTTTCTATAACCGACCACTAGATATATTCCACAAAAAGCATGGTGAGGGATTGATTGCTTGTACTGAAATTGTGGCTAACACAGAGAGGATCTAATTTTTTGCAACATTATTTAGAGTTTACTTGACTTCTTTTTCTTTGTAAAACTTTATCATTTCTTCGGTCAGCTATTTTGCTGAAATATGATCAACTAAGTATATAGAATTTTGTGTTGTTCTCAGCTTATGGAACCTGGAAGGCTCTAATTCATTTATGCTGATTTAGGAGACCCAAAAGTTGTATCCTGATCATGTAGACTTTGGAAATTATATGGAGATACAAGTTTTTGCTTAAGATGGATTTTGTTGTTATTCGTTTACACAATTTTAGGTTAACCAAATACTTGAACAGAATGCATTTGATGCTGTTATGCACTTTGTCGATGTCGCTTATGTTGGTGAGAGTACACTTGAACCTCTTAGGTATGCTTTTTATACGCTTTTCAGATAAGTTAACTTCTATCAAGTTAAGGTGTTGAGTTGTTTGCGAGATACAATTGCATACTTGTAGTATATGGCTAGTTTTTCTTAGACTCTAAATAATAGTTTGTACATGATGTATTGACATGATAGATCTTGGCCACAACCTATGGATATTTTGAGATACTAGTCCAGTTCAGTTAATCGAAATAGTTCAATACTTGGAATTATTTTTTTGTAGTGTGGCCATATGAGAAGCAGAAAATTTCTTATTTCATAATACAAGCTTTTTTTTTGAAGTGACATAGTAATTTTGATTTGCTGGTGTTGGTGAATAAAACTTATTCTTTTATTTGGTGTATTAAATCCAATTGTTTGAAATCCACACCTTTATTCTCTTAAATAAGCACTCGACTCTTGAACCGGTACTATCACAATATCATTGCAAATACTTTGGTCGTTCTGGAGGCTGTGGCAGCTCATGGTGTCAAAACCCTAATCTATTCTAGTATATGTGCCACATATGGTGAACCTGAGAAAATGTCTATAACAAAAGATACCCCTCAGGTTAGCTTAGAGTATCACTTGTCCATATTAATCTACTACTTTGTGCATTAGTTTCCTAAGCTAATATCTAGTACCTACATGACACGTTATGTTGATGGATTATAAATGGTACCAATAATATAATTAATTAGAGAGACATTTTTTATTTTTTATTTTATTCTTTTTTCTTTTTGAGAGAGAAAATAGTTGATTAGTATACACCTCCCCCCCTCCCCCTCCCCATCCCCCTCCCCTGGACTGCATTAACGAGTGGTTTAGTCTGATCTTCAAGTCACAAAATTACAAACCATCTAAGGGCTGTACATATCCAAATCACGAGGAAGCAAAAGATACAAACACAAAAAACAAGAAAACAAAAAAAACTTTCCTTCTTATCACTCCTCTATGCATGCTCCTTCTCTAGGGTGTTTGATCACCATTGTGTTGAAGCTATCGATGTTGATTCTTCAATCCCCTCCCGGACACTCATGTCTAAAATTTGATGTTAGATAATATCATGGAAGCAAGTTGTAAAGTGGCGTCATATTTTCTGTTGAAAATTTTGTTATTTCTTTCGATCCATACCCCAAACATTTGACTGCTGCCATGATGTCCCATAGTCACTTGTTTCTCTGCTTTGTTCTCTTCTTCCTTCAAAGTCCCCAAAGAGACTTTACCGAACCATGGTGACATTTCATCCCCAAATACACTTTGCAAGCCTCCCAAACTAGGCGCACCACAATGAAGTAGTAGGGACACTATTTTTTTCCTATGATTATTACAGATTATACAACTATTTTGGCTCACCCAACTAAGATTTTCCAAATTGTACTTGGTTAGAATGACATTTCTGCAGGTTAGTCAAAGAAAGATGTGGCAATGGTGCTCTAATAGACCAAATACTTTTAGCATATTCTGCTTGAACTCCTCGAACATTAATAAATCACTTTAATGAACTCCTCGAACATTAGCAAATCTATATGATGAATGCACCTATGTGTAAGTTATACCTATATTGATAAATTTCCATTAAAAACTATAAAGCAGTAGCAACTATAAATTAGTAGTAATCATATGTATCTTAAAATGGTATGTTGTGCAAGTTTGATGTTTTATGATCTAGAAATCACATCAACCATTGGGTTATATAATGTTAAAATATAAAAAACATCATTACTCATATTATTCATGGACTCAAACATAAAATATTATATCCAATTGAAAGCATTTTTGAGTTTTATCAAGGATTTATCATTTCAATTGTGCAAATATATATTTTATTGAAGGAAGTTTAGGCGGGGATTTTTTTTTTCTTTTGTGGGCTTGTTACCAGCTGAATGAAACAATATATAACTAAGAATTGGTCAACCCATGTGGGTCTTGTGTCAGGCTTTATTACCAGAGTTTTCTATTATATATTTTTGTTTTTGTTCTTGTTTGTTTTTATATTAGAAACATGCAAGGGGACAAAATGCTTGTGTTTTCTTCTATTCCGGATAGACCAGTCAACCTTCACCTTTGATTTTTATTTATGTTGCTTTCAACCCCATCCTTGTTCACCATTCAGATCCCTCTCCCAACATGCCTCTCTGTTTTCTTCATATTTCATCTTCTAATTCCATTAGGTATTGATATATAACATAAATGAGTCCAGCTAATTTATGAATGGTATATGCAATATACCATATGTTTCTTTCTGAAGTTACTCCACCATGTTCGATATCAGACTATTAAAAGCCTTCGTAAGAGGCAACTGTGATTATTAACTCTGATACTAACTACCTAGGTCTAATTGCTGATACACATGGTAGATAGAGTTATTGTTATTTTCTTGATTCTTGGTAGAAATGGTAGATTGAGTTTAGGTAGAGCAAGTTGATGCTAGTTCCCCATTTATCTTTGCAAGATCATTAGAGAAATTTTGGTTATTGTTGCTTAACCTTCTAATTGATTAATTAAACCATATTTTTGGCTTATTCATGTACCAAGGGTCCCAATTACTTATAACTAACCATATTTCTGGCTTATTCATGTGTTTCCAGGTAGCCAATGCTGCTGGCAGCCATGGATGTGTGGATCGGTTTGTTAATGGATGTGGAAAATCAAATATATATGTTTTGGACTTGTGTAAAAAGTCGTAGATTTTATTTTGTAAATTAAGTGAATGCTTACTGATGTAAAGCTTGATGGGAACACTCTAAGTGATGTAAGACTTGGATTTCATTTTGTGAACAATGGGATATTACCTTTAAATATGTTTTATAGAAATTGTTTTGTTAATGTTGCGGCTACGCTTTGTTAATGTTGCGGCTACCATATGCATTTCTGATTAAATAAAATAGTTCTGTATGAATTTTTATTGTATATAAAATTCAATTATATATTTTATATATAAACAGGAAATTAGTAATTCCATAATAATTTAAACAATTGTTAAGTTTTTTCGTACGATTACAGTACTTTTTAAAATTCCGTCCCTTATTTATTAGGACGAAATATATCTGTTACAAAAACTTGTTTTTTGGGACAAATTAATAAACCGTCACACAAAAGCATAAATTTGAAAACTTTTGAGACGTTTTGCCTAACCGTCCTTTAACAGTAATTAGGACGGCAATATCCGTCCCTAAAGTTTTTGCCACGCCACCCTAATGGGACCGTCCATTCCCGTCCCAAAGGTCGTCCCAAATATTTGTTGGGACGGTAATTGCAGTTTTTAAGACGGTTTTTTGTTGTCCCAAAAGGTCATTTTTTTGTAGTGTTGAATGAATGAATATATATATATATATATATATATATATATATATGTAAGTGTTTGCTTGTGAATGTAACCTAGAGAGTATTGAGTTAGTTTAGGATTGACCTAATGAGCCTAGAATGGCCGAGTCGACCGACAAGTTGACCAACTTGGCAAAAGCCAACTTTGGGTCAAACTTGATCCAAATCGACTCAAACGAACTTATAATGACTTGGAAACTTGTACTTGACCTAAAAATTAGTAAATAGACTAGTTGACTTATAGTTGACCAGGTTTGACCAGAGTTGACCAAGGGTTGACTTTGACTTAGAAAGATCTAAAATCATGTAGAATTGCATTGTAGACCTTTCTTATGATATTTTAGACCATGTTGTGACTTATGGTTATTTTAAATAGGATTACATCAATCCAGTTCAGTTACACTTCCTCATCAGCAGCTTGGATTATCAGGCGAGTACATTCTCTGATCGTTTCATACTTGTTTGGACATATTACTTGTTATAGACTAGTTTACTTGATGCTGTCACGATGTTATCACGGATTAGTACTATAAGGATCTCTTCATGCGATGTTATTCCCTTGGATACATCGGGTATATTGTGCTCATGTACTTTATCATGTGCATCATGTCTAAGAAAATAAATTTGATTTTTAAGCTCAATATAGCCACAAATTTTTTTAATATTTTTTTCCATTTCTAACCGTCATCGAATGTGTGTTGTAAAAAAGATGGAGATGATCATTTACAGCGTTTGAATGCACGTTGTAAAAAAGATGGAGAGGGTCATTTATAGCGTTTGAATACACGTTGTAAAAAAGATGGAGATGGTCATTTACAGCGTTCGAATGCGCGCTGTAAAAAAGAGGAGAGGGTCATTTACAGCGTTCAAATGCATATCGTAAATAATATGGTCATTTACAATGTTCAAACGCATGTTGTAAATAATATAGTCATTTACGGCATGACCTTTTAAGGCACCAAAATGTACGCCGTGAAAGATCTTTTACGGCGTGCTTTGCGTGCCATAGATGATCATTTTTCTTGTAGTGATCGTCTACTCTTTGTATTCGTATTTATTCATGTATACTCTTGTGACATTCATGTACACTCATGATCATGTGAGCTTTTCATGTATAAACGAGTTGTTTCATATGGACTGATACTCCATGTGAGACACTACCTTTTATGTGTAATAACATAACCTGGACAGATCCTTGTGTACTGATTGGGGCAGGGGGAGTATTTATTTGGTTATGTGATCTACACCATTATCATGTACAACTCCAAATTAGATTTATGTCATGTATAACCTAAGCTTGTTTACATAACCAAACATGTGCTCTGAATCACGTAGTTAGTTCAATTTTCTTATCTATATTATGTATATCTATTTCCACTATATGATCTTCTTCTTTTTACAGTCTCTCTACTATTAATTTTTTACAGCGTTTCATGTATATTATTCTATAGCTTGTTCATATTTTTCTTTCATATTATGAACTGTGTGAGAGATATGTATTCATTTCTGTCCTGACTGGACCTGTTAAAAATATTACAGATGATGAGGATTGCTGCGATACTTACTATGGAGCAGGCCTAGTTGACACAGGTGACCTGGACCATCAGGAGGATCCAGTAGTCGCTAAGGACTTGCCATTAGCTTAGTCTAGACTTATCTTATTAGCTAGCTTTATGAGACATTTGAGATTGTATTGAGATATTGTTTATGATGTGGTTTACACCGAGATTTATTATTCATATTTGTGACTCTCTGTCGAGATTATCTTATCTTCTATTCCATCTTAGATATGGTGATTGAGTTGTACTTTATATATTGTTCTCCTTTCGGAGCATATTGACATTATGTTAGATGATGTGACCTAAGAAAGCGTTCTACCGCCGACACTGCGGCGTAGGCTGGACGTACCCACTTCTCGTGCCCTTACACTGGGTGTGGGTCGTGACACATATAGAACTACCGTATTACTCCAATATTCAGTTGTTTCTTCCAGGTCTTTCTCCGTAAATATTGCCCTCTCGCTAGAGGCAATCTTTTTAGGGGGAACGAACTTCATGTGACCATTATCAATACTCGACCCGGGGCGGTAGCGGTCCGCCCACGACTTGCTAGCTACCTTTTCCACCATATTCTGTATGCCTTTCTCTACTGAACTTACTCGTCGAGTGTTGTCATTCATACGAGGATCCTCCTTCCTCATCCCCGCTATGTTGCTGGGAGTAGTTTCGCCCCCTCTCCATCGTAGGGCGTATTGACCTGCGATTTGGTGTGTTATTTTCGGGATGCACCAATGGTCTCCTCTCCCTTGCCGTACCAGCCATCCCACATGCGAATCTCTCCTCCAAACGGCGACCATTGTTCCCCCCCTTTAACCCTCCGAGCTTTTTCCTCTACCCTAGTACTCCGCCTCCGGCGGACCGTCGTCCACCCGCCGCTGTCAGCGATGCCCGCCTGAGGCTGGGTACCACCGCTTGTCTCTCCGAGTCGCGTCTTCCCCGGATCCCATGCGGCCTCCTTTAACCCTAACCCTAATTCGCCCGAGTTCCTCCCCGCCGCAGAAACCATCCTTTCTATATATATATATATATATATATATATATATATATATATATATATATATATATATATATATATATATGGCGGTCGGGAGTTCGAGCCCCAGTGGAGGCGAGTTCGTCCCAATTACCCATTGCTTCAATATATATATATATATATATATATATATATATATATATATATATATATATATATATATATATATATATATATATATATATATATATATATATATATATATATATATATATATATTATCAAATGACCTCTAGCCTAGTTTAAGAGAGATGCATGCGGCCCGAGTGGTCAGGAGTTCGAGCCCAGTGGAGATGAGTTCGCCACAATTACTCATTGCTTCAAATATATATATATATATTTTTTTTTTTTTCAAATATATATATATATATATATATATATATATATATATATATATATATATATATAGGGAGCGGATCAAAAGCCCCCCTTAGAAAACCCCCTAAAACCCCCTCACTCTAATTCGTAATATTAATGTTAATATTAATGTTAAAATTAATGTTAATGTTAATATTAATGTTAATATTAATGAATGTTAATATATATATTTTTATTTTTTTATATTAATGTTAATGTTAATGTTAATATTAATGTTAATATTAATGTTATTATTAATTTTAATGTCAAGTTTAATGTTAATCTTAGTATTTAATGTTAATATTAACATTAATATTAACATTAATTACGGATTAGAGTGAGGGGGATAGGAGGTTTTCTAAGGAGAACTTTTGATCCGCTTCCATATATATATATATATATATATATATATATATATATATATATATATAAGTGTGTGTGTGTATATATGAACAAGAGCAGGGTAAATTTGTGGCAGTTATTCGTTTGGTTGTGGATTTTGGCCTAGAGTTCGTTATAAGGTTCAAAAATGCAATAATGATTCATCTGTCCCCAACTATGAAGCACGGGCACTCAAAAAATTCGATATTTTCCTCCTTTAGGGCCGTCCAAAATAGATATGTTGTCCTTCTAGATATCCATACTTGTCGTGTCATATATTCATGTGTATATGCAAATATAAGCTCCACAAACGATTGCTTTCTTTTTTCTCATAATGAACATAATTTAATTATCATTATTTCTGATATGTTTAAACTATGTGTCAGGTTGTTATGGAACACCTATCCGTGGAAGAAGTGGCAGCCATGAATGAAATGTTCCAAACGATTTCGTTAGCTTTACCTGCCATCTACCTATTACTATGAATGGCTTCACTTTCAGGTGCTTAAACAAGAATCCTTCACACCAACAATCAAAAATAAAATACACTTGCACTTCGGGATTGTTTGGTTGTTGGTAAGTGTGTTCAATGCTGCTACGTTGTCCATTCCTGGGAGTGATTGGCCCCCTGGTCCGGGGAGGACTTTTGCTAGCAGGAAGGCCAATGGAAATCTAAAATGAATCATATTTTTCTTTCCCCATGGAAAATACAAGCGAATTGATTTCCCTTCCGTGAACCAAACGAGACATAAATGTATTAAAAGTGGTACTTTCAATACACTTTCAATACATCTGCTTTCAAAAGAAGACAGTTTTGATGTTTGGTTAGTCATTGCAAGTCCATTGAAAGCGGAAAATTTTGTTGCAAATGGAGAGTTTATACGTTACAGTAGAAATATGAGTGAAACACGCTGCAAGTGAAGATTTTTTTGTTGCTATTTTTTTTATTAGTTCAATTGAATTAATTTATTTGTTAAATAATATATTTTTGTTTAAAAAAAATTCTGCTGAATAGGAATACACTTTTAGAATATGCTGTTATTCAATTTTTTAAATTAAGAATATGATATTAAATTTTTTGTTAATTATTATATATCCAATAATTAATTTTTTTTTGTTAAATAATTCATTTTTTAATTAAATATGAATTAATATATTTTGATAATTAATATTAATATATTTTGTTAACTAAATTTTCATAATTACTGATTTTTTAAATAGTTAATTTTGTTAATTTTGCTAATTATTCGTTACTTAATATTTGTTAATTGTTGGTTAATTTCAATTGCCACTTCCGCTTTCAATTTCCATAGCTAACATATTTTGGAAAGTGACACTACTTGCATTTTAACATGTTGAAAGTGTCCAAACAGCCCCCTTTCTCGCTACATGAAGTGATATATTTATAAAGTCATGAGAAAAATGATTTTTAACGTGTATTGAGAAGGTTAGGGTTATTTGAAGTTACCTACATGTTCATCGGTGGTAGTCCATCTCAAATGAGTTTGTGAAAGTGATCCTCAAGCTAATTAAGACTTGAGAGATGCGTTCTATGTAATAATCTTGCAATTCATTATAGTAAAAAGTAGGAAAAAGGATGGGTAGGTTCAAATTAGACAGAACCTCGATAAATCTTGCGTGTACAGTATAATTATTTTCTTCTCATTTCATCAGTCTACATAGACGAAAAGAATGTGTGGTCATGGACCGAAAACTATGATATTAGCGAAAATGTCTCTTAATGTAGCAACAAAAGATATGATCAATTGAATGTGAACAGATTTCATGAGGGGAGGGTAGGTTGAGCTCCCTTCACAGATGCAAATTTGTGGCCATGGATCCAAAACTAGGAAGACGGAAAAAAACCACCGCGCCAGAAGTCATTGATTAATTCCTATTATAAATACATGAGCAACTCCTTGTTCAACTCATCAGTCATCACACCAACACAACTTTCTATTAGATTCTTAGCTACTTAATTACCACCACGTACTACTTGCTCTCTATCAAAGATGGGCAGCCTCCCACTTGACACATTCCGGCCACTAGACCTCAATGACTTCACCAGGGAGTCCAATGCCGTCGTCGACTTCATCGCCGACTACTACCGCAACGTCGAGCAATACCCGGTCCGAAGTCGAGTCGAGCCTGGCTACCTAAGCAAGCTCCTCCCCGACTCCGCCCCCCACGAGTCCGACTCCATTGAGTCCATACTCGAAGACGTCCGCGACGACATCTTCCCCGGCCTCACCCACTGGCAGAGCCCCAACTTCTACGCCTACTTCCAGGCCAACGCGAGCACCGCGGGCTTTCTGGGAGAGATGCTTTGCTCCGGCCTCAACACTGTAGGATTCAGTTGGATATCGTCCCCCGCTGCGACCGAGCTCGAGAGCATTGTCATGGACTGGATGGGGAAGATGCTCGGCCTTCCGAGCTCTTTCTTGTTCTCCGGCGGCGAAGGAGGGGGAGGGGTTTTGCACGGGAGTGTTGGTGTTTTTGCCTTTGGACTAGAAAAGATAGTCCCACATCGGCTACACCAAATGGTGAGTATCTCAATATAATGCATTGCTTGTGTTGAGGTGTGCACATGAGGTGTAGTGGGGCACAAGTTTGTGCCATGTGGAAGTATTTTCCTAGAAGGAAAAAGGATTAAATCCAACAAGGATGCAAGTTAATTTTTGTTGTGCGGACTCGGACTCGGACGCGGACTCCAAGATGTCTCGTGCATGCACGGGAAGGTTCGGGGGGTAGGCGTGGACTGGCACACTTCTATGCTGATTGTGGGATGATCTAAAATATCAAACTCTATTTTTGAGTATTAGTATTTTAGTCCCACATCGGATAGAAGAAGAGGTGAAGTCTCAACTCCACTCTATAAATAGAGCCCCTTGGCCTCCTTTGAAAGATGCACCAAGAAGAGTGTTGAGGGAGTCTGTTAAGTCCAGGAAGCCCGTTCAAGTCTCAAATATTGACTTATGAGCGTTCCAGAAGTTCTCCTGAACTTGCTGGTTCCTGGGAGCTTATCCGTACTGCGGGTATAGCTTTGAGCGCCGGTGTTCAACACCCCAGCGAGATCCGCTCTTCTTCTTCCTTCCTCTTTCTGTTGCCTTCGAGAATCTGAGACTCAACTGTTGTTGATCATCTCTTGTTGCCTTCGAGAAACCGCTATTGCAAACGCGATTCGATTTTTTTAATCGTTTAGGCTACGCAATCAGCATTATTTGCATCTCTTTTTTAGGGATTGCAACTGCATTATTTGCATCTCTTTTTTAGGGATTGCAACTGCATTCTTTGCATCTCTTCTTAGGGATTGCAACTGAGTTTTTCCATCGATTGTTTGCAAATAGACTAACAATCTCAAAGCTATACGATTCGATGGAAAACACTCGTGCTTCGCTTGTCGATACCGGCTTTAACAAGTTAGAGAAATTCGACGGCGAACACTTCCAGATCTGGAAGCGAAAGGTGACTCTGAACCTTCAACTCGTGGATGTTGATCACGTGTTGGATGAGGAAGAACCAATCGTTCCAGCAACAGGATCAGCTGCTGTTCTGGCCGCTGCTACGAGCAAGCAGACGAAGTGGAAAAAGGATAACAGCATATGCAGGCTGCTGATCCTGAATTCCATGGAAGACTCTCTGGCCGAGTCCTACACAAAGAGGACTTCTGCCAAAGAGATCTGGGAGTCCGTGGGGAAGCTGTATGACGACGACGAGGCCCGGTCGAAGATGTTCATGGTTGAAAAATACCACAAATGGGTCTTTGAAGACGAGAAGACCATGCTGCCCCAAGTGAAAGAGTTCCTGAAGCTGCGCCAGAAACTGGAGGACGATAGCATGCCCCTCGTCGACAAGTTCGTCGTTGGAGGGATCGTGGCAAAACTTCCTCCAGGATGGAGCAACATCTATGCAAGGATGCATAGGAAGAAGATGGAGATTAGCCTGGATAATCTCCTCAGCGAGATTCATGTTGAGGACGAGATGCGCTCTCAACAGAAGTTGGACACCCTGTCCAAGCAACTAGCAACGGCGAATCTGGTTCAAGCCACCAGAGAGAACAAAGGGAAGCAGGCGGCTTCTCACCACAAGAAGAAGGACTTCTCGAATCTGAAAGTGAAGGGTCCAGGATTCAAGCAACAGAAGTCCAAGTCCCATGTGACTTGCTTCAACTGTGGCAAGAAGGGTCACTATAAAAGTGAATGCAAGTCCAAGCCCAAAGAGCAAGGTGAGCCTAACAAGGTTTCTTTGGTTACTAATCAGGTTGCCATGATAGCACAGGTTGCAACTGTAGGGGCAGACTTGGACTGGTGGATAGACACTGGCGCGACATGTCATGTCTGTTCAGACAAGGACTGGTTCGTCTCCTATGAGCCTACTTCCGAGAAAGTCATGATGGCGAACCAGGCACAAGCTGAAGTACTGGGGATCGGGACGGTGGAGCTGAAGCTTACATCGGGGAACATTCTGACGCTTCAAGGTGTGAAGCATGTTCCTGCAATCGCAAAGAACCTGATCTCTGGGAGCCTGCTCTGCAACGCAGGCTTGAGGATGGACATCAATGCTGGCCAAATGGTGATGTCCAAGAAGGGTACTTTCTTCGGGAAAGCTTTTCAGACTGAAGGAATGTACAAAATTCAGCTTGTTGTAACCCAGCATAATAATGTCAATGCTATCACTAGTTTGAATTACTCTCTCGAGTTGTGGCATAATAGACTAGGACATGTTCATTGTAAGCGAATAAACAAAATGTCTAGTCTAGGACTTATCTCCAAGTGTGGGGGTAAGGTAGAGAAATGTGAGATATGTGCTCAGACGAAGATCACTAGGAAACCCTTCCACAGGGTCCATCGAAGCACAGATCTTCTGGAGTTGGTTCACTCAGATATCTGTGACTTCAAACAATTCTCTACAAAGGCCGGGATGAAGTATTTCATTACTTTCATCGATGACTTCTCCAAGTATGCCTTCGTCTATTTACTCAAATCTAAAGACGAAGCATTCGAGAAGTTCAAGGAGTTCAGGGCCGAGGCTGAACGGCAAACTGGACAACAACTCAAGAGGCTGAGGAGTGATCGAGGTGGGGAATATAGGTCTCATGAATTCTCATCATTCTGCAAAGAACATAGAATCATCAACGAGACGACGGCTCCGTATTCTCCACAATCCAACGGAGTAGCAGAAAGGAAGAACAGAACGTTGACAGAGATGATGAATTCTATGCTGTTGACTGCGGGTCTCCCAAAGTGCTATTGGGGAGAAGCTGCATTAACGGCCACTTTCATTCTGAACAGAGTGCCGTATGCAACTTCCGACATAACTCCTCATGAACTCTGGTTCAAAGTCAGACCCAACCTGAATGTCATTCGAGTGTGGGGGTGCCTGGCTTATGTGAAGCTCCCGGATCTAAAGATTCAGAAGCTGGGGACAAGGACTACTAAGGCGATCTTCCTGGGGTATGCCGAGAAGAGTGATGCTCGGAGATTCCTTGATATCGAGTCAAATCATATCATCGAATCTCGCGATGCTGAATATTTTGAAGAAAAGTTTGCAAGGCACAAGAACATTGTTCTCACGGACATTCCGGAGAATAATGAGGGTGCGGAGCAGACAGAGATCTTTATCGAACCAGTAGTCCAAGATGGAGTTGTTGTCGAGGAGACACCAGCTGAACCAGAACTCGCTGAGCCGTCAACTAAGCGAGCGAGGAGGCCGAAAGACTTCGGAGATGACTTCGTCACCTATCATGTGGAAGCAGATCCGCTTACCTATGATGAGGCGATGAAGACCAGAGATGCTATATTCTGGAAGGAGGCGATTGACAACGAGAATGACTCAATCACCTCCAATAACACATGGGTATTGGTCGACCTACCAGAAGGAGCAAGACCCATCGGATGCAAATGGATCTTCAAGAAGAAGATGAAAGCAGATGGAACCATTGACAAGTTCAAGGCCAGGCTAGTGGCCAAGGGGTTTGCTCAGAAGCAGGGGATCGACTACTTTGACACTTATGCTCCAGTAGCTCGAATGACAACTATCAGATTGTTAATTGCTTTAGCAGCAATACACAAGCTGGTGATACATCAGATGGATGTGAAAACGGCATTCCTTAATGGCGAGCTGACCGAAGAGATCTACATGCAACAACCAAAAGGTTTTGTCGTCAGAGGTCTGGAAGACAAAGTCTGCAAGTTGATGAAGTCTCTGTATGGTTTGAAGCAAGCTCCCAAAATGTGGCATGAGAAGTTTGACAAGGTGATAAGGTCAAATGGCTACAGGGTCAGTGAAACAGACAAGTGTGTCTATACGAAGTTTGCTGACGGAAGAGGAGTAATCGTTTGTCTATACGTGGACGACATGCTAATCCTAGGTACGGATTTAAGCTGCGTCACAGAGACAAAGAAATTCCTCTCGACCAAGTTCAGTATGAAGGACTTGGGGGATGCCGACGTAATCTTGGGGCTCAAGATCATCCGGACAGGCACTGGAATAGCGCTGTCACAGTCTCATTACATTGAGAAGATGCTCTCTCGCTACGGGTATCAAGATCTTCCTATTATTGATACACCGTACAGGAGTGATCTGAAACTGGAGCCAAATTCGAAGGAGAGCGTCAGGCAGTTGGAGTACGCTAGCGTCATCGGAAGTTTGATGTACGCTACTACTGCCACAAGGCCTGACATAGCCTTTGCAGTGGGAATGTTGAGTCGATTTACGAGCAATCCAGGCGTAAAGCATTGGAAAGCTGTGAAGCGTGTTATGAGATATCTCAAGAAGACTCAGACATATGCACTATACTACAGCGGAGATCCGTCAGTAGTGGAAGGCTTCAGTGATGCTAGCTGGTGTTCAGAGGTGGAGAGCGAATATTCCACAGGTGGATATGTGTTCGCCATGGGTGGAGCTGCTATATCGTGGAAGTCGAAGAAGCAGACTATGTTATCTCGCTCCTCCATGGAATCTGAATTCTTTGCATTGGACGCTGCAGCAGATGAAGCAGAGTGGCTTCGGGAGCTCATGTATGACCTTCCAATGGTTGGGGCTCAGATACCGGCGATTCCGATATACTGTGACAACCAGGCGGCAGCAGCAGTGGCATCAAATGAACTCTTCAACGGGAAGAAGAGGACTGTGCGGTTGAAGCACAGAGCAGTGAACGATCTCATAAAAAGGGGCGTCATTGCAGTGATCGATGTTCGGAGTCAGGAAAACCTGGCGGATCCGTTCACGAAGGGTCTCAAGCGTCAGCTGGTCGAGGACACAGCAAGGAAGATGGGCTTGAAGACATTCTAATATTGTGTCATTATAATCCTATCAATAAATTTTATGTTATTGGTTCAAAGAGAAATCTACCAGATATCTAATTTTTTGATTCAAGGAAGGACTATTGACTGGAAAAATATTAGTTAACAGTGGGCACTTGTTCTGCGGAACATGTAAGGGTTTCGGACCCAGAACCACTGTTGTCTACTATGAATTTTCTACGGAAAATTGATCCTGTGAGAAGGATGGCATAATGCCTTAATGAGTTCTCAGACTGAGTGAAGGTCTGTTATGCTTTACAGGAAGCATGGTGGCGCAACAACCACAAAGGAGTGTTACAACTCCATGCTACAGTGGGGTGACTCCACCATGAGGTTCCCAGGTAGGGGTAATGCCTCGGCTTTGTTAGCCAAGTTACAGGCGGCGTAGCACCGCATATAGGCAGGTAGCCTAATGTTGCATAATCGTAATAAAGAGATGTAGGCAGCACTACAAAGAGGCCGGTGTCCTCATGTTACAGTGGCATGACACCACGATGAGGTACCCAGGTAGGGGTAAAGCCTCGGCTTTGCAAGCCATGTCATAGTGGCGTAACACCACAAGGGAGCGCAAGGCTTCATGCTGGGTAGTTTGGCACTACAAAGAGGCTTGAGACCTCATGCTACAGTAGTATGACACTACGATGAGGTTCCCAGGTAGGGGTAATGCCTTGGCTTTGTCAGCCATGTCATAGCGGCGTAGCACCGCAAAGAAGCGCAATGCTTCATGCCAATGACTCTTTATATAGAACTCACCTATAGTGTATGGACAGAGATATCAGGCCGTCTCTTGAGGGTAAACTTGTAGACGCCCAAAAATTATACACTGAAACCAGGCTGGCACAAGGCCTTCAATGTGCAGCCAGAAGCACAGTTGATGTCACTATGTGAGTAGAAAGAATTGCAGTTATGGTGCAGAATTCAAGGCTTAGTCCATTCTTGTATCATGCTGTTATTTAACCTATGCGGGAAGATTCAAGTCGTAGCGACATCTCTCCTAATGCATGATGGACAATCACTGTGGGGAACGCTCAACCCATATATTGAGATATGTGGGGGATTGTTGGTGTTTTTGTCTTTGGACTAGAAAAGATAGTCCCACATCGGCTACACCAAATGGTGAGTATCTCAATATAATGCATTGCTTGTGTTGAGGTGTGCACATGAGGTGTAGTGGGGCACAAGTTTGTGCCATGTGGAAGTATTTTCCTAGAAGGAAAAAGGATTAAATCCAACAAGGATGCAAGTTAATTTTTGTTGTGCGGACTCGGACTCGGACGCGGACTCCAAGATGTCTCGTGCATGCACGGGAAGGTTCGGGGGGTAGGCGTGGACTGGCACACTTCTATGCTGATTGTGGGATGATCTAAAATATCAAACTCTATTTTTGAGTATTAGTATTTTAGTCCCACATCGGATAGAAGAAGAGGTGAAGTCTCAACTCCACTCTATAAATAGAGCCCCTTGGCCTCCTTTGAAAGATGCACCAAGAAGAGTGTTGAGGGAGTCTGTTAAGTCCAGGAAGCCCGTTCAAGTCTCAAATATTGACTTACGAGCGTTCCAGAAGTTCTCCTGAACTTGCTGGTTCCTGGGAGCTTATCCGTACTGCGGGTATAGCTTTGAGCGCCGGTGTTCAACACCCCAGCGAGATCCGCTCTTCTTCTTCCTTCCTCTTTCTGTTGCCTTCGAGAATTTGAGACTCAACTGTTGTTGATCATCTCTTGTTGCCTTCGAGAAACCGCTATTGCAAACGCGATTCGATTTTTTAATCGTTTAGGCTACGCAATCAGCATTATTTGCATCTCTTTTTTAGGGATTGCAACTGCATTATTTGCATCTCTTTTTTAGGGATTGCAACTGCATTCTTTGCATCTCTTCTTAGGGATTGCAACTGAGTTTTTCCATCGATTGTTTGCAAATAGACTACTACCGCAACGTCGAGCAATACCCGGTCCGAAGTCGAGTCGAGCCTGGCTACCTAAGCAAGCTCCTCCCCGACTCCGCCCCCCACGAGTCCGACTCCATTGAGTCCATACTCGAAGACGTCCGCGACGACATCTTCCCCGGCCTCACCCACTGGCAGAGCCCCAACTTCTACGCCTACTTCCAGGCCAACGCGAGCACCGCGGGCTTTCTGGGAGAGATGCTTTGCTCCGGCCTCAACACTGTAGGATTCAGTTGGATATCGTCCCCCGCTGCGACCGAGCTCGAGAGCATTGTCATGGACTGGATGGGGAAGATGCTCGGCCTTCCGAGCTCTTTCTTGTTCTCCGGCGGCGAAGGAGGGGGAGGGGTTTTGCACGGGAGCACGTGCGAGGCCGTGGTCTGCACCCTGGCCGCGGCGAGGGACAGGGCCTTGAGTAGGATCGGACACGATGGCATCACCAAGTTGGTCGTCTACTCCTCCGACCAGACGCACTTCACGCTGCAGAAGTCCTCAAAGCTAGTCGGCATCCCTCCATCCAATTTGCGGGTTATCGAGACGTCGGCTGCCTCCGGCTACGCATTGACTGCCGAGAGCCTCCGGTCGACAATAGAAGCCGACATTTCGAACGGTTTGGTTCCGTTGTACCTATGTGCAACTGTCGGCACCACTGCCCTCGGCGCAGTGGATCCTTTGCTAGACCTCGGCAAAGTTGCCAACGAGTACAACGTCTGGCTCCATGTCGACTCCGCCTACGCCGGCAGCGTCGGCATATGTCCGGAGTTCTGCCACTACTTCGACGGGGTGGAGCTGGCCGACTCGATCAGCATGAACCCACACAAGTGGTTCCTCACCAACATGGACTGCTGCTGCCTGTGGGTCAAAAACCCGAACCTCTTAATAGACTCGCTCTCCACGAATCCGGAGATACTGAGGAACAAGGCGTCCGACTCCAAGGAGGTGGTCGACTACAAGGACTGGCAGATCGCGCTGAGCCGGCGGTTCCGGGCGATAAAGTTGTGGCTGGTGATAAGGAGGTACGGGGTGGATAACTTGAGGAAGCACGTAAGGAGCGACGTGGCGATGGCGAAGCGGTTCGAGTGGATGGTGTCGGCCGACGAGAGGTTCGAGGTGGTCGTGCCTCGGGAGTTCTCGCTGGTCTGCTTCCGGCTAAAGCCCAAAGACGTCGACGGATGCAATGATAATGACGGTGGTTTCGAGCTCAACCGGAGGCTTCTTGAGGCTATCAACTCGAGCGGGAAGGCTTTCATGATCCATGCAGTGGTGGAAGGGATGTTCGTGCTGCGGCTCGCCATCGGTACTACCATGACGGAGATCCGGCATGTCGATGCCACTTGGAAGCTCGTTCAAAGCAAAGCTGATGAAATATTAGGGCTCATGTACTGATAATGTCTTGCTAATGAGTTCCGTAATATATCCTTCAAAATAAAATAATACCCTACAATTCCATAACGTACCTCCATTCTATAAAAATGTATAGGAATGATTTTATATTAATTTCATATATGCATCAGAAGATATTATATATTAAAACAAGTAACCATTGAAATGCGGCTTATAGCTTTTCTTATAACTTCAGTTAGGGTCTGCTTCGATAGTTGGATTGATAGTTGTAGTTTAGAACCAGCTTTGGCGCGATATCACTTGTTGCAAAGTAAGGTTTAGTAAAGAAAAAGAATAAAAGTATTAGCCAATTTGTCGCAAATATAAGGTTTAGCTAGGAGAAGTAAACGTATTACGAAAAAGTTTTTGTTTTTTGTAATTGAATTAATGTAATTGGAATCCAAATTGGAATCAGAATTGTTCTTGAAGATGTGATCTTTTGGAAGATTTTTTATCTTTTGTTTATAGAGTGAATAATGTATGAAACATTGTAAATCTCTAGTATTTGCGAGTTATAAGTCATACAACATGATCATATGTAATAAGATTATTTTTGGCCTAAGAGTCGTTATAATTCCATCACAAACTATCAATAAAGACAATTGTTTTCATACATCTTTTGTCTATCAATGTTCTTCTTATTTCCCGAGGAGGTACTATGCGCTTGAGGTCAAGGTCTGGAGCACTGGGGCCATTATCTATATCATGTTTTGCGGCTGGTCTCTCTTCATGCATGACAGGTGATCCTATAAATTTGATCCACAAATTCCAATTCACTAACATATGTCCCAATTATAATACTTCACAATTGCCACGCCCCAGTTCCAAAAGCGTGGAACCGAGCCACGTGACGATGGCTAGCTAGTACCACTCCAATGGCTATCCCAATTTAATGGAACCATTGGGGTAGCACTTAAGCTGTAAAATACAATAACAGTGTAAAATATCCAAATCCAAGAACTAAACTAATCTCATCCACAATACGATCAATGAAACACATAGTGAGAAAATAGTCTACTAACGTGCGGAAAGTAAATAAGTCTGTATGTATCATAATACAATACTGAAATAGAATGTCTTGCGGGGACAAACCCGCTAGTACAATGCTGAATGGAAGAATTGCAGTAAGATAAGTAGATCCAATAACCGACTAACTAGATAGTGGTATCGGATCCAAGAAAGTGCACTACCACTGAATCAAGGGTAGTCCTCCGGGAGAACCTCGTCCTCCGATGCTGGTGCTGCTCCTAAATCAATCCCGGACTCGTAAATCTCTCGGTAGTCTTCCTTACCTAGAATTGGAAGAGAAACCAGGTCCTTAGAGGGATGTAACAAGGTACATAATACGTGAGCCAAGTGTACAAAAGTGATAATGAATATAAGAGAAAATATGTCTGTACGAGGTGGGTCAATCTAGCATAACCGACTAATTGGCATGAAATTTGAGAACATCACTCATACATGCGGGCTGTCATGGTGCACCCCGGAGACCAGATAGGTACCCCAACAAACTATGATATAACCCCAAAATCTTGTAAGGAAAGTTGTGATAAACTACGAATCCCCGAAGCTCTAGGAATGAGACAACGGCATACTATGAGAGAAAGTAGCCCAAGCGCACGGTGAATGTTCTCCCCTCCCATGTGACCTTACGAATCAGGTCCACAAAATACTCGGTCAGATCCTCTGGCCAGGACATCGAGTCATAATAGCAAACAACGTAGAGTATAAGGTTGTCGTTCCTAGAACCAAACACAGATTTTCGTATATCAATATATCAACAAGCACGGAATCTGTCAGAATACAAGTATCACATGAACATGTCCTAGGATCTGATGTACTAATAACGAATACGTCTATGTAACGTAAAATAAATCTCTAAATATCGGTACCCGATGATACCATCGACCATCGGCATCCGAATATCATTCGGACGTGATGTACCGAACGCGGCCCTAAGGTAACAAAATATCATGTATACAGAATAAATATTTAAGAACAAAATATGGAATCTGAAGTACATAATGGCACGGTACACTTGCTTGGGTCCAGAAACTGATGAGAAGAAGCTGGTCCCTCATCCACATCAAAGTGTGAACACATAACCAATAACTTCTCTGAGTCTTTCAATAGTTGGATTATTGAGTTGAGATGCAAACCAATATGCGAGTTTGTTGAGAAGTAGCATATTATGATGATGAAGTTGTTCTATAACAGGAGCATGGTAGGAGAAGGTTGGAATACTGTATTAGTTCCTAGGGCAAGGCAAATACTTGATCTGCACAGAAATAGATACCATTTGCTTGAACCAGTTCCATCTACAGAGACACTGTGGCAAGTAATTGATGACTATGATATGAGTTGGAAGGTTCATTTGGACAAGCACACATGCACATGTGATGCATTGCAGATGTCAGGGATTCCATGCTTACTAGGGGTGAGCACATGCACATGTGATGCATTGCAGATGTCAGGGATTCCATGCTTACTAGGGATGAGTAAATACCGACCGATACCGAAAAATCGACTGAATACAGATTAAAAATATTCTGAAAAACCGAACCGAAATTATGTACCGATACCGAATTGCCGAACCGACTAAAATATGATATAATGGTAGTGGTAGCGGTTTGAGTGTAATACCATACCGAAAATACCGAACCGATTCCATATATATATATATATATATATATATATATATATATATATATATATATATATATATATATATATATACTTTTTTAGAATGTTGTTCGTGATTAATTTATACTACTAATTTTTATTTTTATCTTTATTTTGGTCAGTTTCTTAGAACTTAGAATTGACTTTAGTGGATTTGAAGTTATGTTAAGAATGCTAAGAATTGAGTTTTTGATCTTTTGAGCTTATGTTTTTGTGCTCATAGAATTTTGAAGTGAATTTTGGTTAGTTAAACTTATACTAAAGATTAAACTTAGTGACTGTGTTTGATCTTTTAAGCTCATTTTTAGATGTTTGCGACTTGCTACATATTGTTCTCATAATTTTGATTAATTGTTTGGTTGATAGAGGCTTGGCTTTAAAATCTAATGCTTCAAAAAAAGTAAAAAAATATATTACAGGTTAAGAGATTCTAAAATATTAAGTGTGTTGATTGATCAAATATTAATTGGTAAAATACCGATACCGAACAAAAATCGACCGAATACCGATTTAACCAAAATCGAAAAAACCGATTCTAAATAGTACGATATTGGTATTGATTTTTTAGATACCGATTTAAAAAAGTACCAAAAAATTCGACCAAATACCGACCGATTATACCAACGCTCACCCTTAATGCTTACATGCCATGGCAGTAATCATCCCAATGAGAGATGATGAACCCATCAGGTACATGATTGCTTGTATCTCCTTACTTACATGCCATGACTATGATATGAACTTTAATGTATTTCACAATTATACAGCTATGTGGATCCTTTTCATTATGTGTCAGCATACATGAGGACATACTCAGGCCACATTGAGCCTCTCAATCATTCGTCTATTGGGGAGTTGTAAGTACTAAATATATGTACATGTTAGTTATCATCTTATGTTTATCAATATGTTTGATGATCCTTGTATGTTTTTTTTTCGAAAATGATATTTGGCCCGTCGGCGGGCCAGCCCGCACGCCGGCGTGGCACTCTCCCATCGGCTCCCCCCCCCCCCCATTCGCATGGGGCCCATGTCGGCGCCCTGCCAATGGGGGAGCGCCGCGTGGCCGCGGGCTAGCCCGCAGGCGGGCCATGTAGCACCGTTGTTTTTTTTTTGGCCAACAACAGTTGTGAAACCACCAAGACTAGTTAGACCTGCTGGGAGACCAAGAACTCAGAGAATGAGGGACAAAGATGAGCAAAATGGTGTGAAAGTGAGACAAAATAGTGTGGAAAATGCAAAATGTATGGCCATAAAAAGGAAAACATGTAATGGACCCCCACAAAATTCCCAACAATTTGAAGGTCAATTGTTTATCAATTCATGTATTCATTTCTTGCTTTTTTTGGGTACAAATTACACACTCAGAGCTGCCCATGACCATTTTATGCAATAATAGGTTCACAAACCTATGTTGGTGCTCATGTTAGAAGACCTGCTGCTCCCAATGGTGGTGGACCTAGTGGTACAGGAGATAGTAACTCCAGGGTCAGGGGTCAGAGAAAAGGAAGGGGTTCTCACTACCAACATGTCTCTCAAACATCCACCGGAAGAAATGCAACCAATGCTGAAATGTCCCAACATTCTAATAACCCATAGAGAGTAAAAGTTGTTGCTGAGACCAAAACTTAACCATCACCAGTGCATAGAAGTTATAGAGTTGTGACTCTTTATTATGCTTCTTATCTTTTTGTGAAAAAGAGAAACTCTGCACATGGATACATTATGTTAAGTTTTGAATTTTAATGTCAAACAAATCTTTTTGTGAAATAGAGATACTCTGCACATTGATACATTATGTGCAGTTAATTTTTGAATTTTAATGTCGGACCAATCTTTTTGTGAAAGGGAGATACTCTGCACATGGATACATTTTGTGCAGTTTTTGAATTTTGATGTCAGACGAATCTTTTTGTGAAAGATAGATACTCTGCACATGGCTTATATCAAATGGAATTATGTTATATGAATTTGATTACTCTGTTTTCATGTTTTGCTTGCAATGGAATTAAGTTATATGAATTTGATTGCTCTCTTTTATATTGTAAAAGTTGCAATGTTTCATGATTGTTATGTGAAAAGTAGCATAGACATAAAACTTTCATATTCATGTAATAGTAATACATAGTAGGAGAAACTTTTGATTTAGAATTTCTTCATACAAATACATTTATATCTCTAACCACCTAAATTCATGACATTTGGCACATGTCCAAAACTTCTTCCCTATGCTAGACACTTTTCCTGATGTCCTCAAATTCATCATTCCATTGCATCCAACTCTTGTACATGGAATAGACTTCAATTGACATGCTTTGCCATAGTGTTCAGTAGACCCATTAGTGGTAGCACTTATTGACTTTGGTTTTCTTGTTAAAATCTCTACATATTTGATCAACAGGTAACATTGCATGTTGTCCTTTACTATTAAGGATTGCTTCTTGTTTGATAATTGCTTCTTGCCTTGCCATTGCATCCATTAGCCACTCAAACTCATTGCATATTTCACACTTCACAAACTTCTTTCCAGGTTTGATAATGTGGTTGAGGTCCCTACATACTTGTAACCAGTACAACATGGTTTCTTACATGGGAAACCATCCCAGGGATACCCCACTGATAAATGGACATCATCCCCACATATGTAGCACTTCAGGGAAGAACTATAAGCATCTTTAGATTGTGAAATAGCATCATCTAGCCATTGAACTCCACCACAATTGGAAAATTGACACTTGAGAAACTTTTTGCCCTTTGAGATATTTGATGTAGATTTTAGCAGCATTCTGAGGCCAGGCACTTTGAATACATCCATGGGCAATCAATTGCCTCATGTTAAGGTTGTTTACATAATTGACAAACCTGAAAATTGGTGGCCAAAAAAATGGTTTGGTTCTTCTGTTATGAACCTCAGCAGAGAATTAATAAAGGGATAAAAGGTGAGATTATACCTCAAAGTCGGGAGTGAGTGTTCCTTTGGAACCCATTGACAAAGCATAAGCAGCAGTTTGTAGTAAGAAAAAGAAGAAGATGAAGCAGCAGTTTGTAGAAGATAAAGAAGAAAATGGTGAACAGCAGTTTGGAGAGAACTTTTAAAAAGGAGTTTACACTCCAACCGTATAAAAATGGAAACATCTCAGCATTTCCTTTCAATGGCTGGATATTTCTATCACTTGCCTAACAGCATCAAACAACGTGTCCGACAGAGTCAAACGGTGTAACTTTTCCTAAAAAATATTTGCAAAAAAAGAAGAAAAAAAATTAGAAATGGTCAACACAGTCAACTGATAGACAAACTAAGTACTCAAAGCCTAATTAGGCCATAAACTTGGTACCCTTATACAAAATAATCCTATTTTTCACACAAAAAAAGATGGACGTGGCAGCAATTTTTGTGTAAAAAAATGAATACAAAAAATAATAATAACCCTCAACCAACTCTTAAATCATATTACTTCTTCAAACAAAAAAAAAATTAAACCGTCAACCTCCACTTAGATCTTATTACTTCACAAGCTAACGACAAATCTTCATGTATTTTAATGTTATATATTTATTTTTAATCTTATTACTTCATAAGTTAACCACAAATCTCCATGTATTTTAATATTATATTCATTTTTTTACATATACTATGAAAATTTCAGAAAACTAAAAACAAAACAAAAAAATAAAAAAATACGCAAAATATGCCAATTGGATGACATTTCTTGTGAAGAATACGTCCAACCAAAAGGCGTTTTCTACACGCGCCCTTTAGTTGGCATTTTCTTCCCAGAATGCACTCAACCAATGGACATTTCTCTTAAATTATTTTAAAATGAACTTAATAAAAAAAAGTATCCTTAATATTACTTAATAGATTTTTAGACAAAGGATACACCCATCCAACGGACTTTTCATTAAAAACGTCCTTTAGTTGGACGTTTGTGTGCCCTTATCACAATTTCACATACCTTTGTTTTCTCACCCTAATTTCACAAAAACTTTAGTACTTTTGTGTGAAATTTTCTGTAAAAACAAACACTCCAACGTCCCCATTTGATGTCAATGTTCAACTACTTGATAAGCTGGGTACCTTTTAAAATATGTTAATATATCTTCTAAGGAGGAAAGGAAAGAACCGTTGTAGATTTTGAGTTCTTATGAAACTCTCCAGACAAGTTTATGTCGTGTAACATGTACAGGAAACCAGTCCCAAAAAGTTTGCTATATCAAAGACAAATACCGGCAGCATCATATCAATTGATCCCCACCCAGTCAAGTCAACATAAGAAAAGGTCCGATAAACAAACTGTAGGTGAACGGCAAGAAGAATGGAAAAAAAACATTTTTCTTCTGCAACTGCTCTTGCAAAATTTCGGGAGCTAAAATACTTGTTTGACAAAGGAAATAAAATTATCAATTTTTGCATCGAGAACATCGTTGATACAGTCATTTGCTGACGAAGGTCAGCTTAATAAAATTTTGATTAAAGACTCCCAACTCAAAGAGAGTACAAAGAGATCATAAGCCTACAGATTCTGCCCTTAGAAAATCTAAGCTGAACATAATACCATCCCTCATCTGTAGTGTTTCGACCACTTGTATGCAGCTGACGATGACTCTGACCAACTAAGAGTCATCCTGAAAGGGGACTAGATCTATTTATGCAAATTCCTCCTCAAGTGAAGCAACCACATGAGCTCAATAGGAGGTTCGACAACAGATGGAATTATTTCAAAGACGTAACTCATGACGTGCCCTCTGCAGGTTCGGATTTCTTCAATTCCACGAAAATGAGCCTTCCACCATAAATCTGCCAAATAATCAAGACAGATGTCCAAGTTGTCATTGCATTTTCAATACAAAAAATTCAACAATCAATATTGAAGTAATATCAAAGAAGAAATCACATTGACATCTAACATCAGGGTTTATTGTTATTGCATTTTCCTCAAATAAACTAACCCGTAAAGAGTCCTACCCATTACTCTGGTTCTCAAGCGATAACAAATGATTCATGTGAATCTTCTTCCTGAACCCCATGGACTCATATTTGCATCAAGGATTTCCTGATATGGGTGTTGAACATGATTGGGCCATATCTAGGTGCTAAAGGGCCCAAATCATTGCTCAACAAGCATTTGGAACCTCCATACTCGAGCCAATACATAAAAACAAAATCAATGAATCTTTTATAGTCGGTCCATTCTAGATTTGGCCTCGAATTTATTTACAATTTAAAGTACAATACACATGTATTTTTAAGATCTTATACAGTGTAATTAAGAAACATCCAAATTTAATTATTGGTTTATGATATTGGTTTATGAACACTTCACTCTCTCCAAGTTATTTGATTTAATTTGATTATATATGAACACTCAAAATAATGAATTTTGGCATATTCTTTTGCATGTGGCTTCAATAAAAAAAAGGTGTTGTCCTTTATTTTGGAACATACAAGCTTTTATCACAAATTCTACAGCAGAAAGCATGTTTCAAAAAGCAGTTTCTAATGTATGAAGTTACATCATAGGAGGATGGCTACTTAAATTACATTGAATATTTGACTTTAAGGACCTTTTTTCTAGAATACCAGATAGATCTCTAGCTCAGGATCACCTGAAACTAGAGTTCAACCAAAAATACTATTAATCAGAATCTGCATCAGGTAGTTACAGAATTTATTTCACCTCTAAATGAGTGCTTCGTCATGATTAATAATTGCATTCTGAAATATATCCTGTCCAATGGAAATGTTGCAGAAAGCTTATGTCCAAGATTTGGCTAATAAATACATAACTAATTTTCCTGATGAGTAACTTCTCTCTGTTCTTAAATCAATTTCAAGTTATAATAGGCCATGAGTATTCTAACCTAAAAAAGCTAAACTATCGATTGTGGCATGCCTTCATATTTAAGGGGCATAAAGGAATTGTATACTCGTGTTCCAAAGTCTTTAAACATTTTTCCAGTGAAATGCGACTTTTCAACACTTGCAAAAGTCCGTGGTTACAGGCATGAATTCGGCAGAGATACTGTATGTGGAACAAAGACAGTTAAGTGGAACAAAGCACTGGTATAAGAATCAATACCAATATAAAACTCCATTTTTTGTGTATATACTACTGTATAGGTTCCATTTTACTATTTTTGTTCCATAACATAACCTCGGGCTAAGTAGTGCCCTTGACCACCAGACTTTTGCATGAGTTGGAATGTCAAAGCGACCTTTCCAAAAGTCGGTTTCAAATCAGGAACGCGAACCAAATCTTATCTAAATATTTTGGATTCCTGTGATTTATGTACTGTCTTCTTCACTCTATATGACAATAATCAAATGCTTCCTTAGGATTTAACCAGTCCGTCCAATATGGGCCAGGCCATGATCCATCAACAAGAGTTGATGGTGGTAGAAACTGCCCACCACCCTACTATCTCTCACGTGTCTTTCCATTGGAGATATATATCAAAAGATGGACATAATAAATCTCACATGTTGAGATAAAGGTTTTTCTACGGAAAAAAGAAACAGAGAACGAATTCTACATACATAGAGTTCTTACATTGTGAAGCTCGGAGATAGATTTGATATCTATGTCTGGGCTCTTGGAGATTGATTTAGTGAGGATGATTCAAAGAGATCATGGATTGGAAGCTACTGCTCATTAGGTTAGATTTAAATTTACACTTGAATATGGATTTAATTGGTTTAACTACTTTATATGATTTTATATTAGATTTAAAATCCTTATACAGGTAACAGAATTGTGATTGAAATTTAAATTGTGATTGAAATTCTTTAAAATGACTTGAGAGAGGTATTAATAATCCTTCATACGAATTATTTTAAATAATTGCATCCAAATTTACCATTTTCCATTCCCATAATTCAAAACATTAGACATTCTGGAGTAGTTAAGGGTCTGATTGGTAACCGTCGGTTTTTGGGTGTTTTTGAACCGACCGTTTTTGAAAACCCCTACTTGTTAATTTTTTTGAGGCACTAGTTTTGGTCGGCTCAAAACCCCCAAAATCAGTGTCATGTAATTTTTGGTGGCTTTTTAAACACCCCAAATCGGTGGATTTTGAAGGATCTTATTATTGTATGCCATTTATATCCTCACCAAAAATATATAAATATAACTACTAATATCCCATCCTATTTTTCTTACTCATCTGTGATTCTCTTCTACTTCTTCCAAACTATGGCTACTTTCTCCAGTAAGTTTTTAATTTGTAAAATCTCTCCTACTTTTAACTAGGCGTTTCTATTATTTCACGTGTTTCTATTATTTTGATCAAATATAGACTTCTACCTCCTGATCGAGGCATGGCCTGCGTGGCCGTTTCCGTGCCCGAGATTGTTTTGTTTATATATGGACATATAAGTAATTTTATTCGTGTAAAAAAAAAAATTCAGAACCGCTCGTTAATGAATTAACAAGCATGGGTTGGACTGGTTTAAAAGCCGCTACTTAAAACCATCCAAAACCGGATCCCATGTAACCGCTCATAACCAGTACTCTAAAAATACCTCATAACTGTTACCCCTACAATTGCCAAAAGCAGACCCTAATTTTCTACATACGTAGATTTTTTATTCAAGTTCATGTTTACTACAACCATTCTAGCTTTGGGTAAGAACCTAGTTTTTTAGAACCACCATAGTTTAATTGACATACGTTGTCACAATGAATTTCAACGATCACTAGAAAATAATTAGAATTAACAATCCCTAACCCAATCCACCATGGCTCGAAGACAGCATCCAAGCGTATCTGAAACGGACCTGCACCGCGAGTTCATCAAGGCCCTTCATTCCTCATTGACGATAGCAAAGAAGATTTGGCATGCGGTTAAACCTTGATGGAAGTGCAGGGGAGGCCACTACCTCCCACCGGTGCCTGAAAGGGAGGTATGTCACTCGGCCAAATTCGACTTTGGCGCCTTTGGGCGCATGGAAGATCCGTCCAAGCCCAGCCTGGATCCGCCAAGCCCAGGCGATGACGATGACTATGACTGGTCTGGGCCTTTTTTTTAAATCAGGGAAGCAAAATTTAATGTTATGTTGCATGCATGCAAATTTTAAAATCATGGAGTTTATGAATTTCAGAGTTTGGTCTTAATTACAAGTTATGTTGTACGCAAATTAATGTTATGATGCATGCATGCAAATTTTAAAAGCAGGCACTTTATGAATTTCAAAGTTTGGTATTAATGACAAGCTCCGTTGCATGCAAATTAATGTAAAAACTAAAACGTAATTACAAGTTACAAGGCTGATACAAGTGATGTGGTAAATGTAGATCCCTTTATTTCTGGCAATGATACAAGTGGTGTGGTAAATGTTATCTATAATATAAAGCACAGTGGATTTTTGGTCCAACCCATGTGCTTTGGTTCAACGATAATGAAAGGACTAAATTGTCCCTCTCTTCCGCAACCCCTTCGTCGCAAGCAGCCTCCTCCACCGCACCGCCGACCCTTCCTTCGCCGCCTCCCTCTTCTCCGCCATGACCAACCCCAACCCCTTCTCCTTCAACACCGCCATCGCCATCTCCGCCAACCCACTCTCCATCTACTCCCAAATGCTCCGCCGCCGCGTCCCTTCCGACTCCCACACCTTCTCTTCCTTGCTCAACACCACCACCGCCGTCGCCGCCTCCAGGTCGCTCCACGCACACGCCCTCCTCCTCGGATTCCGGTCCGACCCCTTCGTGCAGACCGTCCTGCTCACCGCCTACTCCCGACGCGGCTCCGCCGACCACGCCCTGCGGGTGTTCGACGGAATGCCGCACGGGGACGTCGTCTCCTGGACCGCCGCCGTCTCGGGCCTCGCCGCCCTCGGACGCCCTGCGACGGCCCTGCGCGTCTTCGCCTCCATGAGGCCCCACGCCGCCACCGTGGTCTTTGCCGTGTCCGCCTCGGCTCGAGTCCCTGGCGCTAGCCCGGTGCCTGCACGCCTACGTCGAGAAGGTCGGGTTCGGAGGCCGCGTCTCCGTCCGGAACTCCCTGGCGCTGGTCCGGTGCCTGCACGCCTAAGTCGAGAAGGTCGGGTTCGTGTCCGTGCCATTATGGTACAGGTTATCCACTAGTTCATAATATCGGAGAACATATTTATATCATCTTGAACAGATTTACTCCTTTGTGTTTTTTATTTTCTATTTGAAAGGCATTATTTTTCTAGAGCCTCTAGGTGTACTTTAGTTAAGAGTATTTTTGCCATTAAGGACATTTAGGTTGTCATAAGGTCAAGGTTTCCAAATAGGGGTTAATATATATATATATATATATAGAGAGAGAGAGAGAGAGAGATTTAAAACGCGCGCCTCACGCTCCTGACACAGCCTTGTGCTAGGGTGTGTTATGGAGGGTACTGTTAGAACGCCTTGAACCCGGTCCGCTTCGCCGCTCTAATTTTAGACCCCACTGCACCGTCTAGCGCCCCGCCCCATACATCATTGCCTCCAATCATGTATAAGCATAGAGGAGATGAGTCTTTGCCGCGATCCCACGAAGGAGGAAAAGATCCAAATACCTTTTAGACCCACTTTCGGGCATGTATTTGGTGTGAAACATGTAACAGTTCAAGCTGACCAAATCATTACTTTTGATTAGGCAATGTTTCACTTAGAGCTATTCGGAAAAAAAACGAATACTAAAGGGTATTCGAGGTATGGTTGTTTTGTCGATATTCACCGACAAGCGAGCTACTCGATGTAAAGGAACAAGAGGTGAATATGAAAGTGAACATGCTATATTCAAGCATGATCAATGTATCCAGGAAAAAAAAAAAACTTGACAGAGATTTATATATGGATGTGTAGTAGATATAGGTTGTTCTTGCTATTTTCCTTAGTTTGTTTCCACTGTTGACTAATGTACATAAACATTCACTTTTAAAATGAATATATGTTGTTCATTTCAATGGAAAATATAATCTAAGTGGCAATTCTATGATTACAAAATTCTTTTGTATATTCTAATCTAAAATGTTGTGAGTTAATTGAATTTATGTAATACACGCTAAAATTGTAATCTTGCTAGACGAACTGAAAGTGTATTAATTTGATACTTTGAAAAAGGATTTGATTGACCGTGTAGTGATCAATTGGTTACGTAACTTGTGTCAATTAGTGTATTACATAATCCATCTCAATAGTATTTTAAAAAAAATATTGTGCGTAGTAACTCTTACCAATATCTTTATATAGCTAACTATGGCATCAAAACAGTTATCGTTGAACGGGGGTGACAACTATGATTTATAGCACCATAAAGTTCAATATATCCTTGACGAGCAAGAGGTACTTGAGACTCTTACTGATGTCTTGGTGGAACCTGAGGATGGGATTATTGTCCAATACAGAAAAGATATGCATGTATCTAAGGTCCGGCCAGCATGACCTCATAGTTGAGTTCGAGATCCATGCCACAGCCACAAGTATGTGGAACACTCTAAAGGTCGAGTTCAGTGGATCTTCGGTCTCTAAGCTTCGCAGACTTACGATCAAATGGACACTTATAAGAAGTGCCCAAATGTGAGCATGAGGGTGCATCTTTTAGCGATATGTTAAATATGATATGGGAACTGAAGGCAGTTGGCTATTTCCTTATTGATGGACAACAAGTTCATCTTGTAATTAGGTCACTTTCACCTAGTTGGAAAACTTGATTATGAATATGATGCACAATGAGAATGTCAAGACGTTATCTGACATTAGTGAGTTTCTATTGTGTCTAGGCTCATGTTGCACTCAATCATGTAGATAGAGGTGCACAACCAATGTAGACATTCACGAGCATAGTTGATTAAATTCAACCAAATATCTATAGATTGATTGGAATTCAAATATCCACCGTACATTAGTGATGCCAAAGTTGGTATTATCCTATGGTTAGTTGGATCCCATGCTCAAATATCTAGAGATCTGAATTCAAAATTGAAGCACACTTGTTGATATTTAATTAAGTCTTAGTATATGCACATTTTGGATTTAATTTGAATTCACCTACAAGACCAAAATCGGCGATGCAAAAAATGCCATTACTTCATGCACAATAGATATGACACATGCTCATATCATTTGATTTGTATTTCAAATATTTACCTTCTCTGGTGAATACTAAGATTAGTATTACTTGATGCACACACAAGTTTGACACATGCTATCAATTGTTTCAAAATTCAAATTCTAACCATATAGGGTATCGAAATCGATGCATGCTCAGAAGGAAATTTAAATTCGAATAAGTTCTATATAAAATTGCATGAAAAGCCTGGCTAAGAGTCAAGGCACCCTTACCGAATGGTCGGACCCAAGCTGCCAGTCTCAGTCTTGCAGTACATTGTGCAGGAATTTGGACCGAAATTCTGGTCTAATTTGAACGAAATCCCGTCCAATGCTGTTGTGCATAGAGCTGGCTAATAACAACTAGCTGCTTAATTGTACCCTTTCAGGTTTCAAAAGTCCATATATAACCTATAGTTGCATACAGAAAGCATCCATTTTGATCGTGATCCAAAGTGGTGAATGTTAGGTAGTTTCACGATTACAATACAAAGGGGGAGAGAGAGAGAGAGAGAGAGAGTGCTCATTATATTGAGCGCCTCATTCTTCAAAGCTAGATCTCATTATCTTCCAGTTCGATAGCATTCAGTTGTTTGTGATCCAAGGTGGTGAATGTTAGATTGTTTCATAATTACATTACACAGAGAGAGAGAGAGAGAGTGCTCATTATGTTGAGCACCTCATTCTTCAAAGGTAGATCTCATTTATCTTCAAGTTCGACTAAGACATTGTAACCACGACAAGAAAGGGTTATTCTCGCATGGTCTCTCAAAAGAGAGCAAAGGCTTCTGAAAGTGGTGCTTCGAAGACTCGGCAGGAGTGGAGTAATAAATATTGGGGAAGTGCTTTGTGCTCGGTGTGAGCGATAATGGTATTCAGTGGATTATAGACCTTTTGGGCTTTGTACTAAAGTCCTATGCATATTGCTTCGGTATTGTACTAGATTCAATGGTGCCAAGCCAGGCTACATCCTGTGACATCTGGATCTGACTCTTTACTCTCTTCCATTTACTTTTTTATTACATATTTATATTTTTATTGTTGCAAAAAATGGTTTAACTTGTTATCAACCCTATTCACCACCTCTAGGTTGTCATGGAGTTTGTCACTTACGTCATAAGGGATATCGATGTTACGATGCTGCTAATGATCGACAATGAAAATGTTGAGTTCTTTAAGCATAAAAATATATTGATATGCTCCTTCTAATACCTGGCTACATCTATTCCTCACAATCTATTATTTCTTTATGGGCCATCCATGGAGCCTTCTCCAGAGGTTTCCTCTACCTTTTTGGTAGTCTTTATTTCCTCTCCTGCATGTTCATCCTACACATCCTACTAGACCTCTCGTGATTACTTATCAACGTCGCCATCACATTACAAAGCCCCCATACTACCTTCTCCTGAGGCAAAATCTACAACTAATTTCTTTATTGCCTATTTCCTATTGCCTCCCAGTTGAGTAATATATCAACTGACACTAACATCTCTAAGAGATGTATCTTTTTTTGTTAGCTTCATCGACAAGGCAGAAGAATTTAGTTACTTTTGATTTATTCAGCATCCCATGAGACCTTTATGAAAGATATACTGACAAGGAAAAAAACTATGAGACACCAACTATGTTTTATGGACTGGTGAGCAGGGCTATTAAGAAACAATATGTCTAAAGAAATAAAAATTACGTAGCTGAAATGAGAATGCTAAGATGGATGAGTAGCATGGTATTAAAAGATAGGACAAGAAATTAGCATGTTCGTGAAATGTTGGAGGTGGCGTCAATTGAGGACAAGCTGAGAACCGTCTTAAATGGTTTGGACATCCGCAATATGGACCAATAAATGCATCAGTAACTAGGAGCAATAAGATGGTAGTCAAATGAGCCACTAGAACTAAGACTAGGCTGTAAGTACATGAATTGAAGTTCTAAATAAGGATGTGATCTTTTTAGTGTTACAGAGGAAATGTCCCTTACAAAGCTAAATGGAAGAAAATGATTCAAAGAGCTGGCTCCAAAGTTTTGGGATTAAGGCTTTGTTGTTATTGTTGTATCAAATTGTTGATTTCACCAAGTCTAGCTCAGCTCTTCCCAAATCCACTTGACAAACTCTTAGTGTATGATCCACAATAAGTTTGGGGGTTGATGTATATATACTTGATACTCTGTGTACTGTTTGATATATGTCCTGTTTTTGGCTGATTTATATATACTTGGGCATATGGACTAATGAGATCAATACCTTATGCTAACAAACCAGATATAAGTGATTTAATGTCCTCAACGACAAAAGCTTGTTACTATCGTAATGGTTGTTAGAATGTGTGCATGTTACCCGATAAACATGTGAGGTTCTATATTCTTGCAAGTAGTTGCTTATGTGAAACCAAGGTTGTAGATGGCAGGTGTGGGCTTCATGTCGAATTGGTTTTTGAAATGTCGGATGTCAAATGTGGAGACATATTAAAATGTCAGATATCAATAAGTAATATATATTATACATACTAGATGTCCTATCTAAATGCATTGAATATATAAAATTCCCAAAGAGGGGTGCAAAAAAAAAAAATCCCCAAATTATTTTCTATAGTGTTCTTTTGTCTTACCATCAAGATTGTCAACTCGCAATACGTATTATGTATTGATTTGCTTGTGTATTCTATTGTGTATCATTTGCTCGTGTATCCTATAGTGTATCGTGTACCCTATTGACTATCGGTGTATAGTACAATATACAGTAACTCTAGGTGTTCAGGTCTATATTTCTAAAACCATATCCGAAAATGGTTTACTATAATTCTCACATATGCTCGTGTATCCTATAGTGTATCGTGTACCCTATTGATGAATGTGCAAGATATTATTTTTCATCTACCGTGAAGCACTTACCAACTCAGTATTGGCCACAATTACCAAAAACTTTACATGAAAGGAAGTTCAAATTGTACGGAATCGTCCATTATATGGGGTGACAGGTCTCTTTGATGCTTTCATCTATCAAAAACTGTACATGAAAGAAGTCCAAATTGATACTATTCTATCAAAGCTAGAAATGATCATCCACATTATACAATATCATAGATATGATATGATGTAAAGGTGAGCATTCTTTGATTCTCTCAACTAGGTTTTTATTAGAACATGTCCTTCCTTGAACTCCAAGACACCCATTCTCAAGCTATAACTCCTTGAAAACATCTATAACCACCAAAACATTATTCTTTGTCGTCTCGACTAAATGAGATGTTTGCAAATTAACTAGTTTGTTGGATAGTGCGCAGGCCTGCTCCTTCCATTCTTAGAGCAACACTTCACATTTCATACAATGATGCAATCAAGATTCTCTTCAAGTGAATTCAACCAGCAGAGTATGTAAGACTAGAGTTACTTATCAAAGATTTCATCCCCAAATGAAAAATCAACAAGAAATCAATATGACAGTTTTGGGGTTTCTTTTTTCCATTTTACAAGTAAAAGGAATACCAAAATAATGTTTTTTGATATGTAGTATGATAGAACAATATATTCACAGGAAAGAAGAATTAAACACATACCCTTCCATTCATAGATTTCACTGCTTTCTCTGCTTCTTCTTCCGATGAATATTTGACGAAAGCATAACCTTTCGGCCTACTGCGTGATGAATCCATTATTAGCCTGGCTGTGCACGAACATGGAACCGAGCCCACAAATCAGCAAGATTCATCAGAAGCTCAGAATAATGGATCACGAAACACAAGTACTAAAGCATGTTTATTTGAGCTACTGTCACGCAATGTTGCACACGCACAGATACAGGTGGCCCCCTAACTTTGGAAAGTTTGCACTTTTATATATTTAAGGAGTTAAGTTCATGCATGCCGTTCGCACACACTTAACATACAGGACTCAATGGAAAACATTATAAGTAGGATTAGTTATCATATCATTGGAAATATTGACAGACTACGCATGGTTCGGTGTGGTGCTGATTTAGCAACCTGTTCTAATCATCTTGTTCTTATTAGCCCTCTTACTGTATTGTGTGTGTATGAGCTGCACACATGAATTGATTATGTTTCTAAGCACATTTGAATTTATATTAAGTTTCCCGTCTCTGAGCCACTACCTCATATCAAATAAGCAGAAGAGCAAAGCCACTCTATTTCATCGAAACTTCAAATCATCCATCTCCTAGCTCCTAATTCAATATCAAATAAATGAAAAATCATGTTTCGCTCTATTGCATTGGAACTATTCATCGGAAGCGATTGGTTCATGACCTATTCGTTAAAGGAGAAAAAGCAAATGGAACCTTTATTGTATTAAAAATAAGCATTGTTCCCTTTATGTAATATTAGAACCAAATTGTACAAGTTTTTCAGGTTCAGGTTGGGGTCAAGGTTTATTTCTTCATGTATTAGAGTTGCAATCAACATAGACCTATGAAGATTCTTAATGTAGGCGATAGCAACCACAGCAGTAACTCCTTTTTATATAAATAAGAATATTTTGTGCACACACACCCCTCTGCAAAAATCACAGCTTCGTCACAGGACACAAATACAGCACGGCACGTATTAGACACTACTACGACCCAGACACGACACCAATTTTTCCAGGCGTCCGTGCTTCCTAGCTTCCATGACACAAACAAAAAATCGTTCACATTTTCCGGGGCCGTTTGTCTTTTTCGAATGCCGTGTTTACCAAAAACAACACACCAAAGTGTCGGACACGTACAGTGCCATGCCTGTATTTGCAGCCGTGTCCGTGTCCGTGTCCGTGTCCGTGCCCGTGCAGCACTGGCTAGCTGACAACTATACAAACATCTAACGGAAAGCAATCTCGTATGCAGTGGTGGTACCTTCCTTGATGTTGCCGAATGGCGAGAACGCCTTCTTGAGTTCATCTTGAGTGGTGTAGAATGATAGCCCTAGAAGCACAAAATTAAATTAAAATTCCACAATTAATATAGAGAGAGAGAGGAAGAAGAAGAATTTTTTTTGTACTGCTGATGAAGATCTCGGAGCTGGAGTCCCTCTTCTGGAGAAGTGGTAGAAATTTGGGGGAGATATCACTCACTCTCTTCCCTAATCTATTATTCATCCACATGCTTCGCTTAAACCCTAGGAATGAGGAGGAAAAAAACCCTGAAAAATAATATTGAGGAACGATGAATGAAGTAAATGCGTACCGGTATGGTATAGTGGTTTGCAAATAAGAGCATCTCCAACCCTATTGTCTTGTTAAGTGATTGGAGTCTTAGGTGGCTCCTATGTGGCATGAGCCACAAGACAATGTCTTATTTATGTGACAAAATTATATCTCAAAAGACAATGAGATAGAAAAATTCTCTCCAATGCAAAAGTATTGAGGAAACAATAAAAAGTATTTTTTCCAACTTCCAATGCAACTTTTAAGACAACTACTATCTTCTTTCTTTTTTCTAATATTTTTTATTCATAATTGATGACATGGAAGAGAAGACATTGTCAAGTGCATTGTCTAGAACAAGACAATCAACTTCACAATGCCTTCTTTAATTTTTGCCACATAAGCTTCACAATTGACTTAACAATTGCATTGGAGAAGAACTTTTGAATAAAATTTTGTCATTGCTATGTGGCATTAACTTTTTTCCAAAGTCACAATAGGGTTGGAGATGCTCTAAACCGGCCGGTTTCAGATAGGCTGACCTGGTTAAGTGTTTGTTATAACTACTATTTATTAGAGCATCCATAGTGAATATACTCCAAACACATACTTTACATTATTAAAAATTATGTAAATTATTATTTTTGGAGTATCTTTACAAATACTCCAAAATTAAATACTTTAACTTTTTTTTCTTTTTTTTTTCTTCCTTATTTGGTAAGGTTTTTTCTCCGTCGTTTTTCTCTTTATTTTTCTTCTCTGTTTGGTAATAACGGTTAATTTAGAGGGCCCAGAAATTAATGTAGCAGAGCTATGACACGCTCCAAATTTGGAGTGTCTCTTAGTTTTCTAGCAATTTTCAAGTATGGACAAGTGCTCACTGCAGCCTTCAAGTGCTATAAAATTTAACTAAATTCAAAATGTAGCACTTGAAATCTCTTCCACCGTGGATGCTCTTACTCTTTTGCAAAAAATTTGGTAGCCTTTCTTATAACTTTCTATAACAAAGAATTTTCAATTTTGACAATATTTTGCATTTTGACATAGGAAAAACCGTCAAATTTTACTATGTTCCCATCATTTTTAAGGTGACTTTAAGACCATGTTTGGTTCGTGTAATTGAAGCCTTGGGATGGAAAGTGATTTTTTTCCTTTGTTTGTAAGCCAAAGAAAATGAGGTGGAAAGGAATTTGATTTCCAAGAGGAAGAAAAATAGGCAAAAATGGTTCCTCCTACCAACCTAATGATTCATTTTTTTCCTCTAATGATTCACTTTCCCTCTCAATTTTTTTAACTTCTCCAAACACGAAAAAAATTGATTGGAATTGCAATTGCAATTTTTCAAAGGAAAGAAAATATCAAAGAATCAATTTCCTTTCCTTTCCTTTCCTTTCCTTTCCGCGAACCAAACACCAAACTAGGCCTAACATCAATCTTTGAAGCAGCCACAAAAGTTGTTTCTTGTAGCACTACTTCATTTATTGTTTTATACAAGGGAAGCTATAAGACAATTCATTTTATACCTAGAATAAAAATAGGCTAAATTATATTTAATACCCTCAACTATTCAAAATTTTCAACTTGATACCCTAAACTTTAATAGGTACCAACTTAATACCCTCTACCCCATGTGAGAACAGTATCAGTATTCGTTTTGGATACGCGATTATTTATTGTTCATTGAGTTTTTTAGGTTATCGTGATTGTTGTATCGTGAGATGCTCATGTTTACTTGAGTTTCTGACGACTATGTTTATTGTCAGACTACCAGCGACTTGTATTTTATCCTTTGCCATTACGATAGGCCCGTGCTAGGAATCGTGTTTAGAACAGAGAACCCTAGAATTTGCTCTAAATAGGAATTTTCCTTTAGACTGGATTTTTCGTCGGATTTTCGCGGCATGCCTACAAATTTTTCGTCAGGGATATTTTCTCTAGTGAATAGTGTTCGGTACTCGCTATTGTTCTTTGGTTTTCTTGGTTCTGAAACACCCTTTTATCCATTTGGTTTCTTGGTTTTCTGTATGGATGGATGAGATTGATCGGTTTGAGTCGTGGATCGCTGACGTGGCAGATCCGACGGTCATGATTAATTCACCCCGTTTGTATATACCCCTTTGATTTATTTTGATTTTTCTGTTTACTCTCTCTCTCTCTCTCTCTCACTCTCTTGAGCTTGGAACTTGGTCTTAAGGCCTAAGAGTGGTTATGAACCCCTCTTGGTAGTGGAGTTGAAGGTTTAGGCTTGAAGCATTTAGGCAAGTTGTCACGCCCCAGTACCAAAATACTGGGACGGACTAGGCCAGCTACTCCGTATGAGGTATAAAACGTCATACGGCGATCGTGGCTGTCAATCTTGCTGGGTATCCTAGCATGCAAGCAGTCTATGGCCTAAATCCGATCTCATATCCACAGGCAATAATCAATGAAATAACGACAAGAGAGATAATCATATGAAAAATAGGAAATACTCATATGATAATCAGAGAGTCTACAATAAGAAATAATGTAGACAAGAATACCTTCCCACACAGTTCCCTCATGGTCAGAAACTGAAGCACGTCCTCCAAGTCAAGTCTGGAAGATCCACATGGCCGGTCACAGGCAATCTGGGAACAATCTAGGGTTGGTCAGGCCAACCATAGCAAGTACCAGAAAGGAAGGCTCAAGGACGGGCGAAGAAAACCAACAGGATATAATATGACAGGAATAGTATGTAAAAAACAGTAAATAAGGTAAGGGATCGTGCGGTACCAACGCACGATTACAGAATATAAGGTAGCAATCCAATTACTAGTACGTAAGTAACCAACAATCATCACAGTCCTCCTAACATCCACTAATGCTTGCATTGCCAACTGGAACTCGTAGTCTGTCATCGAAACAGTAACCCATCCCTACATCAAACAAGAACAAGGGAATGAATTACTGCACCGGGACAGCGTTACGTGCCAGCCAGCTTAGCAAGCAACAAGCCAAACAATTATATAAATAAGCGGCCACTCAAATGCCTACGGCTGTCTATGTGGAGGTTGGGTTACCCCAACAATGCAATATAGGAATCCTCAGATCGTGCCATATCCCGCAAGGGCTAGCGAGGCCAAATAACGCATAGCAGGTAGGTATGCACGGTCCCTCGGAAGGCCACCGTGCTAAGCAGGAGTACATATAGTAGTTGGATACTGCCATATCCGTGGCGGCCAACCCCGACGCGCCAGGACGAGCCTGTGGCGGCCGGTAATGCACGATCTCGGGATTCCGTTCCCTCCCAATGCTTCTACCATTTTTAGTTGCCTAGATTAACCCTACATTTATCCGGAATCACATGCCGTGGTCACATGCTCATCCTCCTAGATGTCGTACCTCAGTACGAGAACGCTAAGTAAGAATCAGCCTCGGCACCTATAGTCCCAGTTGTGATCCATCCTTAGTGTTATGCAACAAGCAAGCAAGCAATCCTAACCACGCTAAGACTATAGGCCAACTACCAGATACCCGTGCAGGTAATCATATAATATAGCCAGAATATCAAGATGGCATCGCAATGCCATATAATCATGGAAGTAGCACCTCAAAGTGCCAATAGACAAAGGGCACCGCATTGCAATGTCAGGGCCAGTACCTCACAGGGTAAGCTGGACTTATAGCACGGATACAGGTAGTCAGGTCTGGGACAAGGACAACTCTGTCAGTCACAAGAAGTCATCTGCCCACATCGTGGCATGGATATCAGGTCAAGTACAAGACCAGAACCTCTACTATAATAACATCTCAAGCATATATGGGAGCCTACAGCTCCAATCATCAAGTCGGTCTATCCACCTAATCGATCTATCAAGTGCCTCCCATCCCTGAGGGAGTGAATATCACGTCAATAAAGACAACCACCAAATATCAATCTCATTTCCCCTAACAATGCTAGGCCCTCAGACTCACAAAAATCCTCCGAGTCAATGATCACAAGCCACTAGAAAACAAGCCCCTCAACTACCAAGACACAGCAATCAACCAGGTTCTCTAACTACCGGAATACACAAAGGTACCGGATTTGGGCGTTTGGGAAGTCGAGTAAAAATCATATAATAATACCCTCGATATTTTCCTCGTTCCGCGAGACACTCGCACCAGTATCAAAATCCAAGAGTCCTCAAGACATATCTGATCAAATTAGAACATCACCAAAGAACTAGTAACACTATCTAAGAATCCACTTAGTCTACCATAACCACTATCTCAATATCATATCTTCTCATAGTCAATCCTCGAATAAGATCATAATCCCAACACACGGGTCAACACTAATCAACGCCGTCAGAAAATGGCAAGGATTGCGTGAACCACTCTGGATCAGATCCACAACCCTTAAACCAAACAAGGACCAGGGTTGCAGACCTTCACCCGAGTAGAACCGCTCTCCTTACACAATCTGGCGGACAGGACAGATAATGGGATAACAACTAAACTAGAACACCATCTAAAAAGAAGGGTCACAGGTCAAGAGTCCAATGGGTGATACCGTCGAAAAGGCAAGGATTGCGTGAACCACTCTGGATCAGATCCACAACCCTTAAACCAAATAAGGACCAGGGTTGCAGACCTTCACCCGAGTAGAACCGCTCTCCTTACACAATTCGGCGGACAAGACAGGCAAGACGCTAGGCGACTAATCTGGTCGGGAGTCTACCTAGCAGGCAATGAGATCAGGGATGCTATACCAAGAAGAACATGTATGAGTTCAGTCCCGCAAACCAAAGGAATGGTTCTGCCTAATCCTTCGAACAAAATTCCTAACTGGGAATTCTGGAAAAATCCGACAGAGTCTCCTTTGTAATTTGGATGGGAGCACCCTACGAATAGGGGCTAAAACCACTCGGCGCAACCCGCCGCAGAATCGCAGAATCGCAGAATCGCGGACTCGCGGACTCGCGGGCTGAGAACACTAAGTCTCAGCTACCAGTAGCACTACGATGCGTACTGGGAACAAATCGATAGCCGAGAACACTAAGTCTCGGCCTCCAGTAGCACTACAATGCGTACTGGGCGCCAAGCCAACATGCATAATAATAAACTAACCGCCTCGCAGGGCGCACCACAACACATGCTCATAAATCCCTAACCCAAGCACAATCACCGCCACAAGCAAAGTTAGCCAAAGCCGTTACCCGACTGCGAGTCGGACACGGGACATATGGGGACAATCCGTACAAGTGAGTCGTGCTCGTGTCCTCGGAGGTGTGGATGACCCATCCGAGTCGTCCGATACGGTCTATCCCAGTATCGGACCAAGCTAATCTAGGTTATCATGGCAGTTCTACTGCTAAGCTACACTACTCATGGTTATACAATTTACAATAAATTAAATACAATAAAAAATATCCAGGAGAGATGGCAAGAGCCGCCGATGAGCAAGGGATACTTGCCTAGGGGGCTCGGCTAGGTAAGCAAGTCTTCGGCAGTCGCGATCCAAGCTAGCACGCCAATCGAGATCCTCAGAACACACAATAAACAATCATTAGAATTAAATAATAAAATAATACATGAAATCACAGAGGATGGCAGGAGGATATACCGTACGGGTCCCGCAAACAGCTCAGGGATCTCGTACGGAAAGCGAGGCACGCGGACCAACGCGGACACGCAAACCGAAACGTGCACACGAATCGAGACGGAGCGAGATTCAAGGAAGCACGCAAATCAATGCGGCATACAAGTCGATGTATGCACACAAATCGATGCGGTACGGAGTCCAAAGTGATACACAAACCAAGGCGGCACGTAAATCCGTACGTACACGCAAATCGAGATGGCACAAAGTCCAAGGTGGCACACATGCCAATGCGGCACGCAAATCGATGCATGCACACAAACCAGTGCGACACGGAGATCAAAGTGGTATACAACCGAGGCGGCACGCAAATCGGTACGGGTACGCAAATCGGAGCGACACGAAAATCGAGATGGGCACAAAGGCCGAGACACATAAACGAGGCAACACGTAAACCAATGGGGCACGGTGCCCGAGGCAGCGCGTGGCTCGGGGAGTCCCGCTGCCCAAGGCAGCGCGTGAATCGAGGGTGCACGAAAACCAATAAGGCGCACGCAAACCGAAGCATACGCAGAACGAGGTGCATGCGGACCGAGCAGCGTACTGCTCGAGACAGCACGTGCACTGAGGCACGTGGCCCGAAGAGCACGCAGCCCAAGACTGGCTCGCTGCTCGAGCAGCACGGGGCCCAAGGGCGTCCTGCCGCTCGAGGCGGTGCTGGCCCGGGCGCGGCAACGACACGACGGTGGTGCTGGCCACCGGGGAGAAGAGGAAAGGAAGGGCGGGGGAGATCGGGGCTCACCGGGGTCGGTCGGGCTCCGGCGGAGGGGCAGCAGCAGCAGCGGTAGTGGTGCTGGTGGCGACGGAGGAGGCCGACCGAGAGGGAGACGGCGACGGCGACAATGATGAGGGCGGTGGCGGTGGAGACGACGGCGCCGGCGGCGCTCAGGGGGGCGAAGGAGAAAGGGGGCAGTGGTGGTCGCGGAAGTGGTGACGGAGACGGTGGCTGGCGGTGGCGGCTCCGGAAAGAGGGGGCTCAGGGAGGAGGCGGCAAAGGCATGGCGGTGCTGGTGGGTGATGGTGGCGGCTGGGGCATGGCCGCGGCGGAGCTGGCCGGACGCAGGGGCGAGCGGGAGCTCGAGGGAGAGGGGAAAGAGAGTGCACGAGAGGGAGAGGGGCTGGAAAGAGAGAGAGTTGAGCGGGATAGTGAGGGAGAGGAGAGCTGAGCGAGAGAGAGAGAGGGATGAGCTGTGAGGGGAGGGGGCGGCTGCTCCATGGAAAGGAAGAGAGAGAGAGGTGAGGGTTAGGTAAGGGGAGGGGGAGATTATTTAAATAAATAATGATGATGAAAGTAACAATAGTGATAATAATAACAAGAACAATAATAGGAAAAAATCCTATAATTAAGCTAGCAACGTAAATTTCAATAAACAATACCGACAGTGATAAATACCAAGTTCCAGGCCTCAACAGTCCTAACCAAATCAAGATCCAAGAATTAAAATAAAATTTAAATAATACAAAAATTTAAAATCTCCATAAATATCGAATACGGTCGTATACATATTTTAGAAAAATATGGGATATGACATCCTACCCACCTTACAAAAATTTCGTCCTCGAAATTTCGAAATCACGTATATAAGATTTTCAAAACTAGTACATACATATCATGGAAACTCTACCCACCTTACAGGAATCAAGTAATGAAATTAGAAAAGAACAAAATCTCAATATGAAAACGTCAAAGAGAATAGTGTGTGGCTACATAAATCAACTCGTAAGGTAAATCCAAACAATGGAGTAATCCCGAAAAGTCAAAATCTCTCATGCACGAAATAACTCCATAAATCAAAAACAAGTACAAAATATCGAAAACAGTATCAGAAAACCTGAAAGCCCCACTGCATGAAAATCCACTTAAAATCATAAATCACAGGATATCTGTCTCGAGCCGACGACTGTAGTTTCCCAATATCCGAAAAATGTGTGTCATGGTCATTCCTTGCCACGCCACCCGGAATGGCTGCAAAAGATTCACCATGACACTATAATCGATCGGCTGCAACTTTCGTTACCACGCCGTCAAGGTATACTAGGGTCACCCGGTACTCTCGACAAATACCCAAAACGAATTAAATCCATAACCCAAATATCCAATTCACTAAAATCACAAAATCTCTAATAATATAACGAGTCCTAAAAAACCATCAAAATCCAAAATCCAGGTGAATCGTATCACACATCCGAAAATATCTTCAATAATAATCACAAGATAGATTTTCTAGGAAAATACTCCATATCCGTAGAAAAATATTCCAAACCACGGATCCACATCAAAATATAATGTATAGAAAGTATATCTATAAACAAAATAATATCTGAAATAGATAATCATGAGTCCGGAAATATCCCGAATCAAAGGAGCTGAATTCATACAAGAACATCCACTGGATACTCAACAAATGTTAAAATATCCAATCTCAGAGTCCTGATGAAATCTTCATTCCGCAGCAATCCAGCCAACGCTCGAAGAGGGCGATAATGATACTAAGTCAACACGAAGTCAACGCACGAAAGGGATAACAAAAAATCAACCAAGGTGAAACACCGGTAGAGAGTACAGAACCCAAGACAGATAATCAAGTAACCCCATGATGGAGATAAGATGACATCTTATCGGATAAAACGATCGACATGACCAACTATAGGATCACATCTATCAAACAAGGATCAGAGGTAGATAAAAACAAATGAGACAGGGCAAGGCAAAATAGGTCCAGGTAGAGATGAGGACAAATTTACAAGTTCAAGGGAGCGAAGGGCAAGTGTAGCAAGTTAGAATCCTAAGGAATAGTGGACTGAGATCAACAATCATGTGATACCCAACAATATCTCAAGACGAGACCTGTATGGGCCACCACTAAAACCTTGTCACGCCCCAGTACCAAAATACTGGGACGGACTAGGCCAGCTACTCCGTATGAGGTATAAAACGTCATACGACGATCGTGGCTGTCAATCTTGCTGGGTATCCTAGCATGCAAGCAGTCTATGGCCTAAATCCGATCTCATATCCACAGGCAATAATCAATGAAATAACGACAAGAGAGATAATCATATGAAAAATAGGAAATACTCATATGACAATCAGAGAGTCTACAATAAGAAATAATGTAGACAAGAATACCTTCCCACACAGTTCCCTCATGGTCAGAAACTGAAGCACGTCCTCTAAGTCAAGTCTGAAAGATCCACATGGCCGGTCACAGGCAATCTGGGAACAATCCAGGGTTGGTCAGGCCAACCATAGCAAGTACCAGAAAAGAAGGCTCAAGGACGGGCGAAGAAAACCAACAGGATATAATATGACAGGAATAACATGTAAAAAATAGTAAATAAGGTAAGGGATCGTGCGGTACCAACGTACGATTACAGAATATAAGGTAGCAATCCAATTACTAGTACGTAAGTAACCAACAATCATCACAGTCCTCCTAACATCTACTAATGCTTGTATTGCCAACTGGAACTCATACTCTGTCATCGGAACAGTAACCCATCCCTACATCAAACAAGAACAAGGGAATGAATTACTGCACCGGGACAGCGTTACGGGCCAGCCAGCTTAGCAAGCAACAAGCCAAATAATTATATAAATAAGCGGCCACTCAAATGCCTACGGCTGTCTATGTGGAGGTTGGGTTACCCCAACAATGCAATATAGGAATCCTCAGATCGTGCCATATCCCGCAAGGGCTAGCGAGGCCAAATAACGCATAGTAGGTAGGTATGCACGGTCCCTCGGAAAGCCACCGTGCTAAGCAGGAGTACATATAGTAGTCGGATACTGCCATATCCGTGGCGGCCAACCCCGACGCGCCAGGACGAGCCTGTGGCGGCCGGTAATGCACGATCTCGGGATTCCGTTCCCTCCCAATGCTTCTACCATTTTTAGTTGCCTAGATTAACCCTACATTTATCCGGAATCACATGCCGTGGTCACATGCTCATCCTCCTAGATGTCGTACCTCAGTACGAGAACGCTAAGTAAGAATCAGCCTCGGCACCTATAGTCCCAGTTGTGATCCATCCTTAGTGTTATGCAACAAGCAAGCAAGCAATCCTAACCACGCTAAGACTATAGGCCAACTACCAGATACCCGTGCAGGTAATCATATAATATAGCCAGAATATCAAGATGGCATCGCAATGCCATATAATCATGGAAGTAGCACCTCAAAGTGCCAATAGACAAAGGACACCGCAGTACAATGTCAGGGCCAGTACCTTACAGGGTAAGCTGGACTTATAGCACGGATACAGGTAGTCAGGTCTGGGACAAGGACAACTCTGTCAGTCACAAGAAGTCATCTGCCCACATCGTGGCATGGATATCAGGTCAAGTACAAGACCAGAACCTCTACTATAATAACATCTCAAGCATATATGGGAGCCTACAGCTCCAATCATCAAGTCGGTCTATCCACCTAATCGATCTATCAAGTGCCTCCCATCCCTGAGGGAGTGAATATCACGTCAATAAAGACAACCACCAAATACCAATCTCATTCCCCCTAACAATGCTAGGCCCTCAGACTCACAAGAATCCTCCTAGTCAATGATCACAAGCCACTAGAAAACAAGCCCCTCAACTACCAAGACACAGCAATCAACCAGGTTCTCTAACTACCGGAATACACAAAGGTACCGGATTTGGGCGTTTAGGAAGTCGAGTAAAAATCATATAATAATACCCTCGATATTCTCCTCGTTCCGCGAGACACTCGCACCAGTATCAAAATCCAAGAGTCCTCAAGATATATCTGATCAAATTAGAACATCACCAAAGAACTAGCAACACTATCTAAGAATCCACTTAGTCTACCATAACCACTATCTCAATATCATATCTTCTCATAGTCAATCCTCGAATAAGATCATAATCCCAACACACGGGTCAACACTAATCAACGCCGTCGGAAAATGGCAAGGATTGCGTGAACCACTCTGGATCAGATCCACAACCCTTAAACCAAACAAGGACCAGGGTTGCAGACCTTCACCCGAGTAGAACCGCTCTCCTTACACAATCCGGCGGACAGGACAGATAATAGGATAACAACTAAACTAGAACACCATCTAAAAAGAAGGGTCACAAGTCAAGAGTCCAATGGGTGATACCGTCGAAAAGGCAAGGATTACGTGAACCACTCTGGATCAGATCCACAACCCTTAAACCAAACAAGGACCAGGGTTGCAGACCTTCACCCGAGTAGAACCGCTCTCCTTACATAATCCTGCGGACAAGACAGGCAAGACGCTAGGCGACTAATCTGGTCGGGAGTCGACCTAGCAGGCAATAAGATCAGGGATGCTATACCAAGAAGAACATGCATGAGTTCAGTCCCGTAAACCAAAGGAATGGTTCTGCCTAATCCTTCAAACCAAATTCCCAACTGGGAATTCTGGAAAAATCCGACAGAGTCTCCTTTGTAATCTGGATGGGAGCACCCTACGAATAGGGGCTAAAACCACTCGGCGCAACCCGCCGCAGAATCGCAGAATCGCAGAATCGCGGACTCGCAGACTCGCGGGCCGAGAACACTAAGTCTCAGCTACCAGTAGCACTATGATGCGTACTGGAAACAAATCGATAGCCGAGAACACTAAGTCTCGGCCTCCAGTAGCACTACAATGCGTACTGGATGCCAAGCCAACATGCATAATAATAAACTAACCGTCTCGCAGGGCGCACCACAACACATGCTCATAAATCCCTAACCCAAGCACAATCACCGCCACAAATAAAGTTAGCCAAAGCCGTTACCCGACTGCGAGTCGGACACGGGGCATATGGGGACAATCCGTATAAGTGAGTCGTGCTCGTGTCCTCGGAGGTGTGGATGACCCATCTGAGTCGTCCGATACGGTCTATCCCAGTATCAGACCAAGCTAATCTAGGTTATCATGGCAGTTCTACTGCTAAGCTACACTACTCATGGTTATACAATTTACAATAAATTAAATACAATAAAAAATATCCAGAAGAGATGGCAAGAGCCGCCGATGAGCAAGGGATACTTGCCTAGGGGGCTCGGCTAGGTAAGCAAGTCTTCGGCAGTCGCGATCCAAGCTAGCACGCCAATCGAGATCCTCAGAACACACAATAAACAATCATTAGAATTAAATAATAAAATAATACATGAAATCACAGAGGATGGCAGGAGGATATACCGTATGGATCCCGCAAACAGCGCAGGGATCTCGTACGGAAACCGAGGCACGCGGACCAACACGGACACGCAAACGGAGACATGCACGCGAATCGAGACGGAGCAAGATTCAAGGAAGCACGCAAATCAATGCGGCATACAAGTCGATATATGCATGCAAATCGATGCGGTGCGGAGTCCAAAGTGATACACAAACCAAGGCGGCACGTAAATTCGTACGTGCACACAAATCGAGATGGCACAAAGTCCAAGGTGGCACACATGCCAATACGGCACGCAAATTGATGCATGCACGCAAACCAGTGCGACACGGAGATCAAAGTGGTACGCAACCGAGGCGGCATGCAAATCGGTACGGGTACGCAAATCAGAGCAGCACAAAAATCGAGATGGACACAAAGGCCGAGACACATAAACGAGGCAACACGTAAACCAATGGAGCACGGTGCCCGAGGCAGCACGGGGCTCGAGGCATCCCGCTGCCCAAGGCAGCGCGTGAATCGAGGATGCACGAAAACCAATAAGGCGCACGCAAACCGAAGCATACGCAGAACGAGGCGCACCCAGACCGAGCAGCGCACTGCTCGAGGCAGCACGTGTACCGAGGCACGTGGCCCGAAGAGCACGCAGTCCAAGGCTGGCTCGTTGCTCGAGCAGCGCGGGGCCCAAGGGCGTCCCGTCGCTCGAGGCGGTGCTGGCCCGGGCGCGACAACGACACGACGGTGGTGCTGGCCACCGGAAAGAAGAAGAAAGGAAGGACGGGGGAGATCAGGGCTCACCGGGGTCGGTTGGGCTCCGGCGGAGGGGCAGCAGCAGCAGCGGTGGTGGTGCTGGTGGCGACGGAAGAGGCCGGCCAAGAGGGAGACGGCGACGGCGACGATGATGAGGGCGGTGGCGGTGGAGACGAAGGTGCCGGCGGCGCTCAGGGGTCCAGAGGAGAAAGGGGGCAGTGGTGGTCGCGGAAGTGGTGACGGAGACGGTGGCTGGCGGTGGCGGCTCCGGGAAGAGGGGACTCAGGAAGAAGGCGGCGAAGGCGTGGCGGTACTGGTGGGTGATAGTGGCGGCTGGGGCATGGCCGCGGCGGAGCTGGCCGGACGCAGGGGCGAGCGGGAGCTCGAGAGAGAGGGGGAAGAAAGTGCACGAGAGGGAGAGGGGCTGGGAAGAGAGAGAGTTGAGCGGGAGAGTGAGGGAGAGGAGAGCTGAGCGGGAGAGAGAGAGGGATGAGCTGTGAGGGGAGGGGGCGGCTGCTCCATGGAAAGAGGGAGAGAGAGAGGTGAGGGTTAGGTAAGGGGAGGGGGAGATTATTTAAATAAATAATGATGATGAAAGTAACAATAGTGATAAGAGTAACAAGAACAATAATAGGAAAAAATCCTATAATGAAGCTAGCAACGTAAATTTCAATAAACAATACCGACAATGATAAATACCAAGTTCCAGGCCTCAACAATCCTAACCAAATCAAGATCCAAGAATTAAAATAAAATTTAAATAATACAAAAATTTAAAATCTCCATAAATACCGAATACGGTCGTATACATATTTTGGAAAAATATGGGATATGACACAAGTACATCTTGTCAGACTTTTGAATAATATTGTTTTATTGTTATTTTTATTTTTCTTGGTATTAAATGCTCATTATTGTCCTGTACTTGCTTTGTTAAATATGTTTTCCTCGTATTTTTTGTCTATGTGCATGTTTATGAATTTGGTTTGTGCTAGGTTTTGATTTTATGGAAAATCTTGATATTTATTCAGTTAGAAAAGTCGATATCAGGAGTGTTACCAGAGTTACCACTATGAAAACCTAGTCTATATACTATATGAGACTTACGCTTATTATTGGCCCTTGCTGGATTTGACTTCGACAAAATTTGGGCCCGGATTCTGGCCCCAAAAATTATTTCTTGTATTTACTACGTTTTGTCTAGGTTTTGAAAAAAAAATCGTCAAAATTTCACGGCACACGGCCGAAATTTCGAATGGTCCAATTTTCTAGGAACCAATACTCGATGTGTATTATTGAATAATCCATCGAAATTTCACAGCACATAGCCGAAATTTCTGTATGGTCCAATATTCTAAGAACCATACTTCTTGTGTAATATATGATCGTCCGATGGTAATCCATAGAACACCGCTGGATCTTCTGTCAAGACTCTCAAATCTACGTTTCTTGATTTTATTCTACTTTCTTGAAATCTTCTTGTATATTGCTTTCATGTATAGTATATGACATGTTTTATATTGAGTATTGCTTGTATGTTCTGATTATTTAATGTTTTTTACATGCCATGTCTTGTCCTTATCATGACTTGTTATAACACGTAGTTGCTATCATGACTTACCATGTACTTGTTCTTGTCATGATTTTCTTATAGTGGCTCGTTGTAGCACACTCATGATTCATGTTTGATGACTTCTTCTTTAGGATGCACATCTCTTGCTTAATGCGTCTGCTATATATCTATCTTGTCTTTTGGCCTGGATAATTTGGGAAGTTTGGATTGTGGGCTAGCCTAACCTATTTAGCCTACCAAGCCTTGGGCTTGGATTATAGGCTACTACATTTATTTCTAAATCTTTTATGCTAATTAATTTGTTATTATTTATAACCATGTGATTAGTTTAAAAATTCCTAGAATATTCTAATCTCCCCATGTTTCCACATTTGTCCTTCTTCTTGCCTATATTTGCAAGAATGTCCACCTAGACATGCTTATTTTCCAGGATATTCTTTCCTATAAATTACACATATTCCTCATGCATTTCAATCAACAAATTCTCATCCACCACCAAACAGCCAACACCATGTCCAGACCTGTGTATCTGTGTCTGCATCCATTCCATTCCACTTTCCTACTTTCTATTACATTTATAAATTACAAACCCAATTTATTGTATCCGACATACCGGACACATTCCAATCTTCGTGTTCGTGTCGACAAGCCGACGCGGACTATTATTCTCCTTTCATCACCATTATAGCCTCCTCGTTGGAGCCACCCGAAGGTGACGCACAGACGTTCTTAAAGCTCGCCCTCACTTTTGAAGCCTTGCACAAATGTGAAGGCTTGTTGATAAACTTTTAAATACCCCACTCCAGTGCAACAAAAATAACTTAAATTTCAGGTGCTACATAGTTTTATTTTGTACAAAGGGATGTAAAGTATGAAATGACTATCTCATCTTGTGTTAAGTTTGTAAACCCGCGCAACAACCTTGTACTCGAATCTTTAAATATGATGTTCATTATCAGTAAAGGAAACTTTTCTTATGAGCATTGTGTTATTCAAATACTTTGCGTACTTGTGGTGGCCCATACAGGTCAAAGTCACAACTAGTGCGATTTTGTAGTGGTGCTTGACTTAGAGCGCTACTACGAGCCTGCTATTAGGATATAGGTTCTAGGTTATGATAGGAGTTGCTCAATCACAGTTAGGAACTCTTGATAGATTCCAGGGATAACCCCTGAGAATCTTATTTCGAAAACTCTTGAATCTGTTCCCGCTTGCCTACATTTACACTTCCTTGATTTGTTGTTGATTTTGATTCCTGATGTTCGTTGTTGACTTTGATCTTGTATCGAGATAAATTTTGTGGATTGAATTAAGGTGTGAAACCCACTCTTTGTATGTGAAATGTTATTATTATTAATATTAGTATTATTATATTATTTCTATTATTATTGGTATTATTTTAAGTTTTAAAATTAATTTCGAAAATCAAAAACATGGTTTATGGGTGCAGACCCAGACCCGAGCCCAAACCCAGACCTGAACCATTTCTCTTTACAATTAAATCTGATTGGTTTTGTTTAAAAAAAATATTTTGGATCTGGTCCAAGTGGACCAGATCTCTCTCTCTCTCTCTCTCTGCACCCACGTCTTCCTCTCTCTACCTACTTCTCTCCCCACAACTTCTCACAGCCATAAACCCATTCCCCACTCCTCTCCTTCTTAAATCCCCTCTTCTCTCTCACTCTCTCACACAGAACATCACCTCAACTTCCCTCTACTTTTCCCTATCCAGAGAACAATTTCAACAAACCCCTTCACTTCTCCTCTTTCCCCTCTCTCGGACCCGAGCCCCGCGCGAGCTCCGACTTCCGGCCGGCCTCCCAGCGACCCCTTCGCCGAACCCCTCCCCGGCGCGACCCTCCGGCGTCCGAGCCCCCGCGCGACCCCCGGCCTCCCAGCGCGGCGCCCTCCCCGTGCGGCCGAACTCCCGCCGCGACCCAACACGCCCCGCCGGCTCCTCCAGCCGTTCGCCGCACCCCCCAGCCGCCCCGCCGGCCTCCCCGCCCGGCGCACCTCTGGTCCGACCCCCTTCGGCCTCCCGTCGGCGCCCCTTCGCCGATAGCTCCCAGCGTTCAGCGCTGACCCCGCTTTCTCCTGGCTTTTCCGAGTCCAGGCGTGCCCTAACCGGACTCCGTGTCTGTCCCTCTTTCCGGTGACCCGCAGTCCCGCGGATCTTGTCACTCCCCGTTCCCAGAATGCGTATTTTTATACATGTGCAACTCATATATATTTATTTAATATTTATCATGTATTATCCTGTATTTAAATTCCTTTAATTTTATGTTAATTAATTATCTGCATTTTATTTCCTGCAATTTTATTCCTGTATTTTATTTTCTGCTTTTAACCTCTCTGCTTTGCTTTCGGGTTGGCCTTGGATGGATCCGAATGAACCTGACCCAATAAACCCACCTACCACCACCCTTCCATTTAAAGCCCCCATCTCCTTCTCTCTCCTCATAACTTTCCTTCACCATTACTTCTTCTTCTTCTTCCTCATCACTTCTCCACCTACCAGCAGTAGCAGTAGGCAAGTGCATTCTTGCTTCCACTTGAGAACCATGTTTTTATGGTTCATTTGTCTTCCTCTTGTGATTCTAAGAGAGTTTACTACTTAGCATTTTTGATTCCTTTGGCTCATTTCTTCCAGATCTAGTTGTTGTATTTTCGGTTGTTCATGGGTTTTGATCTTTCAAACTGGCGTGTTTTCGAAGGAGATAGTTCATGTTGTAGAGCTTCTCATTCCACACCATTCTGAACCATGGGAACCTCATTTCTGGCTTGGAACGAAGGTTCCATAAGATTGGAGTTCGGAGATTTAGTCACGCACACGTCTTTACGTGTTAGCGTGAATTTTTAGTCACGCACACGTCTTTACGTGTCAGCGTAAATTTTTAGTCACGCACACGTCTTTACGTATTAGCGTGAATTTTTAGTCACGCACACGTCTTTACGTGTCAGCGTGAATTTTGAGTCACGCTCACGTCTTTACGTGTTAGCGTGACATTTGAGTTACGCTCACACTGTGCGTACGTGAATTTCTTATCACGCTTTTCACGCTCACGCTGTGCGTGCGTGAGTTACTTTTCACGCTCACTCTGTGCGTGCGTGAATTTCTTATCACGCTTTTCACGCTCACGTTATGAGTGCGTGAATTATCCTTCACGCTCACGCTGTGCGTGCCAACGTGAGTTACTTTTCACGCTCACGCTGTTTATACGCTCACTCCTTCTTACTAAACTTGGCGTACCCTTTTTACGTGTACGATTCTGGCGTGACTTGTTGGCCTTAGCATAGACTTGTTGGCGTGACTTCCTGACCTGGGTGTTTCTATTTGTTCTATAATTTATTCATTTAATGGTAGCATGATAATTCTCCTATTATATCCTTACGCCTTTTTATGAACTCAATAATCTTAGCATGTTAATATTTTTAATACATATGGTTGTGTAGAACGTGCCCTGTGTCTTGATTGGTTTATGGATACCCAGTGAGACTAGAACTTAACCTTGAGAGTTATAGACTCGACCCCATTTAATACTAATCGACTTTCATGCCTTGCCACCATTGATGACGATGGTTATCTTGACTAAAAATTGATCATGCGTTCCTAGTTGAAACTAAGAGACAGGCTAGTCGTCTTATTGAATTGAATGAATGAGACACGTTCATGTAATGAACTATTATAATCGACTGGCTGATCCCGAATATTGACGTACAGGCACATGCAGGCTTCAATTTATTTGTTTATTTATTTAATTATTTTTTACAAAGCAGCATGTGTACTTTATGGCCAAGGCATGATTACTCCGTGGTTAGGTTTGATTGTTGCATTACGCTATGTAAGACCTACAACCTAGCCGCACGGGTATCGTTGTAGAGTTGCGCATATCGTACCCCGTACGAAAGTACTCATTTAAATGACCATGATCCACGGCATGGGATTTCACTCAACGTAGAGACTATTAAGTTAAATAAAATAATGATTGCATGGAGAGAATGGATCCTCGAGTTCTTACATGGCAGCCCTTTTGGGACTAGTAGTGCCCGACAGGCCGGCTGGTTCCCACAGATACTGTAAACCTGCCACACGGGCAGGGAACGGTATTTGCTTATATTATTATTGTATATTGTATATTGATGACGGGCGTCCCGCTGGGACTCGTCTAATTCATGATTGGCGCAATTGATTGACTGGATAGACTAGCCTTGCTCGTACATAGTAAGAACTGAGGAATCCCTAATTGTATAATTCCAAGATAACTTGGGACTCACAATAGCAAGCCGTAGGAGTTGATTGGCCGTTCAAGATGATTTGTTTGTGTATTGTACCTACTATGTTACCTAACTGGGATGATCAGAATGTCAGGACATGACGGGCCAACTTCTGTCCTTATTTGGTTGGGAGGTTGGTTCGAAGTGTCGTGATGTTATGTGAACCCTAGTGGAAAGCAGAGATCTATTATTATATTCTCTTACTTACTGGTTTAATCCTTCATATTGTGCTTCCTTGTGGTACTTGCTATTAGAGGTCTAACCTCTCTGGTTTTGTATGGCCAGATTTAGAGCCGGTTCCCGAGGACTCAGCTTACTTCCACCTCCAAGATGGTCAATACTAGGGGAATGATCGCAGGAGTACTCGAGTGGGTTCCTTACTTCACCGCTCGTTTTGTTATTTACTTCATACTTAGCCGTTTGGCACCGACATGTTAGTCGGATTGTCTTGTACTTACCTTTACATAATTGTAACTAAGTCAGACTGCAGCTGATAACAATTGTGTATATGTTACTATACCATCTGGCTATGTTTTGTAAAGCCAGATCTCAAGAACATTTTGACTAAGCGTTTGGGATGTCTTACTGCTTTATCTTATATGTTCTCTATTTTTGCTTCTTGTTTGAATGATTGAGACAATAGATATAAAGTGACCATAGTAAGACTTTCATATTGTATGCACCCCTTCGTCTGGTTAGACAGCATTGATCGTATTATACGGTATTCATCTACCCGTAATACGTAGCTGGCTGAATCATTCCCCCGCTCTCCAATATTCTAGTTCTGGGGCGTGACAAGGTTTTAGTGGTGGCCCATGCAGGTCTGATTTCAGACTTGTGGGGTGTTTTGATTTATAGGATGTCTCAATCACACGTGTCCCCCCTTGATCTCATGATTCGTTGTTCTCAACCCTTGCTTGACATTCCGGTATCCTTTGACTTCATTGATCCTTCATGTCCGGTTGTTTGATTGTTCTCTTGTCCTTTTTCTTAGGGGTACTTCGTCCGCATCGGTCAGAGCTGGACAACAACAAGGGCAACATGGGTAACATGACCAGGTTGGTCAGCAACAAGGGCCAGTCTCACCTCAGGAGGCTATCCAAGAAGAAGTGATAGTAGAAGCAGCAGCTGGATCGCAGTATCCGGATGTTCCACCACCACCAACAGTTCCACCTACCCAAGTGGACACACCAGCCCTTCTGGAGATCATGAGAGGAATGATGGCTACTCAGCAACATCAGATGTTGGCCCAGCAGCGCATGCACACTCAGCTACAAGAGCAGAATGTGTTGCTCAACCAAGGATTACAGACGACTTTAGAAAGAGGAGTGAGGACTGATTCAGGAGCATCAGCCAGGTTTTGCAAGTACAACCCCCGCCGTTTCGAGGGCACGGAGGATGCCATCTCAGCAGATACATGGCTTAAGGATATTGAGGCTATTCTGATAGTAGCTAAGGTACCGGCAGAAGAACGTGTGGATCTAGTGAAGTTGTTACTTCAGGATCTCGTACGTGATTGGTGGGAATCAGAGGAAGTGGGCATCAGACGTCCTGTAGCTTGGGACGATTTCACTGCAAGATTCAAGACCAAGTACTATGGAGTTGTGGCACGGTTTGAGCTACAACAGAAGTTTATCAACCTCAGGCAGGCCGACAAGACTGTAGATGCTTATGCAGCGGAGTTTTGCAGATTGAGTAGATTCGCCCCAGAGATGGTAGCAACAGAGAGCCAGAGGGCTATGAGATTTCAGCAAGGGTTTCATCTTGAACTCTTGCAATTGATAGAGGGGCACAATTATCAGACTTTTGACGAAGTATTGACAGCAACTCGAAGGCATGAGATCACCATTCAGAGACTTGCGGCAAGGACTGGGGGTCAGAAGAGATCCTACAGTCAGATTGAAGGAGGAGGGGGAGCAGCGCCCCGAATATCAGTACCATCCACTGGCATTCGTATCCACGATGTGGCGATACGAGGACCAGCACCACCACCCAGGCAGCAGCAACAGCAACAGAGGAAGAACCAGCAACCCCCGGCGGGCTGTACTTATTGCGGGAAGGCAGGGCACACTAGAGATGTGTGTCAGACATTGAATGGACTGTGTCTGATATGTGGAAATCTAGACCATCGGGTTACCACATGTCCCATGAATTCGAGGTCAGGAGGACCAGGGCAACAGTTTCCTGCTCTGCCAGCACCAGGGATAGGCCAGTATCGAGGACCAGCGGTGGCAGTAAGGCCGTTGGCACAGCGTCCGTTAATGCCGCAGGCTCAGATGTTTCGGCAGCAGGGGCCGCCGATGTAGCAACACCAGCATAGACCACCCCAGCATCATCAAGGAAGGGGCCAGCAACAACATCTGGCTAGGCCGCAGCATGGGAACCAGCAAGGAGGTCGAGGGCAAGCATTCACTCTGTCCTTGGAAGAGGCATTGGCATCGGGAGATATTGTGGCAGGTAACATTCTCGTCGCCTCATATCCCGCAGTAGCATTGTTTGATTCGGGAGCATCCCATTCATTTATATCTGCACAATTTGCGACACGACTAGGAATGGAGTTTGAGGCATTGCCAGGGAGGTTGAATATACTCACTGGTAATGGGCTCGTAGGAGTTAGTAGAGTTATTTTAGCATGTAGCATTGTAGTTTGTGGGCATTCCTTACCCGCCCGGTTGATAGAATTTCCTGTTGGAAATTTCGACGTTATCTTAGGCATGGACTGGCTGAAAGACAGTCATGCGACAATAGATTGTCGTAGAGGGAGTGTATCTTTTGATATTCCAGGCATGAAGCGGTTCACCTTAGTCAGAACAGGGGCAACTCAGCAAGAGCAGGGAGTAGTAACGGCAATAGAAGAAGTTCAGATTCCGAAGGTAGTTGAAGAGTTTCTAGACGTATTTCCTGAAGAACTTCCAGGTCTACCACCGGTTAGGGATATTGAGTTCAGTATAGAATTGGCACCTGGAACTAAACCGATATCAGATCGAGTTTACAGAATGGCAGATTCAGAGCAGGCCAGGGTATGTCAGCACATAGAGGAACTGAAGGAGAAGAAGTTCATCCAAGCTAGCGTGTCACCATGGGCAGCACCAGTGGTACTTGTGGGAAATAAGGATGGGTCATCCAGATTGTGTATTGACTACAGGAAGCTTAACGTGGCAACAGTGAAGAACAAGTACCCATTATCCAGGATCGACGACTTATTTGATCAGTTGAGCAGAGCTAGAGTTTTCTCCAAGATAGATCTTTGTTCAGGGTACCATCAAGTGAGGGTTCGGAAGGAAGATATTCCCAAGACAGCATTCAGGTCGAAGTATGGGCATTATGAATTCTTAGTAATGCCGTTTGGTTTGACCAATGCTCCAGCAATATTCATGGATTTGATGAATCGCATCTTTATGCCATACTTAGACCAGTTTGTCGTTGTGTTTCTTGACGACATTCTCGTATACTCTGCTAGTGAAGAGGAGCATGAAGACCACCTCAGGAAAGTGTTACAGGTTCTGAGAGAGAACCAGTTGTATGCCAAGCTCAGCAAGTGTGAGTTTTGGTCGGATCACATTTCATTTTTGGGTCACATCATATCAGGAGCTGGAGTAGCAGTAGATCCCAAGAAGATAGAAGCAGTAGAAAGTTGGCCAGTACCCAAGACCATAGCAGATGTGCGGAGTTTCTTGGGATTGGCAGGATATTACAGAAGGTTTGTGTCAGACTTTGCAAGGCTTTCAGCACCCATGACCCGCTTGACCCGGAAGGATGTACCATTCGTTTGGTCGGCAGAATGTCAGGCATCATTCGAGACTTTGAAGCAGAAGTTGATATCAGCACCTATTCTTACATTGCCAGTTGGACCCGGAGGTTTTACAGTATATTATGATACGTCAGGTAAAGGACTTGGATGTATCCTTATGCAACATGGAAAGGTGATAGCATATACATCTAGGCAGCTTCGGGACCACGAGAAGAATTACCCAACTCATAATTTGGAGTTAGCGGCAGTAGTGTTTGCTCTGAAGCTATGGAGGCATTACTTATATGGTGACCGAGTGGACATGTACACAGACCATAAAAGTCTGAAGTACATCTTTACTCAGAAGGAACTAAACATGAGGCAGAGAAGATGGCTGGAGTTGATCAAGGATTATGACGTGGAGCTTCAGTATCATCCAGGCAAGGCTAATGTAGTAGCAGACGCTCTTAGCAGGAGAGGCGGCGCATTTATGCTGACGACACAGAGGCATATCTTAGAAGACCTTCAGGAGATGGGCATCGAAGTTATACTTTCTAGTGATGTAGGAGTTCTAACAAGTCTGCAAGTTCAATCCGACTTGGTAGGCAGAATCAAGGCAGCTCAGGCACAAGACCTAAGGATTCAGAAGCTTAGGGCAGAATGTGAGTCAGGACTCAGGAAGGAGATAAGAATTCATGAAGATGGTACACTTAGGTTTGGATCACGTCTATGTGTGCCTAGTGGAGATATCAGACAGGAGGTTATGGCAGAAGCTCACAGTTCTCAGTATTCTATTCATCCTAGAGGGACCAAGATGTACCAAGATATCAAGCAGCATTTCTGGTGGAACGGGATGAAGAGGGAGATAGCTAGATTTGTTTCTCGTTGCTTAGTATGTCAGTAAGTGAAGGCAGAACAGCAGAGGCCAGCTGGGTTATTGCAACCGCTTTCTATTCCGGAATGGAAATGGGAGCATATTACAATGGACTTTGTGACCGGTTTACCGAGATCACCAAGTGGTAAGGACGCTATTTGGGTGATAGTGGACCGACTTACGAAGGTAGCACACTTTCTTCCTTTCAGAGTAGGGCAATCTACAGAAAAGTTGGCAGAGTTATATATGCAACAGATAGTCAGGCAACATGGAGTCCCTGTCAGTATTGTATCGGATCGAGATACCCGCTTTACATCACATTTCTGGAAGAGCTTACATCATAGTCTGGGTACCAAGTTAAGATTTAGCACGACTTACCATCCGCAGACGGATGGGCAATCAGAAAGAACGATTCAGACTTTAGAAGACATGTTGCGAGCTTGTACTCTAGATTTTGGAGGGTCTTGGGAGAGTCACCTGCACTTGGTCGAGTTCTCATACAACAATAGTTATCAAGCCAGTATCCAGATGGCGCCATTCGAAGCACTATATGGTAAGAAGTGCAGGTCGCCACTTGCATGGGATGATATCGGGGAGAGAAAGATGTTAGGCCCATAAATGATTGTTCAGACGGTTTAAGTAGTTAAGAGAATTAGAGAGCGACTTCGAGTTGTGCAGGACCGACATCGTCATTGGACAGACCAGCATCGTAGGTCGTTAGAGTTCTCTGTTGGGGACCACGTATTCTTGCGGATCTCACCTACTCGTGGGGTCATTAGATTTGGCGTTCGCGGGAAATTGAGTTCGCGGTACGTGGGCCCATTTGTTATCCTTGATCGGGTAGGCGATGTTGCTTATCGTTTATCCCTCCCACCTTCGTTACGAGAGGTGCATGACGTGTTTTATGTATCTCAATTACGTAGGTATGTATCGGACCCAAGCCATATCCTCGATCATTCTGAGTTGGTTGTTGGTACCAACCTGTCTTACGAGGAACAGCCTGTATCCATTTTGGACCGAAGAGAGAAGATACTCAAGAACCGAACAATTAGTCTTGTCCGTGTTGCTTGGGGTCATCACTCCTTGGAAGAGTCAACGTGGAAACGTGAGGATGATATCCGATCACGGTATCCACACCTGTTTGACTCACAAGGTATATCTCTTTCTGTATACCTTGATTGTCCTGATTCTTCATGCTTATTACCTTATGGGTAGAGCTACTTGATATCGTAGATTGATGAATTTACATATATAGTACTTGCTTTTGATATGGTAAAATGATTGCTTGCTCACTAGAATTGCTTGTATTAGTTTAGCTCCGATATTTTTACCTGCTTGGATTTGAAATTCCGAGGACGGAATTTTTCTAAGGTGGGTAGAGATGTCACTCCCCGTTCCCAGAATGCGTATTTTTATACATGTGCAACTCATATATATTTATTTAATATTTATCATGTATTATCTTGTATTTAAATTCCTTTAATTTTATGTTAATTAATTATCTGCATTTTATTTCCTGTAATTTTATTCCTGCATTTTATTTTCTGCTTTTAACCTCTCTGCTTTGCTTTCGGGTTGGCCTTGGATGGATCCGAATGAACCCGACCCAATAAACCCATCTACCACCACCCTTCCATTTAAAGCCCCATCTCCTTCTCTCTCCTCATAACTTTCCTTCACCATTACTTCTTCTTCCTCATCACTTCTCCACCTACCAGCAGTAGCAGTAGGCAAGTGCATTCTTGCTTCTACTTGAGAACCATGTTTTTATGGTTCATTTGTCTTCCTCTTGTGATTCTAAGAGAGTTTACTACTTAGCATTTTTGATTCCTTTGGCTCATTTCTTCCAGATCTAGTTGTTGTATTTTCGGTTGTTCATGGGTTTTGATCTTTCAAACTGGCGTGTTTTCGAAGGAGATAGTTCATGTTGTAGAGCTTCTCATTCCACACCATTCTGAACCATGGGAACCTCATTTCTGGCTTGGAACGAAGGTTCCATAAGATTGGAGTTCGGGAGATTTAGTCACGCACACGTCTTTACGTTTTAGCGTGAATTTTTAGTCACGCACACGTTTTTACGTGTCAGCGTGAATTTTTAGTCACGTACATGTCTTTACGTGTTAGCGTGAATTTTTAGTCACGCACACGTCTTTACGTGTCAGCGTGAATTTTGAGTCACGCTCACGTCTTTACGTGTTAGCGTGACATTTGAGTTACGCTCACACTGTGCGTGCGTGAATTTCTTATCACGCTTTTCACGCTCACGCTGTGCGTGCGTGAGTTACTTTTCACGCTCACTCTGTGCGTGCGTGAATTTCTTATCACGCTTTTCACGCTCACGTTATGAGTGCGTGAATTATCCTTCACGCTCACGCTGTTTATACGCTCACTCCTTCCTACTAAACTTGGCGTACCCTTTTTACGCGTACGATTCTGGCGTGACTTGTTGGCCTTAGCATAGACTTGTTGGCGTGACTTCCTGACCTGGGTGTTTCTATTTGTTCTATAATTTATTTATTTAATGGTAGCATGATAATTCTCCTATTATATCCTTACGCCTTTTTATGAACTTAATAATCTTAGCATGTTAATATTTTTAATACATATGGTTGTGTAGAACGTGCCCTGTGTCTTGATTGGTTTATGGATACCCAGTGAGACTGGAACTTAACCTTGAGAGTTATAGACTCGACCCCGTTTAATACTAATCGACTTTCATGCCTTGTCACCATTGATGACGATGGTTATCTTGACTAAAAATTGATCATGCGTTCCTAGTTGGAACTAAGAGACTGGCTAGTCGTCTTATTGAATTGAATGAATGAGACACGTTCATGTAATGAACTATTGTAATCGACTGGCTGATCCCGAATATTGACGTACAGGCACATGCAGGCTTCAATTTATTTGTTTATTTATTTAATTATTTTTCTACAAAGCAGCATGTGTACTTTATGGTCAAGGCATGATTACTCCGTGGTTAGGTTTGATTGTTGCATTATGCTATGTAAGACCTACAACCTAGCCGTACGGGTATCGTTGTAGAGTTGCACATATCGTACCCCGTACGAAAGTACTCATTTGAATGACCATGATCCACGGCATGGGATTTCACTCAACGTAGAGACTATTAAATTAAATAAAATAATGATTGCATGGAGAGAATGGATCCCCGAGTTCTTACATGGCAGCCCTCTTGGGACTAGTAGTGCCCGACAGGCCGGCTGGTTCCCACAGATACTGTAAACCTGCCACACGGGCAGGGAGCGGTATCTGCTTATATTATTATTGTATATTATATATTGATGACGGGCGTCCCGCTGGGACTCGTCTAATTCATGATTGGCGCAATTGATTGACTGGATAGACTAGCCTTGCTCGCACATAGTAAGAACTGAGGAATCCCTAATTGTATAATTCCAGGATAACTTAAGACTCACAATAGCAAGCCGTAGGAGTTGATTGGCCGTTCAAGATGATTTGTTTGTGTACTGTACCTACTCTGTTACCTAACTGGGATGATCAGAATGTCAGGACATGATGGGCCAACTTCTGTCCTTGTTTGGTTGGGAGGTTGGTTCGAAGTGTCGTGATGTTATGTGAACCCTAGTGGAAAGCAGAGATCTATTATTATATTCTCTTACTTACTGGTTTAATCTTTCATATCGTGCTTCCTTGTGGTACTTGCTATTAGAGGTCTAACCTCTCTGGTTTTGCATGGCCAGATTTAGAGTCGGTTCCCGAGGACTCAGCTTACTTCCACCTCCAAGATGGTCAATACTAGGGGAATGATTGCAGGAGGACTCGAGTGGGTTCCTTACTTCACCGCTCGTTTTGTTATTTACTTCATCCTTAGCCGTTTGGCACCGACATGTTAGTCGGATTGTCTTGTACTTACCTTTACATAATTATAACTAAGTCAGACTGCAGCTGATAACAATTGTGTATATGTTACTATACCATCTGGCTATGTTTTGTAAAGCCAGATCTCAAGAACATTTTGACTAAGCGTTTGGGACGCCTTACTGCTTTATCTTACACGTTCTCTATTTTTGCTTCTTGTTTGAATGATTGAGACAATAGATGTGAAGTGACCATAGTAAGACTTTCATGTAGTATGCACCCCCTCGTCTGGTTAGACAGCATTGATCGTATTATACGGTATTCATCTACCCGTAATACGTAGCTGGCTGAGTCATTCTCCCGCTCTCCAGTATTCTGGTTCTGGGGCGTGACAGATCTGACCCCGAGGCTGTCCGCTGTTCTGGACAACGTTCTTCGCTGGACTTCGTCTTCGAACTGTGGATTTGCGCGTCCCGAGTCCGAGGCAACCCTTCGGATTCCGTCTTTCTGGGTAATCCCTGGTTAATCACAGTAGTTCGTCCCTCCCCGGTGTCGATGATGAATTGGTCCACGAGTTTCCTTTGGGAAATTCGATTTTTGGGGTGGACGTCGTTCCCGGGATTTCCGAGGAACGTCGGAAAGTTCTGTTATTTGGTTTTCCTTATTTCCGAAATATTTTGGAAATGGTTTTCTAAATACTTTAGTTTTCGGATCTTCTCGATTATTGTGCTGTGATGTTCTGATTTAGTTTCGGACTCCCGAATTTGGTTCGGGTCGTTCCGAATTAATCTGTGGAATGTTTGTGGTTATTTATATATATATTTTTTGGGATTCCCTGGTTTGGAATTTGCAGGAAAAATTATTGGCATATTTTTCCAGTTTTTGGGTTGACCAAAAACAGAGGAGATGCTGTCGGATTTTTCCGTAAATTTAATTATATTATTAAAAATGATTTTTAAAATGGATTTCGGAAAATATTAATATTCTGGATTTTTGGGCGACGACCGTATCGGTCAATGGGCCCGGCTAAGTGCAAACGAAACCGGCTTCGCCCGGACGTTGAGGCATTAGCCTAGTTGACGATTGGACCATACCTGAGACTCATCAAATATTTATATTTATCTTATTTTATTAGTACTATTTATTTATTTATAATTAATTGTAGAAAGTTTAGAACTAACGACCGTTTTTGTCTTATTTCAATTTTATGTAAATAAATTGTAATGAGCATAAGCCCTGTCACGCCCCAGAACCAGAATACCGGAGAGCGGGGGCAGACATAGCCAGCTACGCAATCCCAAAGTACGTTAATACTCTGAAATCACGTATAAGCTGTCAAGACATGGGGGTTACTCTACAAGCCATCAGTCAATCCTATGGTTTAACAATCCTAGGTATCTCAATCACAGGCAATTATACAAGAGCAAGGAGTACGATCATCATACATACAATAGTAAGGCGTCCCGAACCATATATACATGACTGATCATGAAACCAGTACCACAGAACTGAGGACTAGCTAGAGTATTAGTCGTACATGATAAGGACTAGCTATAGTCTAGAATACACATATCATGTTTATGCCCGTAGGCTACAATATCAAGGAAAATACCAAAACACGAGCTAAACACGTGCTCGGGGCTAAACGTTACAAGAGGAGAAATTACATATCAGTGGGAGAATGAAAAAGAAACCCACTGAGGCACTCTGGTGCTCCGGCTGGTCACCGTCGAGTAGATGGTGTGGTAGATCCTTTGGGCTCTTCTATTAGAACCTGGCCATGCAAAACCAGTGGGGTCAGACCCCAAATAGCAAGTACCACAAAGGAGGCCGAACTATGAACTTAAAACCAGCAATCATTAGCAAACAAAGCAGGCAATAAGTAAGGGGGATCGAGAATTCGTGCGGTACAAATGCACTCATCTCGACCATAGAGAGACTGTAAGTAAATCATTATTGACATAAGGTAAACTGGGGAACATGTTAAATAAATAAACTGGAACAGTTAGGAACTGGATCTGGACAAGACTTAGACTGGAAAGGTGATATACGATGAGATAGCCATGGGACTTTTCAGATAACCAGGTTACAACCCGTAAACCAAACAAGGACCGGGGTTGTAACCCTTCGTCTGAACAGAACTTGGTTTCTCCCACCATTTATCGGCAAGATAAAATAATAAATCAGGACATGTAACGATCATGTACAGGACAGGGCGAATATGAACAATCAGGTCATGTGACAATCTTGTGCAGGATCAAGTCAAGACTAGACTGAGTTAGACTCCATTCAATCAATCACGGCCAAGCAATAAGTACGGCTTGATACTTTAACTAACTAGGGTTATCACAGGCCTAGTTACTAGCAAGATGCAATGAGAATTCCAAGTCCGGTTACCTGTTTGTTACTACCTGAGTGATCCCAGCAAGAAAAGGAAAAGATAGCATGATATAGCAGACACACTGTAGTAAGATACATGTGTCCTAAGGTACCACACTCGACGGCGGGCTGGAAGTGCGCTCATCTCGACGGATAGCAACAAATCCCATGTATATATATAATGCCGGGACCAAAGGGGCAACAGGTAACTGGGAAATTCTCCATGAACTATTTGATCAATCTAGTCATTAACCTAGCCAGATTCAATATAAATCCCTGACCGTGGGAAACCAGGGATTCATGTCCTAGACATGATGCAAGACAAGACGGGTTCATTTGTACAAACACAATCACCCACGGTGTCCAAGCCATTCATACTGGTCATGTCAGGTTAGCCGTCGCAACAGCATTTCAAGGAGTATCATGTCAGGTCTACTTGTCAAGAGTGCGCCACGACGGGCCATTATCATGTCATGTCAGGTCATTAATCAGGAGTGCACCACTACGGGTCACTGTCGTGTCATGTATAACAAGTCAAGTTATCATGTCAGGAGTGCACCACGGCGGGTCACTGTCGTGTTTAGGGTACATGTGCCGGATATTATAGTACAAGCATTCAATCAGGAGACTCATGTTAGGCTGAGGTTACAAGACACAAGTCATCAGTAAAGATCAAATAACAATAGAGAAATAATAATAATAACAATAATTAAATAGCTGGACAAGGCACAGAAAGGAGCCCCGCGGCTCAGGGTCACTATCAAGTCATGCTAGTTCCTTGTCACACTATGTCATGTACAATTGTCATTTCAATCATGCCAATCAAATCGTGATTTATCAAGTTCAGGACAAAAGGCGTAAGGATATAAAATGGGCATAAAAATATACAATAGGGATAAATGTGTACTCAAGTTATACTGAAGTTACAAGATAAGTATAACATTAATAATCGAATACAAATAATAAGACAAAGCTCGAGAAAGACTCCATGCGGCTCAGGAATCCGAGTCCATGCGGCTCAGGGAATGAGCAGGGTCCTATGCGGTTCAGGGAGTCCTAGCCTTATGCGGCTGAAGGGGGGAATCGGGCTTATGCGGCTGAGACAGCACATCTCATGCGGCTCAGGGAGACGGGTCTCATGCGGCTCAGAGAACGAGCCTCATGCGGCTGGGTCCAAGCAAGGGTCATGCGGCTCAGGACGGGTCAGGGTGCATGCGGCCCGAGATGATACAGGTTCATGCGGCTCAAGAATGTGGCGCATATGCGGCCAGCGGGAGATGGGTCATATGCGGCTGGGAGAGACTAGTCCTCATGCGGTTCAGGGAGAACCAGTCTATGCGGCTGAGTTCAATTGAAGCCCTATGCGGCTGAACAAGGGCGGTTCATATGCGGCTGGGGACGTTCAAGTCCATGCGGCTGGAAGGATAAGGAATCTTATGCGGCTGGAAGAACTTCCCATGCGGCTGAGCTCAAGCGAGACTCATGCGGCTGGAAAGGCCATGCGGCCAGAGGCTTGCCGCATGAGGATTCATGCGGTCAAGTACTGCCTATGCAGCTGAACTGTGCTTCTTCTCCAAATTTCCGAGAAGAAGTACACTAAGAAGCCATGGCTGCCAGGATGCATAAAACCTCCATCCGGAGTCCAAATCCGGACTTCCATAGGTCAAAATGGGGTAGAACGAGCTACTCTACAACATGGAACCATCAAAACTTGAAAATAACAAAGTTTAATCGATGAAAACCCATGAAAACTAGAATTACTTCAAGGCTAGATCTACAACAATCGAACCATCAAAATGGAAAACTCCAAGTTCTAAACAAGCTTAGAATATAACAAGGAAGAGAATGGAACAAATGAAATTAAGATCGTCCAACATTCGGCAAGGTGTACTTGCCTCGGGCTGGAGGAAGAAGATGAAGATGAAATGAAAATAATGGAGGAGAGAAAGTGGTAGGTGGCTTATATAACAAGCCCAAGCAATCTCCACCACTCATCCCTCTCCACTCAATCTAAACCATACACCTCATCTCATAAGAAACCAAACTAAACCAAACCAAGTCAAAGTGGAACCGAACCAAATAAAACCAAATCCAAGTTAAACCAAGTCATGAAAATCCTACATAGGAAAATTTTTAAAATATTACGTAAATCGATGAATACGAAATACGGCTCAAATAAACACGTATCCGTATAAAATACTGATACAGTGAGACGGGTCTCACAAGTCCAGCTGGTTGTTAGCTCTGTAACTTGTAAATTGGTAGTGTAGGATTTTGGTTATTTGCTGATTTTGCGAGTTTTTATATCAAACGCGTAAATCTAATAATAGTTATTTTCATATAAAAAAAAGTAATAAAGTTTTCTCACGTAAAATCTACAAGTTTAATATTTACCAACGATCATATATTTCTCATTAAAATAAGAAATTTAGTTTTATATGTATAATTATGAAAATACAAGTTTTAATCAAATTAAATTGGTATCGACGAGTTTTCCAAAATACAAAGTTTAAACGATCTTTTTCTCGTTATAAATTCAATGCACCAATAATCGTATTTTTGTTCGTATTTATTAATAAAGAATTAAAATGGGTTAGGACACAATTAGAGATTTTAACTAGCGTAGCTAGATTGGTAACCCTGGTTTCTGAGTCAAATTTCTCGAATGTAGGAATTCGAGGACGATCCTAAATTCCCATCTCGAAGTCTCCAACTTTCCAGTCCAGTTCACTTGAGGCAAGTACATTTTATGTTAGTTTACAATTATTTAGTAATCGTTTTAATGCAAGTTTAAACCACGATGCAACACGGAACTCTCTCTGAGAGCACTGACTGTAACTACTGTAACTGTTTGGGGACTGGAGGAGTAGTGTAATGATTATGACCACATCCAAAACAATAAATTAGGCCAGTATTAGCTTACCCCTCTTACACATGGGGATAAGCCAAATCGTATCAATAGGATACAACTGTACAACCCAAGCCGGTCACATTCATTGTCTATTCAAATCACACTGTTTTACTGCTAGAAAACTGTTTACTTCAAATTGTTTAAAAGTGCATGATTCTATTATTATTTTAATTGTCAAATTAGTATGAATTGTACTTTGCTCTCTCCTGACTGGAGATAACATTTTTAGGGAACATTGAGGATGCTGAGCTGTTATACTATACAACAGCTAATATGACCCGGTTCTGTACCCCGTGGTGCTGCCAGAGTCCCCATTGGAGGACGCAGGACCTGAGGCCGACGAGCCGAACGCCTAGCTAGATTTCCTGTTTCTGGATCTGTTGCTTTAGAATTTTGTAATTTGTTTTCAGCTTTTAATTCAGTTCTTTCACTTTCCAGCTGTATCTATTTAAAGGTTTAATAAAGTTTTAAATTTTCGATTATTGAGTTGTGATAAATATAGATGTTGTTGTGGTTACCTGCTAATAGAACAGCTTACTGCCGCTGTCTCAACAACGGTGCAGGTTGGGCATGATCCGGTTCGACCCAATTATTTGGGATCGGATCGTGACATGTTTTTAGTGGTGGCCCATGCAGGTCACACAATAACTTAGGAAAATATACCTATAAACAATTAGAACACTAGAACATTGATTTGTCACAACATAGGTCCGAATTATATATAAATAAATATTTTTGTTTTGTTATAGACTGGTAGGCTACCTTGTTTATGTGTGCATCCTAAACCTTCCAGAGAATGGCCATTGACAAGACCAATCCTGCTGGTGATGAGGTGTCATCTTCGGATCATACCCCATCTCCTCAACCAAGTCCAGGGTTTATTCCCTCGCAGCTGATTGACCGTCCCCATAATACATCCAGTGAAGTTTTTACTATACCGACGGATCCTACCTCTTCTCAAACTGAGCTGCATTTCCTTGAGGAAGTACCCATTCCTGATGCTCCACCAGTGCCAGCGAACACCTTCCAAATGGTTGCCCTACTTCAAGAAATCGTGGAGTCCCAGAAGGCTCAAGCTGAAGCCCAGCAGGAACAGATGGATATCACGAGAGAAGTCATGAAGAACGTCAATGATGTAGCCTTAGCTATCTCCAACCAAGTTGGAGCGGAACCTCACCCTAGGAGGTATACCCCTGAATCTAGAAGATATTTGGGTCCCATCAAGTACTTTACTTTTCGGCAGTCTTGTCGTAAGAGGCTATTGGCTTGTGACTACTGCAAGAGGCCTGGTCATCAGGCCGTTAGTTGTCGCAAGAGATTGGGACAATGTTTGGCATGTGGATCTGCTGAACATCGGGTAAAGAACTGCCTCTTATCTCCCCATTATACCAGAGCACCTATCCCAGCAACACCTGCTACGCCGCAACCTAGGGACTCTCTTCCTATCGAGCAGACCTTGCCTCCTACACCCATTGCAGGAGGGCATGATACAGACTCGAGGATCATAGAAGAAGATAAATTAGTTGGAAACTGCTCATGCAAGAGCCAGAACCATGAAGATTAGTACCTAAGACTGCTGAATAGTATTATCTATTGTTATAAGAAGTTGTAACATGATGTCCTTAGATCAATCATAAGAGTTTTGCTGTAATTCTCCACATGAATAAATTTCTTAGTTGCACCTTTATGGTAGATGTTTTCCCTGATAGTTTTCCCGGATTACCCCAGATCTAGACATAGAGTTCACTATTGACCTAGTCCCCGGCTCTTTCCTATTTCTAAGGGATGCTATAGAGTCAACCCGAAGGAGGCCAAGAAGATGAAGGACCAGATCAATGAAGACTCTAGGATTTATCCAGGATGGAACTTCATCCTAGGGAGCGTCTGTCTTGTTTGTGCCCAAGAAGGACGAAACAGTGCGGATGTGCATCGACTACCGGGCGCTGAACAATATCACCATCAAGAACAAGTACCCTTTTTCCCGGATCGATGACCTATATGATCAATTGAGCGGAGCCAAGATGTTTTCGAAGATTGATCTTAGATCTGGCTACCATCAGATCAGGGTCAGGAAGGAAGATATTCCCAAGACGGTATTCAACACCAAGTATGGGCAGTTTGAATTCTCGGTCATGCCGTTTGGACTGACTAATGCTCCTGCGGTGTTCATGAACCTTATGAACAAGGTTTTTCCATGAATATCTAGATCAAATTGTCGTTGTCTTCTTCAATGACATTCTGATCTATTCAAAGACGGAAGAGGAGCACGAAGAGCACCTCAGGAAATTTTTGAAAACTTTGAGGAAGGAGAAGCTGTATGGTAAGCTTTCCAAATGTGAATTCTTTCTAGACAAGGTGGATTTTCTTGGCCATGTTGTCACAGGTGAAGGAATTTCGGTGGATCCGAAGTAGATAGTCGCTGTTGAGAAGTGGTCTATCCCGAGCTCAATAGCTGAAATCAGGAGTTTCTTGGGCTTGGCTGGCTACTAACGGAAGTTCGTGAAGGATTTTGCTAGAATTGTTGAGCCGATGACGAAGCTCACTCGGAAGAATGAAGAGTTCATCTGGACGGAAGATTGCCAGGCATCATTCGAGGAGCTGAAGAAGAGACTTACCACTGCACCAATCCTTGCGCTACCCGCAGGAACTGGTGGTTTCTCAATCTACAGTGATGCCTCAGGTAAAGGACTGGGTTGCGTTCTTCAACAACATAAAAAAGTGATTGCTTATGCATCTAGGCAATTACGGACTCATGAAAAGAACTATTTCCCACATGATCTGGAGCTTGCGGCAGCCATCTTTGCTTTGGAGCTATGGAAGCATTATCTATATGGAGAGAGAGTGAAAATATATACAGACCATAAAAGTCTGAAGTATGATTTCACTTAGAAGGAGCTGAACATAAGGAAAAGAAGATGGCTGGAGCTGATAAAAGATTTTGACATCGATCTACAGTACCACCCGGATAAGGCTAATGAGGTCGCAGATGTACTCAGTCGATACCCTATGGCGATATTTTGACCAAGGAGCGGCATCTGCTAGAGGACATCGAGAAGCTTGGACTGGAGATTATACCGCCTGGAAGGAAGGAGCTGGATGCTGATCCATTGTTGAAGAAGTTGCAAGTGAGCTCGAGTCTGATGGACCAAATCAAGGAGACGCAGTTTCAAGACGAGACACTTTGCAAACTTAGAGATCAAGTGCTGGCAGGAACACTTGAAGGATTCTCAATCGCCAGTGACGGAGCGCTGAAGAATGGTACAAGGCTTTGCATACCAACTGGCGAACTGATGAACGAGCTGATGCAAGAAGCGCACCAGTCACAGTATTTCATACATCCAGGAGCCAACAAAATGTATCGGGATATACGTACCATTGTTTGGTGGTTTGGAATGAAGAAGGACGTATCCAGGTATGTGGCTAGATGTTTAATTTGTCAACAAGTAAAAGCTAGCAGACAGAGACCAGCAGGACTATTGCAGCCATTTGGCATTCCGGAGTGGAAATGGAAGCACATAACCATGGATTTTGTGTCGGGACTGCCTCGATCCCAAGGAGGGAAGGATGCCATTTGGGTTATCATGGACTGACTGACGAAGTCAGCTCACTTTATCCTCTTCAAGGTTGGTCTATCCACCGAGAAGTTGGCAGCACTGTACATGCGGCACATCTACCGGATTCATAGAGTACCGGTAAGTATTGTATCTGACATAGATACGATATTTACCCCTCACTTTTGGAAGAGTTTGCATGATAGCTTGGGAATACAATTGAAGTTCAGCACTGCCCATCACTCCCATACAGATGGACAATCAGAGAGGACAATCCAGACGCCTGAAGACATGTCGAGATTTTGTGTCTTGAAGTTTAGAGGGTCTTGGGAAGATCATTTGCACTTGGTAGAGTTCTCTTACAACCACAATTACCAAGCCAGCATTGGTATGATCCTATTTGAAGCTCTCTATGGACGTCGTTGCCGTACACCACTTGCATGGGACGACGTAGGAGAAAGAGTACTGCTGGGTCCAAAGATGGTAACTGACGCAGTAGAGAAGGTGAATGCAAGCTCAGGATTGTCCAAGATAGACAGAAGCATTGGGTTGATATTAGTGGTCGACCAGTGAAGTTTGAAGAAGGAGTTAGCATTTCTGTGAAGTTTTCTCCTACCAGAGGAACAATCAGTTTTGACGGAGCTGGGAATTGAGGCCAGGTACATCAGGCCATTTGAAGTTTTAAGACGAGTTGGAAGTAGCGTACCGGTTAGCTCTACCAGCTAATCTTGAGAGTGTGCAACGTCCTCTACGTATCACAGCCCAGACGCTATATTTCGAATCCGGGTCACATATTGGATAATTCAGAGCTGAAGATTAGACTCAACCTTTCAGTGCCAGAGAAATCAGTAGCAAGCGTAGTCAGAGGTGAGAAGAAGATCAGAAAATTTGAGCCATCACATAACTCCTATTTCTTATCTTTTCGTTCTAAACTTGACTGATGCTGCTAAGTTAGCCTAGTTTTGCAAGCTATTTCTTTATCAAGCTTGATCATGACAGTATTTTATTGGGTGTATCCACTAATATATTGTCTAATCAGGACCGGTGCATGATGGTCTGATCAACCTCGTGTACTTTGGTTCGCTTTTGTATTTTTCTGCATGGATGATATCATAAATAAAACTTGTCCCTAAACCGTCTCATCCACGATTGCCTTGGAAATCCTTATTGTTGGACCTGAGTTACGGGTGTAGTACCCGTACCTGTTTGATTCTCCTACCCTGCCTTTAAATTTCGAGGACGAAATTTTCTAAGGAGGGAAGATTGTGAAACCCAGTCTTTGTATGTAAAATGTTATTATTATTAATATTAGTATTATTATATTATTTCTATTATTATTGGTATTATTTTGAGTTTTAAAATTAATTTCGAAAATTAAAAATATGGTTTTTGGGTGCAGACCCAGACCCGAGCCCGAACCCAGACCTGAACCATTTCTCTTTACAATTAAATCTGATTAGTTTGTTTAAAAAAAATATATTTTTTGGATCTGGTCCAAGTGGACCAGATCTCTCTCTCTCTGCACCCACGTCTTCCTCTCTCTCCCTACTTCTCTCCCCACAACTTCTCACAGCCATAAACCCATTCCCCACTCATCTCCTTCTTAAATCCCCTCTTCTCTCTCACTCTCTCACACAGAACATCACCTCAACTTCCTCTACTTTTCCCTATCCATAGAACAACTTCAACAAACCCCCTTCACTTCTCCTCTTCCCCTCCCTCGGACCCGAGCCCCGCGCGAGCTCCGACTTCCGGCCGGCCTCCCAGCGACCCCTTCGCCGAACCCCTCCCCGGCGCGACCCTCCGGCGTCCGAGCCACCGCACGACCCCGGCCTCCCAGCGCGGCGCCCTCCCCGTGCGGCCGAACTCCCGCCGCGACCCAGCGCGCCCCGCCGGCTCCTCCAGCCGTTCGCCGTGCCCCCGCAGCCGCCCCGTCGGCCTCCTCCGCCCGACGCACCTCTGGCCCGACCCCCTTCTGCCTCCCGTCGGCGCCCTTCGTCGACAGCTCCCAGCGTTCAGCGCTGACCCCGCTTTCTCCTGGCTTTTTCGAGTCCAGGCGTGCCCTAGCCGGACTCCGTGTCTGTCCCTCTTTCCGGTGACCCGCAGTCCCGCGGATCTGAACCCAGCGCTGACCCCGAGGCTGTCCGTTGTTTTGGACAGCGTTCTTCGCTGGACTTCGTCTTTGAACTGTGGATTTGCGCGTCCCGAGTCCGAGGCAACCCTTAGGATTCCGTCTTTCTGGGTAATCCCTGGTTAATCACAGTAGTTCGTCCCTCCCCGGTGTCGATGATGAATTGGTCCACGAGTTTCCTTTGGAAAATTCGATTTTTGGGGTGAACGTCGTTCCCGAGATTTTCGAGGAACGTCGAGAAGTTCTGTTATTTGGTTTTCCTTATTTCCGAAATATTTTGGAAATGGTTTTCTAAAACTTTAGTTTTCGGATCTTCCCGATTATTGTGCTGTGATGTTCTGATTTAGTTTCGGACTCCCGAATTTGGTTCGGGTCGTTCCGAATTAATCTGTGGAATGTTTGTGGTTATTTATATATATATATTTTGGGATTCCCTGGTTTGGGATTTGCAGGAAAAATTATTGGCATATTTTTCCAGTTTTTGGGTTGACCAAAAACAGAGGAGATGCTGCCGAATTTTTCCGTAAATTTAATTATATTCTTAAAAATGATTTTTAAAATGGATTTCGAAAAATATTAATATTCTGGATTTTTGGGCGACGACCGTATCGGTCAATGGGCCCGGCTAAGTGCAAACGAAACCGGCTTCGCCCGGACGTTGAGGCATTAGCCTAGTTGACGATTGGACCATATCTGAGACTCATCAAATATTTATATTTATCTTATTTTATTAGTACTATTTATTATTTATAATTAATTCTAGAAAGTTTAGAACTAACGACCATTTTGTCTTATTTCAATTTTATGTAAATAAATTGTAATGGGCATAAGCCCAGCTGGTTGTTAGCTCTGTAACTTGTAAATTGGTAGTGTAGGATTTTGGTTATTTGCTGATTTTGCGAGTTTTTATATCAAACGCGTAAATCTAATAATAGTTATTTTCATATAAAAAAAGTAATAAAGTTTTCTCACGTAAAATCTACAAGTTTAATATTTAACAACGATCATGTATTTCTCATTAAAATAAGAAATTTAGTTTTATATGTATAATTATGAAAATACAAGTTTTAATCAAATTAAATTGGTATCGACGAGTTTTCCAAAATACAAAGTTTAAACGATCTTTTCCTCGTTATAAATTCAACGCACCAATAATTGTGTTTTTGTTCGTGTTTATTAATAAAGAATTAAAATGGATTAGGACACAATTAGAGATTTCAACTAGCGTAGCTAGATTGGTAACCCTGATTTCTGAGTCAAATTTCTCGAATGTAGGAATTCGAGGACGATCCTAAATTCCCATCTCGAAGTCTCCAACTTTCCAGTCCAGTTCATTTGAGGCAAGTACATTTTGTGTTAGTTTACAATTATTTAGTAATCGTTTTAATGCAAGTTTAAACCACGATGCAACACGAAACTCTCTCTGAGAGCACTGACTGTAACTACTGTAACTGTTTGGGGACTGGGGGAGTAGTGTAATGATTATGACCACATCCAAATAATAAATTAGGCCAGTATTAGCTTACCCCTCTTACACACGGGGATAAGCCGAATCGTATCAATAGGATACAACTGTACAACCCAAGCCGGTCATATTCATTGCCTATTCAAATCATACTGTTTTACTGCTAGAAAACTGTTTACTTCAAATTATTTAAAAGTGCATAATTCTATTATTATTTTAATTGTCAAATTAGCATGAATTGTACTTTGCTCCCTCCTGACTGGAGATAATATTTTTAGGGAACATTGAGGATGCTGAGCTGTTATACTATACAACAGCTAATATGATCCGGTTCTGTACCCCGTGGTGCTGCCAGAGTCCCCATTGGAGGACGCAGGACCTGAGGCCGACGAGCCGAACGCCTAGCTAGATTTTCTGTTTCTGGATCTGTTGCTTTAGAATTTTGTAATTTGTTTTCAGCTTTTAATTCAGTTCTTTCACTTTCCAGCTGTATCTATTTAAAGGTTTAATAAAGTTTTAAATTTCCGATTATTGAGTTGTGACAAATATAGATGTTGTTGTGGTTACCTGCTAATGGAACAGCTTACTGCCGTCGTCTCAACAACGGTGCAGGCTGGGCATGATCCGGTTCGACCCAATTATTTGGGATCGGGTCGTGACATAAGGTATATCCTGATACGGTAAATGTCTGCTTTATTTATGGAGTTTAGAATTTATCGCAGCCATACAAGCTAGTATGACAAGGACATAGAGCCTGATTTTAGATATGCTTATCCTAGTTATGGAATTTGGATTTTCTTGCAGCCATACCGGTTGGCGTGGTAAGAATTCCAGATGACATAATTTTAGGGTGTATACCTTAGTTATGGACTCTATCGTTCATTGCAGCTATGCTTACTGGCGTGGCGAAAATTCTGGCAACATAATTTTAGGAAGACGTATATGGTTATCAGATTATATCTTAAATCGGATCACTTTGTTATGACCGGATGAGCAAGAACAAATTCTTATCATCATTCTTCTCCGTCTTGGTTAACTCTGTCTATCTGCAGCCACAAGTAGGATTTTCTCAACATGATTGTTTGTGTTCCATCTTCCTATGATTTGACTAAACTCTTCTTCGCTAACCTTTTAGATAATTCTTCTTGTCCTTCCCGATAATTGTTGAAAGTGCCTCATGGGTTGATTCAGGAAAGGTTCGAAAGTATATTTATCCTTGTATTACGGAATCGGGAGTTTGCATCCAGAGAAATACTGGCGAGGTATGACTTCAGATAACGGATCATGGTTTAAATATGTTTCTTGAATTCTACTTGGACCACTCCCTAAGCATTTTGACTAACATCTTCTCCTTTATTTTGCAAAAATTATTTGGAAATATTTCACGGATTTAGCCAAGTTAAGTTCGAGAACCTATATTATCTGGCGTGGCAGCTGTGCACTGCAGCCGTCCGTTGTATTATGGAACAAGGAAGTTAATCGCAGCCAGATGCACACTAGCGCGATAGTAACTTCATGTGACATAATTACGGAGGTATATGGTTCTTGAGTTTTACTTCGACTACGTTCTATGCATCTCGTTTGTCCTTGTACTATTCTTGGAAATATTTTGACAATCTTTCCTGTCTTGCTTGACCCTTACCTTGTCTGAATATTGATATGAATTGTTAGACCCAGTCTTAGGCCCTTGTTACCTTCTATTTTTGATGATTGGATAGCCAAACCTTGTTAACAGACTATGTAGTGTAACTTAAATATGTTGTTATGTGTGATTGTGATGAGTATATTTTTCCTAGGGATTTATTGGGTTAAGCTTATAGGACAGATATGAGTGACTGACTATAGTGGACTTAGAAACCATTAAGAATGATTAGTTTGATAGTATAGATTGGTTTTAAGGTATCTAAGAAGGAGTAATAAAATATTATATTTTATGACTACAGATTAAGGACTAGAATCTTGTGCTTAGGTTCGATGACGTAGTTTATGATAGAAGAACCTTTGTTAAACCTGAACCAAAATACCTGTAGAGAGAAACAACATAGATGATCACAAGGGTAGCACAGTGGGTACTGTAGCCATAGCAGTTACATGTTTTAGCTTGACCTATTAGATTATTTTTAATTTCGAGGACGAAATTTTTATAAGGTGGGTAGGATGTAAGCCCCCTGAATTTAGGGCTCATTTTTTTCAATTTTATAAATCAATTATTTTGCAATAGATATTATTATTTGATTATTATTTGATTAATATTCTTTACCGTGACTTTGACTTCTGGAGCGTCAGGGATGCCAATCTCTGGAAACTCTCTTCATCAGTGTGTAGTAGACAAGATTACCTTCATATTGATATATCATGTCCCATCCAAACTTGTTCCCTTGTACTCTTTTTTGCTTCACACAACTTCGGGTCAATTTAGACCATTTGATCATTTATTAATTATAAATTAATTTTTTCACTTTTATCTTTGATCATCATATGCACATTACCGTGACTTTTAATTTAGGAGCACAAGGCTAGTCATTTTCTTGAAACCAACTTCTCATGCATGATCTACTCGAGATGCCCTACACCCATGACCTTCGTGTCCCACTCAGATACACCATCTTGTGCTTCATTTGCTTCGCACAACTTTTGGGTCAATTTAGGCCAATTAATTATCCACCGTAGAATGTGACCTGACTTCCAATTTAATTTCAGGACCCGACATCGATCCAACCTAATCGACCCAAAATATGGACATGGCCCACACGAAGCCTACTACCCGCATGACACTTGTGTCCCATTTATTTGAGCCCCCGCATGCTACTTATTTATCCATGATCATAAATACCTATTTTTAAATTCAATTATTGTACCATGTCCGATTTTGACCCGACCCGGATCAACCGAACCCAACCCAAGCTCCATGTTACCCCCTCATGAATATCCACACACTCACTTTTTCTACAAATATTAAATACCTAGCCTGCCTTTTTTAAAAATATTTCTTGGACAACTCCCATGATTTAAATCCCTAGGAGATAACCTATTTTCCTACATTAAATCCTAGCCTTCATTTTACTCCTATTCAATCCCAACCACCCATTCTTTCCTCACACACTCACAAATTTTCCCCCTAAGCAGCCGGCCCTAACTCCCAAGCACTTCTTTCTCTCTTACTTCCTCTCTAATAACTCTCTCTTCATTCATTTAATTTCCTCACCTTTCTCTCTCTCTCTCTCTCCAACTCTCCATACACACAACAACAACTCCTCCTAGCCGACACCCCCTGGCCACACCACTCCACCTCCACCACTTCTCTCCTCCTCCTCCCTGGCCGAGTGCCGCCACCAGCTCCTCCATCCAGCCTCCTCCACCACCGCCACTTCAACCATCACCACCACTTCAACCACCACCGAACACCTCTACCACCACCACCACCATCATCTCTTCCACCACCACTCTCTCTTCCTCCTCCTTTCTCCCCGTCGGCCGCCGCCTCGCTGCCGGGCCTCCGCGTGGCACCAGCAGCTGCAGCGAAGCGCAGCAGCAGCGGCCACCCTCTGGCCTCGCGCACAGGCACCGCCGCCGGCCACGGCCGCCGTGGCCGGCCACCCCTGGCCGGGCGACCTCCGTCGCACCTCCCGTGGCGGCCACCATCCTCGGGACGTGCCATCTAGGCTATTCGTGCATTTCGCACTAAATTCCGTCGTGACGCGCTCGGGAACGAAGCTGAAATCGTATTTGCCGTAGCAACTTCGTGCACATTTTCGAGACATCCGACCGTTAGATCGATGATTTCTTCGCTCCGTCACAATCTCGGTATATCCATCTTCACTCCCCTCAAGTTTCGTCCGTTGATTTTATCATTTGATACATCAAAACCGGCCACCAAGTTACCGTTTAAATTATGTTATTTTTGGACAGTTTTATGGAGCCAACTTCGTCGGTTCGTATCTCCTCCATCGTAGCTCCGTCTGGCATGCCACTGTTCCTATGCGCAGCTGGTATAACCCTCTTCCTACCCCTTAAGTTTTGTTTCATTGTGAGCACGTTTGATTGGTTGAATTCGACCCAAAGTTGGCCGTCCGAATTCGTAATTTCCAAGTTTTAATTTCTATTTTTGAATCCAGGACTCCAAATTCAATTTCTGACACCACCAGTAGACTCGTGGCGTCGTTCTGGCACGTTTTCATATAAAGTTTGTTAGATTTGAAGGACGTGGGCCCTGGCACGCATTTCGGTGCAAGTTGGATACCAATATCCGGGTCAACGGGTCATTTTGAGATCGCTCATCGGAATCCAATTCTGGATATACCGTTGAGTTCGTATCATCATTCTGGACTCGTTACATATAATTTGCTGAGTTTTGAGGACATTGGCTTCGACACGCTTTTTCGTACAAATCGAGTTTCAATGTCCTGGTCAACGGACCAATTTGAGATCGGGTCAACGAATCCAATTCTGGATATACCGTTGAGTTTGTATCGTCATTCTAGACTCGTTGACATATAATTTGCTAGGTTTTAGTGGACATTGGTTTCGGCACGCATTTCGGTGCAAGTCGGATACCAATCCGGGTCAACGGGTCATTTTGAGATTGGCTCATCGGAATCCAATTCTGGATATACCGTTGAGTTCGTATCGTCATTCTAGACTCGTTGACATATAATTTGCTGAGTTTTGAGGACATTGGCTCCGACACGCTTTTTCGTGCAAATCGAGTTTCAATGTCCTAGTCAACGGACCAATTTGAGATCGGGTCAACGGAATCCAATTCTGGATATACCGTTGGGTTCGTATCGTCATTCTGGATTCGTGGACATATAATTTGTTAGGTTTGGTAGACTAGTATTCTTGCACGTTTTTCGGTGCAAGGCGGGTCCGACACGGATACCGTTTTGACCCGAAATTACATTTTTGTTCCTGTGTCCAAATTGGACTTATGGATAGGCTATCCTAGATTTGATCATTTGGACACGTTGTTGATGTTTGTTTCATCATCCGACAATGTTTGTAGATATTTTTCTGTGTATTAACCTTTTATTATAATTAATTCTTATTAAGTTCGTATTTCGGAATTAGTACAACGAAACTGAGATCAGTCGATTCCAGTGATCTCACATCGCTGAAATTGGCAAGATGATCATGTGGATCACTGTGATAAGATTATTAACCTTACCGTTGATTATCTTATCTCGATTTGCGTGTCGTAGGTTTTGATGTACGAATAACGAGGTACAACTTGATATTTTAATTCTTAGATTAGAGTTGATCCTGTTTGACCAAGAGATATGGTATCTTGGTAGTAAATATTAGGAATAGTATGCTTAGGCTAGTTTTGACCTCGGTTGACCAAGTTTGACTGCTTTGACCAAAAGTCAACTATCAGTCAACACTTGGCCTAGAAATGTCTAGAACTTGACCAGAGTTGACCAGTTGACCAAAAGTCAACAGTTGGTCAACATTAGCCTAGTTTGACCTAGAGTTGACCAGTTGATCAAAAGTTAACTGTAAGTCAACCTTTGACCCAGTTTGACCTAATTTGACTTGGTTTGACTTCCTGTGACCTAGTTTGACCTAGTGTGACTCAGTGTGACCTAGTTTGACCTAGTGTGACTCAGTGTGACCTAGTTTGACTTAGTTAGACTGAGATTGACCTAGATTACATAGCTTATACTATATAATCCTGCCTAACACTGTTGAACCCTAATTAGCTTATATATCTCATCTTTAGGTTTGTGGCATCACTCTGAGCATCGTTCCCATTTGACAGCTCAGGACCGCAGGCGAGTACATTCACTGATAGTTTTCATTGTCTTGATATCTGCTATATCCGATTCAGTTGTAGTGTCTTACTTGATTTCCAGACACGATAGTTCACGGACTAGTATAGGTTGGATCATGACATGAGATGTTGTTCCTGGATTACTTGGTATATTGGTATATTTCTGTCTTGTTCCCTGTACTTGTATAGACACCGATTCCTAAGGGGACTTGCTACCCTTACGGAATCCGTGTCATGACGTGTCATGTCTGGATCCTTTATACTATTCGAGATGGGGAGTTATTAGTGGTTGTGTGATCAAAATTCCTACTTGTTCTTCACACTTGTACTTGTCCTTGTACATAGCTATACCCTCGCTCACGACGGGTAAAGCCTGACCCCACTTGTTCATAGCTTTCCATGGTGGTGGCCTTATCCTGCTCAATTGTATACTTGTTCATAGCCGGTCAGATGGAAAGCCTGATCATGTTTCCCAAGCCGATCACACAATGCTCTAATAATTCAAGGCACATTTCATATTTATTTATCATAGGAGGCTAAGTTCTGTTCAGAAAATGGTTACAACCCCGATCCTTGTTTGCTTTACGGATTGTAACTTAGTTTTCAAATAGTTCCCAAGTCATCCTATAAATTATCGTCCTATTCAGTACTCATATCCTGTTATATATTTCATGTTGGTTTTTGTCTTGTATTTCACATGTTCTACATGCTCTTATGCTATACCTTGATTGGAGGCTAAGTTCTGTTCGGGAGAAGGATTACAACTCCGGTTCTTGTTTGGTTTAAGGGTTGTAACTCGGCTTCCGAATGGTTCCCAAGTCATCATATATCTTTGTCTTGTATTTCATTATACTGTCTCTTATAGGATTTGTCAATTCATATGGAACTGGTATTAGTGTTTGTACTTGCTCATTTTCCTGACAGGATAACCGTTGATGTTTACAGAGTACATGTTAGCTGATTGCTCTACCTTTTACGGGTATGGCCAGGATAGAGTTTGATGAGACATTACCCCTGGATCTCCAGCAGGATCCATTAGCAGTGGATGAGACACCATTAGTTAGATTAGTCATTTTCAGTGGTATTTATTCTCTGGATTACTGTATTTGAGATTTGGGATGTTTCTGGATTTGTGTTATCTTAGACACTTAGAACTCTATCTGGTTGTATCTCTATGGTTTCATTTCATTTCATATCTATCTATCTTTTTATCGTATTCTACTTAGATGTGATTGAGACTGTATTTGCTATGTCACCTCCATTCGGAGTGTATATACTGTACATGTACCCTTATATTTTGTCTAGTTGTAGTATTTATAGACGACCTATACAGCGTTCTACCGCCGATTCTGGCGTAGGCTAGACGTAACCACGTATTCGTGCCCCTAATCAGGGTACGGGTCGTGACAGTACTCTATTGTTGTTGTGTTTCAGATAACCTTGTGATTGTGCCTTGTGTGAGCGCAAGTTAGGCTCGTACAACATCATGTCCGGGGTACGATTATCGATTCTACAAATCGGAAGGGACACCCGACCCATCTCCTAAAAATATACATGTAAAATGAGATTAAAATTAACAAATTATAGTCTTTAAAATTTAACAAATATAACATAATGTACTTACCTTGTCATTCCAAATCTGATAAGCTATATGATCTTCAAAAAAGTTCAGGAGATGACATCAATTGGGACGAGCCTCCTTAGTAGCCCACTCTTCGAAAGGTCCGAACCCATCATTTTGCCTTCTTCTTTGGACATTCAGTTTTTCGTTATCATCAGAAGGAGTTGAAATTGAAGGAGAAGTTGGTAGAGCTCTCTTCTTTGAACATGTTTGGGAGTTACACGGTCAAAATGTTATACCCGGAAAGGACACTTCGGCTCTGTTATAGTGAGGCATCCTTCACTTGTCCATGAAGCTTGTCATGCTTTGAAGCCGTCAGGGGGCTTTCTTTTCTTGGTTTGGACTTGTTCCTTCGTGGATTTTTTTTTCGTTTGTCACTTTGGTGACTACAACAAAATAACAATATTTGAAAATAAGTGACAAAAAAAATTCAATTATATAAAAATAGGACTGTCAAAATCTTGGCAGTCTTAAGTCAGAAAATTTCTGTCTTAAGACTGTCAAAATTTTGGTAGTCCACTGTCGTCCTCGACGGGAATGTATCAGTTTTCAAAGTTGGAAGACCCTAAGTTTTGATTGAAAACTTCTTAAAAACAACCATTGGTTAATCATAAACCGAGAATCTATTAAGTAATGTTTATAAACACATGAAATCAACATAGAAACTGACATTCATAGTAAATATTCTAGAATTGAAAAAATAAATAAATGAATAATAGGTTGAGAAATAGAATTTTTTACCTTGATTGGAAATGAGCATTGTTTGTTGCCATCTCTAATTAGGGTTTGGAAGAATTAAGATGGAAGATGGAGTATGTTGACGTAGGAGGAAAAAAAGTAAGAAGAGGAATATAAAGAAAAGGGAGGAGGAAAAATAAACTTTGAAGTGTGTTGATGTGTTGTTCTATCATCATTTTTTTTGCCCTTGTTAAGGGATTATACGCGTAAGTGTGTTAGTATCTACGTGTGTAATTCCTTAACAAAATTTAAGATCCAAAGACTAACATATGATATCTATATTACTATATAATGAGAAAACTTGAGTTTCACCGTAAAACTTTCTTTCCAAATATACCATTGGATATCTATCTATATATACTACTATATAATGAAAAACTTGAGCTTCACTTTCTTTCCAAATATACACTTGGATATGTTTATTAATCAAAGTTATTCATTAAAGTTAATAAGGGAAGCTATGTAATTATAGGAGGTGCCTTTGGTCTTCCTAAATGCTCTTGCATGATATATTAATATAATAATAAATCTATACTACTATAATGAGAAAGCTTGATCTTCACTATGAAATTTTTCTTTCCAAATATACCCTTGGATATGTTTATTCATTAAAGTTAATAAGGACAGTTAGATAATTATAGGAGGTGTCATTTGTCTTCCCAAATACTCAAATTTAGAATAATTAAGATAGTTGTCTTTTAGTTTTCCTTAGTGCTCTTAATAGAGACTATAACTATAACAATTTCCTAAAGGGTGCTGCTATTAGCACTCCTAAAATGTCATTCAACACTCCTCTTTAAATTTTTTAACAATCAAATTACAAATCTACCCCTGCATTAAATATAACATTAATTTGTGCATGTATGGAGGGAGGAGTGTAGATGACATTTTAGGAGTGCCAATAATGTTAATGCAAGGGTAGATTTCGAATTTAAATGTTAAAAAATTAAATGCGTGTCGAATGATATTTTAGGAGTACTAATAGTAGCACCTTCCTGAAAACAATATATAAAATAAGCGTAACGTACAACATATATATTGGTTATAAAAATTTAAATTCTAATATCAACTATATTATGTGATATCCTATTACTAAATGGGTGCGGCTATCCGCACCCCAGTAGTTTCTAAGGACACCCCAGTCCAAAAAAAAAAAAAAAATTGACTTTCCTATTCTACCCTCCTCCCTGCCCCCTCCGCCTGCTCCCCTCCCGTCCCCCCGGACCCCGACTCCCCTCCTCCTCCCTCCGACGACGACTCCCTCACACCCTCCGACGACCTCCCTCCCTCCTCCTCCGACCCCCTCACCCCTCCTCCTCCCTCCTCCTCACCCCCTTCGACGACCCCCTCCCCCGACCTCCCTCCCCTCCTCCTCCGACCACCTCACCCCTCCTCCTCCTCCTCCTCACCCCCTCCGACGACCTCCCTCCCCCTCCTCCCCCGACCTCCCTCCCCTCCTCCTGCGAACCCCCTCCCCTCCATCCTCCCTCCTCCTCCGACCCCCTCCCCTCCCATCCTGCTCCTCCGACCACCCTCCCCTCGGGGTCGGAGTCGGGGTCGGTGGAGCAAGGGGGAGGGGAGGGGGGTCGGAGGAGGAGGGAGGAGGAGGGAGGGGTCGGAGGAGGAGGGTGAGGGGGGTCGTCGTCGGAGGGGAGGCGGTCGGAGGAGGAGGAGGGGAGTCGGAGTCAGGTCGGGTCCCGGGGGTAGAATAGAAAGTCAATAATTTTTTTTTTTTTTTTTGGGCTGGGGTGTTCTTAGCAACTGATGGGGTGCGGATAGCGCACCCTTACTAAATAACCCAAATATTAATTTAGGTGTGTAATCCCTTAACAAAATTTGTAGTGGCCTTGACATTGGCCAAACGGAAGTGCCCCCTCCCCCTCCCCCTCCCCTACTCATGATTCCACGCCGTTTGCTGCCCACATCCTCCTACCTTCCCCACCTCCTCACCAGACCCCTCTCCACCTCCGCCTCCTCCTCCGATCGCGACGATGGCTTCGTCAAGATCCTCCACGACATCCTCCTCTCGAGGACCAGCTGGCGCGCCTCCCTCTCCGCGCCCTTCGTCTCCTCCCGCCTGACCCCGTCTCACGTTGACCGCCTCCTCCTCCGAGCCCTCGACGAGCCCCGCCTCTCCCTCCGCTTCTTCAACTTCCTCGGCCTCCACCTCCGCTTCCCCCACTCCGACCTCTCCTTCTGCATCCTCGCCCACTCCCTCCTCCTCTCCGGCCTCCGCTGGCCCGCCTCCTCCCTCCTCCAAACCCTACTCTCCCGCTCCCCCCTCTCCCCGCCGGAATCGCTCTTCCGCTCCATGCTCGAGGCCCGACAACAATGCCGCTACTCCTCCTCTGCCCTCCCGTTCGATTTCTTGATCCAGGCCTACGTCCAGAGCCGGAGGGCCCTCGACGCTCGCCGCGTTCTTGACCTCGTGCTGCGGGCGGGCTTCGTCCCCATGGCGAGGACCTTCAGCGATCTGATGGCAGGGCTGGTCAAGATACGGCGGTTCGACCTCGTCCGGGACGTGTTCGACGAAATGCTGAGGTTGGAAATCTGTCTGACGACTTCGTCCGTGCTTCGGCGGTGAGGAGCTTCTGCGAGCTGAGGGATTTTGGTAGGGCTAGGGAGGTGGTGGTCGGCGGTGCAGGTGTGGTGGTGCATAATGTGTTCATCCATGGGCTGTGCAGGCATCGGAGGGTTTCGGAGGCGGTGGAGGTGAAGGGTTCTTTGGGAGGTAAAGGTTTGAGAGCGGACGAGGTGACTTACTGCACGTTGGTGCTTGGGTGCTGTAAGGTGGAGGAGTTCGGGATGGCGAGGGATTTGTTGGAGGAGATGATGTGGTCGGGATTGGTCCCAACGGAGGCGGCTTGTTCTACCGTGGTCGACGGGTTGCGGAGGAAAGGGAGGTGGAGGGCTTTCGATTTGGTGGGGAGGCTGGGGAAGGTGGGAGTGATTCCTAATCTGTTTGCTTATAATGCGTTGATCAATTCCCTTTGCAAAGTTGGGAAGTTCGATGAGTCTGAATCTCTTTTCGAGGAAATGAGAGTGAAGGGCCTCGTCCCGAACAACATTACGTATTCGATATTAATCGATTCTTTGTGCAAAAGGGGTAAGTGAAAGATGCACATCTTTTGTTCGATAGGATGAGAGAGGAGGGAATACAGAGTACAATCTACCCTTACAGTTCTCTAATAAATGGACATTGCAAGTGGGGAGGGTTAACGGAAGCTGAGGTCCTATTTCAAGAGTTAATTGATAAAGGGCTGAAGCCGAATGCATCCATTTATACTTCTTGATCAGTGGGTATTGCAGACGGGCGATTTGGACTACGCCGTGAAGCTTCACAAGCAGATGCCAGGGATGGGTGTGCTTTGGAATACACATACTTTCACGGCACTCATTGGTGGTTATTGCCGGGCTAATTTGATGGGAGAAGCAGCTAAATTGTTTGATCAAATGGTTGAGTTGAGTGTGGTGCCGAATGAAGTGACTTACAATGTTATGATAGAAGGGTACTGCTTGGTAGGGGATACAAGAAGAGCATTTGAGCTGTATGATGAAATGATGGAGAGGGGACTTGTGCCGGATAATTATACTTATAGGCCTTTGATAACTGGCTTGTGCACAACTGGAAGAGTGTCTGGAGCTAAGGACTTTCTGGATGCTTTACAAAGTGAGCACCGAATCATGAACAACATGAGTTTCAGTGCACTTTTACATGGATTCTGCAGAGAGGGAAGAGTAGACGATGCTTATAGCCTTTGGAAAGATATGGTTGAGAGAGGAGTTGAAATGGATCTTATATGCTATAGTATTCTTATTTATGGAGGTCTAAAGCATCACAGTTTGGTCAGATCCTATTCATTACTGAAGCAGATGGTTAATGAGGGAATCAAGCCAGATAATGTATTATACACAATATAATAGATGCATATTCCAAATCAGGAAAATTCACCGCGGCCTTGGGTTTATTGGATAGGATGACCAGTGTGGGATGTTCCCCAAATGTTGTGACTTATACTGTACTTATTGATGGATTGTGCAATGGAGGCCAATTTAATAAAGCCGAGCTTCTTTGTAAGGAAATGCTGACCAGCGGTTTCCTTCCTAATAAAATTACTTTTGGCTCTTTCCTTGACCACCTGACTAGACAGGGGAAAATGGAAGAAGCTTTGACACTGCATAAAAGTATGGTTAGAGGGTGTTTGACAAACACTGTATGCCATAATATATTGATAACGGGCTTCAGCAGAACAGGGAGAATGAGGGACGCTGTCAAGCTTTTGACTGAAATGAGAGAAAATGACGTGGATCCTGACTGCATAAGCTATTCTGCACTTATTCATGAGTACTGCAAAAGGGGCAATCTGGAGGAAGCTTTTAAGCTATGGGATGAGATGCTGCGTACAGGGTTGAAGCCCGACACTTTGGCATACAATTTTCTGATACATGGATGTAGTGTGAAAGGGGAGATGATTAGGGCTTTTGCACTGTATGATAATATGATGAGAAATTGTAAAGGCAAATTGGACCACATATGCTTCTCTGCTTCATGGAACCTGTTTGAAGGCTAGTATTAACTCTACTTTACTTGGGAGATGATGACGAAAAGACAGATGCAAGTTAAATTATCTTGAGTACATTCTACTTGAACTGAGGAATGCCCACTTTTTCCTTAAAATGAAGTGCTTAACTTTTCAGCACTAACAACTAAAGGTTGGTCCTCACCTCCCTGCTGGGGCAGGTAAATCCGAAGAATATTTCTGCGTTCAGTCAGTAATTTATCCATAACTTCAGGAAAGAAACCTGTTGAGTTCCTTGACAAGGAAGACAATTATTTGCAGGTTGGATCCAACAATATCTATTCTGTGTGAAGAAAGATTGGATCATGGGTCTCAGTGTACTTGAGTTGGATTATACTTAACAGCACGAAGATGTGATGCAAGATGATTACAGATAGAATTGGATCAAACAAAATCAGTAGAACATACGATATGGAACTGTGTTATACAAGTTATGTTTGGGACCTCTTTCTTGTTGTGGAACTTGTTATATACTAGACCATGGTATCCGCTGCTGGGAATTTCCCATTCCAGTCCCTTCTTGAAGGAAATATGTGACTAAAGGTATCCTATAAAGTATGACAGAAGTTATGACGAATGTAGAGAATTTAGCACATAAACGGTATGGACCCATTAAACAATGTGAAGAATCAAATAAAGTGGAGCAAGTTGTTGCTTGAGAGATCCTTGGTTGAAACAAATATCTGTCGTTATAGAAGTGAATAACGAGATGAAAAGAATGGAAATTATCAGCATAAAGTCCAGAGCTTTGGATTGTAATATATTATTTTCCAAATAGTTACTTTCAGCTGGAAAGTCTTTCTGGCCATCCTCCGAAGTAGAAGAAGTCACTCCTCGGAACATGATCTCAGTAAGCATTCCAGTGATGAGAGAAGTAAGCAAGGTAAGTTATCATGAAATTACACACTCTAAATATATTGTAAAAGTGCATGTTCATAGGTTCAGATCTTATTGATTTTTTTGTTTCTTTAGCTAGTTATCACTAACTACACATGATGGTTTATACGGTATCTGAGAAGCAGGTAATCGAATGTGGAATCTACTAATGAACTGTATGACAACCTTAATATCATCTTCTTTAACTTCCATTCGATCTCTTTACCAGTAGCAGCTCCAGTAGTATTGATCTTGGCAAAGAGGTTTCTAACCAGCAGCCACTTAGAGAAAGAGACTCCCTGGCCCTTGCCACCCTGGATGAAATGCTGGCAAGAGTGATATGTCAGAGATGTTTCCTACTTGTCTCCAATCCAAGATTCATTCTGAATTTAAGAGGCCATGAAAAGAAATGAATATTACAATCAAGAATCTTCAACTAATCTCATCCCTAGGTCTTTTTTAGTGTAGCGACAAGCCAACATGGGAGAACCCACACAGGTATAGGCTCCACACATCTCTTTAGCGTAAGCATGCCTTCCAGCACCTAGGGTGTTCCATTGCTCCTGTTGCATACGATTAGTGTCCTGTTCGGCTGCAAAAAGATTAGACATCACGGCATGCTAAGATATTCTGTGGACCTCGTCACTTTACCATGTGAATAACGAGTTGTATTCCTAGAGAGCTTATTTCTGTAAAGAAAACCCAAGCTACAAGGCGAGGTTTTATACACCCCAGAGCGACAAGCAAACAGAGGCATGAATATGACATGCCAACAGAACGATCGACCAGACATAGGCTAGAGTGAATGACTAAAGATAGCCTAGATCATGATGTCCGTTGAGGAATAACTTAGATTCTTTCTATCATGGATGATTTAGGACGAATTTGACTCTATACACTCTTTAACTAGAGAAAGACCTTGTCGTAGGACAAGACTAAAGGAAAACCTACATGAAACGATGCAGATGATTAGAATCAAGCGAGCAGTTGCAAGAACCCTAGATGCTAGGTGTATTAACTGCATGAAGGTGCAATAGATATGAAAAAAATGTAGGATGCAATCAGAGATAAGATGATGTGATGACACATGATAAATCCACACTAATCAATCAGTGTATCAAGGGCTATTACTAAATACTAATATAGCAATAAACAATTCTAAAGGATCTCAATTTGGAATTAAATCAAGATGAAAAGTAAGAGTTCGGCCTACGGATTGATGGAGTAGATTTGCACAATAAAAAAATTACAAAGTGAATGTCGAAAGATGATTCCTCTGCCTTGGAGCCTTCGTGTCCAATCATGATTAAAAGGTTGGAATGTGGTCTATGAAACAAGTGATTAGGTTTAGGGTTTAGTGGTACAAAATTGGAGATGGGGTTTTTTAAAGATAGGATGGGAAGGGGTGTCGGGAATGTAATAGAAGAGGGGAAAGTTGTTTTGGCTGTTGTGCAACCACACATGAAAAAAAGCAAAGAGGGTTGGGTATAAAACAACAACACGGGGGTTTGGATGGTATACTACGTCATCCATGAACTGGGTTGGGGCCTTCGGGTGTGGCAACAATAGCAATAGGAAGGATGAAAGGGGGCTTCAAGTGTATCAGTAGAGGGAGAGAGGGATAAGCCTAGTCGGGAGCACAAGGGCATAGAGCAGGGGTGGTGGGAGATGGGGGACAGGAGGGGCTGTTGGCCTCCTTAATTTTGAAAAGTTTGGTGTGTGGGAAACCATTGAAAAGAAGAGAAGAATCTAAATAATTTACTTCATGTATAAAGCATGGTTGCGTAGGGATTAGAGCCTTGACCTAGGTCTGGTTTGACGTTGTTGCTGTTTTTCAAAAACCAGAAGCAGCTTTTGGAAGCAAACTCCTTCCTGCTTTTTAAAGCTATCCCAAGAAGCGAACTCATCAAAGAAATAAGCAAAAGAGTTAACCAAACAACTTCTGCCGCGCTTTTCAAAAGAAATAAGAGAAGTAGGCAAAATAAGCAAATACCAAACCCAACCTTGGGAATAGTTGTCCTCTTTTCATTGGCTCCGTTATGTTATGTGTGTGAAGCCACATGCATGAACCACTTTCCAAATGTTTCTTTTTCATTACATTTGAGAATTATTTGCACTTATACATATTTATATAGGTTTTCCTGTGTAATTTACATGCACACTAGTCACAAAGGACCGGATTAAAATATTATAACTAGGATTGGTTATCGTATCAAAAGATTTCATATATTATGCATGGTGGGCTGTGGTATTGATTTTGCAATTTATCTTACTTTTCATGTTGGTATTGTCTCCTTACATTTTATCTGGGCCGTTTGTACACGAACTGATTCCATTTAGACCTATTATTCCTGCAATTGTAGAGTCTGAGCTGCATCCATGTTGGAGCAGCAGCAGTCAATTTATGGAACTCCTTTGCAACCATTAGATTTTTAACATAGTTTTTCTTCAGACACCATTGCCACAAGCATCTTAACAATGATAGGATTCATCCTTCGTGAGACCACTTCATGGCCATACGACATCCAACTCCAGACACCATTCTAAGAGACATGTCACTTTTCGTTGGTGGAGCCGAAATTGCAAAGGTCTAGCATACTCAGTGAGATGGAAAAAAGCTGGTATGATCCTCCTCCACAAAGTCTATTCTGTATGTAAAAAATAGCACAATAATGAGAATCCTAATAAACCTGCACATTTTCAAGTGTGATTTGACAGAGAAATTATCTCACTTCTTTGATATCAAATTTGTGAAAGACTCAGATGAGAATTAGTTCTGTCACTTTTATCTATTCAGTATTATTCTATATGTTAAAGTTTCTTAAGGCTCTTCCTGAAGCAGGTAGGATACTGTACTACAGTACTAAACCAAGATCATCTGCAAGATTGTGGTCACCAAATCTATCATGAGCTTCAGATTCCAGGTTTGCTATACTTGTCTTTTCCCTAACATGATCTAGCTTCTTGATTGCTTTTCAGTGAAATCAGTTATTTTTAATGTGCGTTTATTCAGGATATATGCTCTTTGGTTGCATGAGCTGAGCCGTAAACTGCGTGGCTAAACGAATAATGGCCGTATAAGTTTTATGGCATGGTCCTTTCTTGCTTGTTGCTACCTTGGCTAAGGAATTTGGCACAACACATTTGCTTGACATCATCTCGACAGCCGGTCATAGAACTTTGTCAATTCTTTATGGAGGTGGAACTCATGTCCTACTCTGATGGGAGAAGACCTGGATGATGGAAGATTATTAAGCGTATATGGGACATTTCATGCTGCTGACGATCGCTACTTTCTAATTAAGTCACAACATAAGTGAGACCCATGTCAAAAGCCACTCCGGAAGGCCTACTAGTTGTCCAATTGATGAAAATTATGTACGCAATCTCCCTGTTATTTACTTGTTCTGTGACCTGATGCCTATATATTTCTCCTCTATTTATTTAGTCCAAGGGATTTCATTATTGTAATTCATATTATTGGTTAATTTCACAGGTTCTGTTCCAAGTTAGGAAAAATTAATGTCATTCGTGTTAGTTACCCCAATTAATATATAATGACAAATGGTTATAAGAAAAACATGTACTTATGAAAATTGTTTAATTTTTAAATTTTTTTCCTGGTGAAATTTGATCAATATATAGTTATGCTTCTCCTCGTCATATCAACGTGAGAAAACGCTACTACACCAAAGAACCATCGTGTTTGCTTTTATTGGGCTAGGTTGTCAATTATAAATTGAAGTGATATTATATAGAACATCTGTCTGTTTCATTTATGTATAATTGCTTCACCAAAAGATGGCAGTTGTACTTGGACGAAATGGTGGGGCTTAAGAGGATAATTGTCAGAAATATCCCCGTTAACATGACCGTAAACGTTTGTAAGCATAATTTTTTATGCCCGAACAAATTTAGGGTTGGAAAACTATTCCTTTGGTTTACCTATTGTCCAAGAAACATGGAAAATCTATTTTCTAACAATAGGTGGTATTACATATTTACAACATTTGCCACAAACAGTTTTTAAAACAACCCCCGCCCCCCTCCCTCTTCCTCTTTCTTCGTCTTCTTTGTTCTCTCTGGAGAGGCTCTCGGCGTTCTCTCTCTCTCATACTCCGGCTTTCTCTCTCTTTTTTCCGAACATATGTATGTCTTCTCAATTTCTTGATCTTATTTTGGTACTTTTTTCCGGTGAATTTGTTCATTTTTGTGTAGTTATTCCCGGGATTTGATTTTTACAAGTGTGTGAATTATTTTAGAGATTTTGGGGAAGTAAGGAGCTATAGAAATTTTAGATGAGAAACATGAGACGTGGTGTCGTCTTTTGTGTCACACATGCATGGACACGACTCCAAAATAATACACAATGACATGTGAAAATATGTTTCATGAAGAAAAGTGGTGTTATTCATTCAAAATAGGAGGATGTCTGCATAGGTGCACGGGCGTGCAGTTGTGTATGTGCAAAAAGAGTTCTGATAGGGAAACAAATCTAATCGTGCAAGGCAGAACCGAGCAATTGATTAAGAAAAAATATTGTCGAGTTTGTTCCAACTGTTGCATTTCCTTTACATTTTCCCTTGATAACCAGTTTTGTTGTGTTGCAACTGAACATATAATTTCTTACATCTCTTTGAGGATATTAATAGTCGAGATGAAATATCTATGCATATGGAATAGACTGGTCCAGAAATGGTGACGACAAGCATCCATAAAAATAACTACTTAATAATAGGCATGTACTTAATTATAAGCATATCAAAATAGAAGGATGCCATTACGCCAGGTTTTGGCTGGCTACATGAATCAATTAGCCATTGTCAGACTTCGGCTTTCTAAGAAAAGCTAAGATTTGCTCCCAACAGTTTGTGTTTGGAAGAATTAACGCTATCATAATTTGATGGTTTAGGAAAGATGTCCAATAGCCACATGGTCAGTTGGGTTTTATTAAAATATTTGACTGATTTAATTACTTTGTCCTAGCAAACATTGCTAGGTCTTGCAGCCTCATTAGGACGAAGGTCCGAAGGACCCTATCTTTTGGCAGAGAGAAAAGTAATCCCTAGTTCTAAATTATCATTTTTAAATTGTCATTATTTCCATGGGCGGAACTACAAGGTGGGCTCCACCCACACCATTTTTTATTTACTTTTTAGTTTTAGTTTTTGTTTTTGTTTTTCGTCCCAGTCCACCATCCCATCCTAACCCAAGCCCCCCTGTTCAAATTTCTTGTTCCGTCCTTGATTATTTCTTGTAATGGAGTCCTTCCGAAAAAATGGTACCCGTATTCATATTATGTCCGTACCTATATCCGTGTCTGTATTCGTACAAGTAAGTGATTATACTATAAATATTAGAAAATGTTTGTATTCGATATCCGTATCTGGACCTAAACCTAATCCTAAACCGTATCCATCTGTACTAGTGCAAGATAGCTTTAAAGTCTCAGTCTGTTGTGGCAGTATAATTTTGTGAACTTTCAGCTGAGAAAGCTCCAGTTTCCAGATCATCCCTTTTATATTCAAATATATCTCTTTGCTGGCAATAAGAAATAATATAAAATCTACTAGTGTTCTACTTGGGGTTCGTTTGGATGAATTTTGTATTCCTAGAAATCTATTTTCTATTCATTTTCCATGGGAAATGAATTCAACATTCCATACCATGTTTGGTTAGGTTAAAAATATGTAGTAAAAAAAATCAATTATTCCATTCCTATTTGGTTCACACATGGATAGGAATCTTGATTTGTTAATTTTCTAAATACCCTTTCATTAATTTCATGATGCTACTATTATTACCATTTACATGTTTGAGATAGAAGTTGTAATTTTGAAAGTAAAATGAGGGTATTAGTGTTCAAACAAAATATCCAAACAACATTTCTAGGAATGCAAAACTATTCCCAAGGGGGACTTTGGAATAACTTTTCCACGTCCATGGAAATATGAAGCCTTCATATTTCCTCATAATTCTCAATCCTAGACATACCAAACATGGGTAGAAATTCAAAACCCATTCCCAAGACTTCAAACTTGAACCAAACATCTCCCTAAAGTCCAAAACTTTAGGGGGCGTTTGGTATGCGGAATACTATAGCCGGAAATTCTATATTCCCGGGAAACAAATTTCAAGGAATTAAATTTCCTGGAAATTACATTTCCATGTTGGTGACAATATAAATATTCCGGGAAAAAAAAAATAATGAAAAAAATGAACAAATATAAAAAAACCGGTAAAAACGAAAAAAAAAATGGTAAAAAGTAAAAACCAAAAAATCGGTAAAAACGACAAAAACGATGAAAAACGACAAAAAATCGGTTTTAAAACGACAAAAATGACCAAAAAGCGACAAAAAATGTATAAACGACAAAAAAATGGTAAAAACGACAAAAATAACCAAAAACACGACATAAAATCGGGTAAAAATGACAAAAATCCAAAATACGGCAAAAAAAAAAACGACAAAAAAGACAAAAAATAACAAAAAATCGGTTAAAACGACAAAAAATGACAAAAAATCGGTTTAAAAAGACAAAAAATTGGTTTTAAATGACCAAAAATCGGCTAAAAAACGACAAAAATTCGGTTAAAACGAC